>JAOUZG010020148.1:74697-145385 GCA_026289955.1 Argiope argentata
ATACTAAAATACTGCAAAATCTACCAAATTTCATTATTCCAAATGAGATAATGGTTTTATTAAAAAAACTGATTTATCACTCGACACTGTTCACTATCTACCGCTTTTTACGGGAACCTGAAAGTCGGGACCCGGAAAAGTTTACTCCACGTTAATTGCCGGGGGAAAGCAAAACATATCATGCCGGTTTAGGAACGTTCTGACAATTTCTTATCTTGTAAATTGTGTTTAACCTTTATTTTGACCGCTGCAGTTTTAAGAACATTCTTACGCTAGACAGCCGACGCTCGATGGGTTAAATTACATGAAAAATACAATTAAAAATTTAATATTCTTTTCAAAATTTAATAGATTAATTTATATTATTAAGAGTTTAGTTCCAGAATATGCGCCGAAAACTTTAATTTTTTTAGCATTATTGTTTTTGACCAGGTATTCACTATATTTAAAACATAAATTTTAAGTTTGTATTAAGAAACAAAGAGCCCTCTGCTTCACAGGTGATGTGTGGCTAGGTGGATAGAGCGAATGGATGATTTCTGCATTTTTTGATGGGTTTTCAGATCGAGTCTCAAAATTCCTTACTTATATTTTAATTTATTTATTTCGAATATTATTCTAAATAACAATTTTATATTTAAATTATACTTAATATATAATTAAAAATTAAATATTTTCTTTAATTTTTAAAAAAATTTAGTTATAATATTAAGTTGCAAGTTCCTGCACGTGTGCAGAATTCTTTGTTTTGTTAGCATTGTAGTTTTGATCATATTTTCCTCAGATTTAAAACTCAAAATTTTACTGTGGTTTCAGGAATCAAAGTGTCCTCTATTGCGTTGGTGATATGATTGTTAATAAGATTAATAAATCAAAATTAATTTTGAAATCTCGTCTAAATGCACAATGCTAAGCATATCGGTGCTCACTGCGCATGTGCATACTACCTTAAAGTAACTTAATTTTAAAGTTTCAAATAAATTTTTAGAAATTTACTTGTAAATTTTTTTAGAAAATATGAAAATTGTTCAAATATTCATTCATTATTGAATTAATTTTAAAAATATTTTTTAAAGATGAAAAAAAATTGATCCATGAAAATATATTTTCTCATTCTAAATTCGAACTGCGGTCCACCAAAAACAAAAAAAAAATCGCATATTTCTAACCACCAGACCAAACATTTGTTTTGAGTAGTTCAGTTCCCAAGACTCTGAATATGTATTAATTAATTAAAATTAAGATGGAAATTTTGCCTAAATGCATAATGCTAAGAATTGTTTGCCTCAACAACGTAGCAGAAGAGTAGCACAGTGTGTTTAAGTGACAAAAATAATGATGCATTCGGAAAGAAAAACAATTTTATTTTAAAAATATTCAACATATATTCAATATAAAGCGTTCAACTTAAACAGTCCTACATCAGAATCCGAACATCGTTTTTATATACTCTACATACCGAAGTCACCGCCTACCCGACGTCTTCCGGTCACATGATAAAAAATACAACGTCAACATGATTTGCATAAAGGGGGATGAGACAATTTATACCCCTTGGTTAACAAGAATACGGTAGCTCTCTGCGCATGTGCACACTAAAGAATCTTGAAATTCCAGTCAGATTTCATGAAATTAGTATGTAAAATTTTATTTTAAAAGATATGAAACGTAATTGAAATTTTCATTGTTGCATTAGTACATAAAATAAAAGTTAAAGATGAAAAGTAAATAAATACATCAAAATATATTTTCTCTTTCTAAACTCGAACCCAGGTTCAGCAAAAAACAGACCAAAAAAAAATTTTCATCTTTCGATTCTCCAGACCACACGTCTCTTTGATTCCTCTAAGTTTCTAAGACTCTTAATACGATTAATAAATTAAAATTAAGATTGAAATCTTGTCTAAATGCAAAATTCGAAAGCTCTCTGTGAATGTGCATACTAGATCATCTTAAAATTTAAGCTAAATTTTGAGAAATTTGCATGTAAAATTTTATTTTAGCAAATATAAAATTTGATTGAATTAGTACCAAAAATCTAATTTGAAGGTGAAAAATAAATAAATACATCAAAATATATTTTCTCTTTCTAAACTCGAACTGAGGTACAGCAAAAAAAGAAACAAAAAAATCACATTTTTTATACAATAGCCCATACATCGCTTCTGTAGCGTTGAGTTTCAAAGACTCTTAATAAATTAAAATTAAGATTGAAATCTCGTCTTAATGCACAATGATTAGAATACGGAAGCTCTCTGCGCATGTGAATACTACAGAATCTTAAAATTTTAGCAAAATTTTGATAAATTCTCCTGTAAAATTTTATTTCCGAAAACATATTTCTTTAAATTTATGCTTTATGTTGAATTAATACATGAAATATAAATTAAAGATTGATAATAAATAAATTCATCAAAATATATTTTCTCTTTCCAAACTTTCCTTGAGGATCAGCAAAAAGCAAACAAAAGATATCATACATTTCCATTCACTAGACTCCACTACCCTTTGATTGCGTTGATCTTCTAAGACTCTTAATACAATTAATCAATTGAATTTAAGGTGGAAATCTCGTCTTAATGCACAATACTAAGAATGCGGATTCTCTTTGCGCATGTGCAAACTGATGAAGCTTAAGCTTTCTGTCAGAATTTTAGAAATACATATTTAAAATTTTATTTCAAGAAATATGAATTTTCATTCAATAAATATTTTTGTTGAATTACCTAATAAGATATAAATCATAGATATAAAATAAATAAATGCACCAAAATATATTTTCACTTTCCAAACCCGAACTAAGGTCCAGCAAAAATCAAGCGAATATATCACAATTTTCTATCAACCATCCAACACATTGCTTTATTGGCGTTGAGTTTCTAAGATTCCTAATACTATTAATAAATTAAAACTAAGTTAGTAATCTCGTGTAAATGAACAATGAAAATGAATACGCATTTTCTCTGCTCATGTGCAGATTGCGGACACTTAAAATTTCAGTTGGATTTTTAAAAATTAGCATGTAAATTTTTTTTATAGAAAATAGATTTTATTGAATTTATATTAAATGTTGAATTGGTACGTGTAATATAAATTAAAGATGGGAAAAAATA
Source organism: Argiope argentata (assembly GCA_026289955.1). Taxonomy (NCBI): domain Eukaryota; kingdom Metazoa; phylum Arthropoda; class Arachnida; order Araneae; family Araneidae; genus Argiope; species Argiope argentata. The sequence goes on from JAOUZG010020148.1 coordinate 77,811, forward strand.
AATGTATCAAAATATATTTTGTCTTTCTTAACTCGAACCGAGGTCTAGAAAAGCAAACGTAAAATATCACATCTTTTAATCCACCATACCACACATCTCTCTGGTCGCGTTGAATTTCCAAGACTCTAAATAGGATTAATAAATTAAAATTAAGTTGAAAATTTCGTCTAAATGCACAATGCTAAGAATACGGATGCTCTCTGCGCATGTGCCTACTCACGAGTCTTGGAAATTTCAGTTAGATTTTTCGAAAATCGTATGTAAATATTTATTTTAGAAAATATGGAATTACATTGAAATGAAATTAGATGACGAATTAGGACATAAAATTTAAGCTAAAGATGAGTAATAAATATCTGCATCAAAATATATTTTCTTTTTCTAAACTCGAACTGAATTTTAGCCAAAAGCAAACGTAAAATATCACATCGTTCTATCCACCAGAGCACACATCTCTTTAGCAGGCGTTTAGCTTCTTAAGACTCTTAATACGAATCAAGAACTGAAATTAAGATGGAAATCTCGTCTCGGTACGTAACGTTAAGTATACGGATTCTCTCTTCACAAGTGCAAACTCCTGAATTTTGCAATGTCTGATAGACAATTAGAAATTCATATGTAAATTTTGTTTTAGGAAATATGAATGAATTTATATTAATTCTTTAGTATATAAAACTTAAATTAAAGATGAAAAATAAATAAATGCACCAAAATCCATTTTCTGTTTCTAAACCCCAACTGAGGTTCAGCAAAAACAAATGGAAAGATCATATTTTTTTTTTATCTAAGAGACTGCTTTAGTTTCCTTTCAACAATCCTGACTTCAGTTTTTAGCTTCGGAATAGAATGTTTTAAGCCGTCTTACAATTTTATTTGAAGAAGAATGTTTTAAGCCGTTTATTTTGAAGAATTCATTCAACGTTTTTCCATTTTCTAAATATAGGAAACTACCTTTTACCAGCGACTTCGTACTCGTGAAAATTTAAATGTGTGTATGCGAGAACTGATAGTCTAAAAGGTTATCAAAACCGTGTGCATGCATAAATTTTTAACGTCAATTGGAGCAAAGCAAAGGCGTGAATTTTTCGCGCCAGTTGGGATAACGCAATGCAGATTAGAAAATTTTAAATTAATCTGTTTTATTTGTTATTCAAAAGCACTTCTGAAGGAATTGAAAGGTTTACTACTTAACAATGTTTAATTTTAAATTTATCATACACTACGAAAATAAACAGAATCGTTTGAAATAACCGGTCGAAAACATGTTAGGTCTAACCTCTTAAGCGTAGGGAAAAACTACTTAAAAAATTTGTACTTAAAACTATAAGGGTACTTTTCCGTTTACCGGGAGCAAACGAACAATCGCTAGAGAAATTTGAGAAAATCTGGCAGAATTCTACATTATTTGCTAATGGAAATATACCACTGTAAGCATATATGAAAAATATATAGCTCACACAAATACAATTTAATTTCAAAAACGCATAATGGAACAGCTTTATCATACAGTCATTTTCGCCAAAAAAATAGTTTGTTACCAAATTTTAGCGAAATGGCCGAATGTGGCGCGAACAGCAAGAATAGTATTTCCATCATAAGGTTTCGATGGACGCTGCAGCAAATTAACGGAAATATAGAAAAAAAATCAATAAAGGCAGTAATAGGGAAGGCACTCAAAAAAATTTAATCGAAAATAATATAGTAAGCAAAAGGAATACGTATAGATGGGGGGGGGGGGGGATCAAGAGAAATGATCAGGACAAATCGAATTATATTAACACAAGAACAGCGTGTGGAAAAAAAAACATGAATATTCCTGTTCTCAATAGCTTCACTACTACCGAATGATGCTTTTCTTAAGTAGAAATTGGAAAGAATAAATACACTTACAGGGTTCAACGAATTTTCCTAATGAACAGGAAATGATTTAAGAAATTATATCCAAAAGCAGCTGAACTTTTCAGTGATGAAAACGACCATTCTGCCGAGAAATACACGATAGAACAAATTTAACCCAAAGAATTCCATTGGGATGGTAAGATAATGTTAAAATGAAAAACGTTTATATGATAACAAACGATTCAAAAAGCTCGGGCAGATGTTTTCAGAATATTGTAATTTTTTATTCTGACGAAATTTGTCAGCAGACGATTTTAAACAGAACAAAAAAATCACCCCTTTAAGAGAATAAATAAATTTATTAAAGTATTCCTTTAATTAGAATAAATGATTACTTTTAATCATAGAGAATTCCATTAGAATAGTAAGAAAATGTTGAAATGAAAAAGTTAAATAAAAACGAACGATTTAAAAAGGTAAGGCACATGATGCAAGGTTTTTTTTAAAAAATTTTTTGTTCTGATGAAAAAGTCTTTCTGTCGGGAAATCCTATTTATAGTAGATGAATACCGGAATTAGAAAAATATAAAGAAATCGGTGTACGATTTGCCGCCAAAGACAAATGGAGACAATCGAAGAAAATCGTGAGTGTATTTCTAATTTTGTTTATCGACATTCGATGAAGTATTTTGATATTTTTCAATATATTTAGAAGGTTTTAAAATATTTACATAAATAATTCATAACATTTTTCCAGTTATAATCTTTTCTACATTTAAATGATATAAACAAACTTCTAATGTAAAAAATATTCTTAATTTAGATGGATGTGGACACTTCATTAAGTACATAAATGTAAGAGAATTAATTAATTATGAAGCAAAATTGGAATGAACTGTTTCTTCCCAGACGATTACTTTTTCGGAAATAATCGTCATGAACAGTAATTTTTAAAATGAGCTGCAATAACTTCAATAATGTTAAAAAAAAGGATTAATTCCAGCGAATATTGTTAAAACGAGAGCATTGACAGGTTTCACATAAGAAAGGTTTTTGTCTCTAGATGCTCTTTCTTTTAAATTCGGAAGCAGATGTTCAAAAACTAAATTTGTCAAAGCATCCAATTGGTTTAGGTTTCGTTCCATGTTAAATTAAGGACTTGAATTTGAAACGAATTTTTATCTATTTTGTTTTAAATTTCAAATTCTATTGTTTCAAGATATTTTAATTGTTTAACAGAAGTTTTGTACGAAAAGTTGAAATCGTTTTCTATAATTTCATTCGTTATTAAAAGCACCACAAAAAATAATGATTTTGGAAATAAAGACCTTAGAATCATTATTGAAGCTTCAGAATTTCCTATACTGAAACCTAGCAACCCGGCAGAACAGCAAATATCTTCCAATTTTTAAAAAGAAATAAATACTTTAAAAAATGCTTTACTCGCATTGTCTTCAGGAGTCACCAGCCTCCTTTCACCATTATACTAGGGGTGGCATATCCGACGAGGAACTTTTCATTAGAACCCATTTGATGGTTGTATTATAACCGAGTGATGTTGTGATGGCAGATAAAGGTTTTCAAATTAAAGGAACTATAAAAACTACAATATAAATTGAAAATAAATGTTGAAATTCAAACTGTACTGTATTCAAAAAGATTGAAACATAAAAATTTTGCAGGAGCGGTTTTAATTACATTTTTATTAAATACCAATTCTATATTTTTTATTACTTTTATGTTGTATATCTTTCTGTTGTGTTTTACTTATGACACTTGCTTATGAAAAAATTCCCCGCCGATACAGCAGCAGACTTTAAACCGAAAGGAACGTCTCTCGTTTTTTGAAGTAGCACCATCTCAGGGAATGAGTATGACTTAGCGACACACTCACCACATTTGCTTGCACAACCCCCCTTTTTTTCAGGGGGTTACAGTCACTCATCTCACAGATAGCACACAGAACAACCATGTCCTGGCCGGTACTCGAACCCGAGGTGGCCATATCTAGAGGAGTACGCGCTACCTCTGTGCCAGAGAACCGGCGTATAACTTTCTAAGACCATTAATAAACATCATATAATTATTGCATTTTATTTCAATTTTTTTCATTGTAATAAAATGCATTATGAGGTTTTACATATGAGGTTTTACATTACCTTTTAGTAATTCATATTATATTTTATTGCTAGGTAAACAAGTCTATTAACAGAAGAGCAAAACGGCCGGCCTTAGAAAACCATTATTGCTAAATACATGTGATGATTTTCAAGATAATCAAGGTTAATTTACGTCTAGTTTATTATTGAAATTAGTTATAAATTAATTGTTATATCATGCTAGACAATTGTGCATTTCAATTTCTTTTTTTAAAAGAAATAAATGTATTCTTACTGAAACCAAATCTCCATAACAATATTTTTTTTTTATTTCCAGTTTCCTTGCTACCTGATTTTTTCACTTTCTTTTTCTATTTCTTTAATTTGTCAATTTTGAGTCATTAAAATTCTGTCAAAACATAAGTTTTTCTGTCACCTCCTTTTTGTATCCTATGGAACTTTTATTCAATAATAGATATATCACGAAATGCTGTTTCATAAAATAATTGTATTGTACTATTGCAACTTTAAAATACATTTCAGAAATATTAGGTGATAAAAGTTTATTGCTCAACCTTTGGTTTTGAACGATTATAAATTTTTTTGTTTAGTTCCTAGTATGTTTCTGTTGAATAAAATATTTATATCCATTCATTATGTCGAACATTTATATATTTTTGTAATGTTTAGAATAATGTCGATAATCTGTTTTTTGGTTTTTTTAATAGGCGAATACATTTAAACATCTATTTGATAAGATTTTTTCATATAATTATCATATGTATGTTATCTATATTTTATTTGTGTAATTTTGTCAAAATCAATTTTCCGTTATATAATTTTTATATATAATTATATTTAAAATTATTCTTTTTACTCTAAATATACTTTGTTATATATTTTATTGGGGGGGGGGTAACCGAAATTTCACCCAATTTCCCAACTTCATTCAAATAATCGGCCAAATATGCACATCCCCGACATATTCCAATCTGGTAGCTCCAAGCCAATCGATCGGACATATAGAGTGCATGCTTGCACGCACACTGCGAGCTTTATTAGTGTAGATTACGACATCATTCTTGATAGCATGCGGCGTTCAGCACAATAACCAAGCGAATGTAATAAAATAATACAAAACCACCCGAAATTTACTCAAAAAAGCATTATCATCATCCAAATATTTGAGATTGTAAAATTTACATTACAAATATATTTATTTGGTATGAACACCGAAATTTCATTTACAATATTTAATAGACCTGTTAGCAAACTTCTTTTTTAGAAAGCTTTAAAGTTGAGCATAAGAAAAATTAATTTTTTTTAATTTCAAAAGTTTCTCTATAAATTGCTTTGGAAACGCAAAAATGATAAATTCAATAGTCAAAGAAAAATGGCGCAATGTTTATACTGAAAATTGAAAAAGTATTAAAGAAGTAACTGAAAAATAGGAAGATCGGAATTGAGCAAGAGAAATTTTTACGTTATTTATTTATTGATTGATCCCTTTTGGTGGTAATGGGAGATTCTCGCCATCCTCCTGTTTGAGATAGGCCATGTTTAATAGTTACTCTAACACAATCTTTCACTATTTATTTCGCGGTTTTCAACGCTAATTCCTTTTACGATTCAAAACCGAGTATGAAACATAACTAACAAAATTGATCCTCATTTTTTCTCGAGAATAAACTTATTGATGGGATATTAAATTTACCGGATAATATTATTAATGTATCTAACGAAATTTTAACTGCCTTAAAAACATTTCGTAGTCTCCAAAAATTATTGTTTCAATTCTATTGCAAAACGCGATGAAACATCCAAAATTTCAAGTGATTAAATTTTTTACATTCAAATACAAAACAAGTTAGTTTTAACTTTAGAACTATTTTTATGCATTATACTGGTTTTCTTTATCATTTGTTTTATCTCCAACACTATAAGAAATAATTTTGTAAAAATAATTCTTACTGCATGTATTGCAAAAAAATTTATAAAATACAGCACTTTTAATTTTTAAAAGGCATATTATTTTAGATTATCTGTAGTAAATTTGTAGAACTAGCTTAAAAATTTGCCAATTTCGTTAAACGAAAAACCTTTATTTCCCCATTCATTCGACTTACCAGAGGTCCTATTGTCTTAAATATTGCAGTTGACTTTTACAATAATAACTTATTATTAAGTAACTAGAAGCTCACAACTCTCAACACCATTAAACCCCCTAATCCTTCATAAATATTGAAATGCGACTATTGACGACTAGATATATTTTAAAAATTATTCTAGAAAACAATTATCAATAGAAATGTTTTTCGGAATAATTTAAAGAACAAAAGACTATGAAAAGGGTTCTCAAAAAAAGTCAATTGCTCCTTTCAACTTACTTTGCCTCTCCAAAATGTCTTTTAGTATATGTTCTATTTACCGAATGATATAAAGAATTTACTTGGATAGAACTATTACTTTGTTAATTTCAGTATGAAATGCCAGATTCATTCCGAACCTTTTTATATATTTAAATTTTTTTTTCTCTAAACGGCATATGCGGAAATGTATAAAAATCGGCGTAATTAATATCCAAATTCAACAAATTGAATATAATTCCGAGTAAATTTTTCTTAAATATCTGACGGATATAATTTTCTCAAAATGTACAATACCTATCTTTTTTTTATTTTTTTGCCTACAAAATAGAAAATTCTCATGCATCGTGCTAAGTGGCTGAAATTTCTAAAATTTTCTTCGCTTCCTCGTTCGCATGGATGTTTAATGCACGATAATATAGAATTTCACGCTACACGAATTAATCACTCAAAGGATAACGCCTCCCCAAATATGTAATAATACAGAAACGTAGTTTCGGGTCAAAATTCGAAGTAGACGGTGTGTAATCGGCAATTTGGTTTCACCTCAGCAGTTTGTTTAAGGTATGCCCCGAAGATTTAGACACACCAGTTGACTTTATCGGACTACAACATGCTCAACGGATTGCTGAATTTTTATCTTCTAAATTTGAATTTAAATAGAAACTTTTCTATTAGAGAAGCTCTTTTTCAAAAAATATCATATTAGGGCGAAGAGTTCGGGCAGTAGATTCTATATTTAAATCGGATTTGTTTGATTTTATTTATTAAGGTAGTGGCCTTTTGAGAAGTTAAAATATAACTGAAATACTCAGAAAAATGGGTGGAGTTCCGATATGGAAAGAATACTTCACCGTAGCTTTTATATTAACATTGGTTTGCCGCGCTGATTATCAGAAACGTTATTTAACAACTCCTGCACCGCTCTAAATTGAAGTCTGACAAATGTGGCGTTTTTCAGACTGGTCTTCCAAGTTATCAATTATGTTGTGAATAGAAGTATAGAGAAAGAAAGGAAGGAATTGGATAATTTTTACAGGGTTGGTTTCGATTTATTCAAATTTGTATTCGGTTTCGATTCGATTTCAACTTTTTTTTTCTTGTCACAACATCGGTTCATGGTGGAAATCGAGGCTGTGTAGAGACAAACCATTTTGGAAATTTACTATTCGATTGCCGACTTTAAAATTTCAGCATCATATTTATGAAAATTTTTAAAACGGTTTAAAATAGTCCAATTTTGAAGACAGGCAAAGAAAGACGTCGCATCGAGTTAATTGGACATTCTCGGTCGTTTACCGCACCATTCGAAAACCGAAACCTTAACAAAATCTTCGACTACTTTATTACCGGAAGTAGTTCTTTATTTCTTCCCCCAATTGATTTCGTACTTTTCGGATCCCTCATCCCCCAATTTAATTGCACTTTCTGTGACGATTTCTAATTAGAGGCTAAATCATTCTTTTTGGAACAAAGGATTCTTCCGAGGAATCGATAAATACTGCGATATTTTTCGATCAAAGGCTCAATGAATTATTTGCAATTGTTAATGATGCACTTCTTAATTCAAAATTAATATTCATTACAGTAGAACTAAACATTTTTTCCTCTTCCACAATTAATCATGTGGCTTATTCATATACTTTTATATATTTATAATTCATTATAATTTTTTCCCCTAGCCTTGTAATGTATAGATTTAATTTATCAACGATGCTTTAATTAAAATGCTAATATATATATTTTTTCACTACTACAACAGATAATTCTTGCACGATTGATTTATGTTTAGCTATTTCAATGTTACATGTGTAAGGTCTGTACGTTATACTTAATTAGTATTTACCATCACCAAGTTAAACTGTATAATGTGCCACTTATAGATTAAGATTACAATCGAATATCACTATATAATGACAGCATAATTTCTTAATTTTTATTACATACAGAAACTATTTTTTGTTTAGCAAAATTGTTTCCAAGACTTTCTCGGACTAAAAGTTTAATTTAAAGTTAAATTTCAAAGTACTTCGAATCAGAGTATTTTTCCTTAAAAGTAATTTAATTCCATATTATCTTCAAAAGTTACTTGTCTTAAATATTCAGGTTTTAAGAAACGAAATGCAAAACATTTAAATATGTGTAACTCAGCCCACGGCTCAATTTAAAAAGCCGAGTGACCTGCAATTTATAATTAAAAGAATTTTAGCGGCGTGTATTTTCATTGATGCAAGAAGGAAAGGCACCACCCATTAAAAAGTGTAGAAATAGAAAATGAAATTCGCATTAAACCTTGCATTTCATTTGATTCGATTTCTTGTCGATTAGATATTTGAATTTATTAGATATTCGATTTTTAATTAATCCTCGAACTAATTAAATACTCATTCAAGCGATGAAAGAAAGTGGCTTGGACATCTAAGATGATAATTCTAGGTATTTAACAAACTCGGCGGTTTAGCGGAATTTAAATCTCTGAATTATGATTTTTATATTTAAATCCTTACAAATCCTATCAAAGAGTGTGGACTGTAATTTAGAATAAATTAAGCAAGTGCATTCCTTCTTTTAAAAGAATGCATCTTATTACTAGAAACTATGTTTCCAATTAAATAAAAGGCCATTTGAATTCGGTTTTTAATGCTCACAAGTAACTGTAATTGAACCTGATCTCAAGCTTAGTCGATTGTTTAATTAAGAAATTTTTTAAAGTTCAAATTAATATATCAAAGAAATTTTCGTTTATGAATACTCTAATTAACATTAAATTTCTTGTTAAAATTTTTTTAAGGAAATTTAATGGGAAACAACCCTTTGACCAAGAAAATTATATCGATTTATATTGTGCACTAGTCTAATAACGAATGCATCAAATGTTCTAAACTATGGAAAATAAAAGAAAACACACACACAAGAGCGCGTACGTACTGAAACCACGCAGCAATCGCATGCCAGCTCATAAATAGGCGTCTAGATACGAGAGTTGCGGGGTTATAGGAAAGCCCAATGTTGGCTACATAATTTCCTCTTTTTTCTTTTGCAAGAGGATCGTGAAGTATTTCTTCTTTCACAATTTTCATATAAAATAAACACCAATTTCATTTAAATAATAGAAAAATTCAGAAATATTTAAAAAAGAATCAAAGTATTCATCAAGTCTATTATTATCACTGGCATGATTTAGTTCATGAAGATGTCCAACTATTTACCAAAGTCACAGATTAAAGAAAGAACAAGAGGAAGAAAGGCAAAATTATCAATGAATAGTCTTCACAATCTGCCAAAGTCCATTGAAGAGCAATATGTAAAGCACTTTATCCTTTAAGAGTTCATTGGAACATTCTTCATATCATTCCAAAAGTCATTCACATTTTTGTAGAATGTCTTCGTAATATTTCCTTGCTGATGTTTCCCTCCGGAGAGGGACATTGCATATTCATCGGAATGGCCAAGACTCACATCCGTCCAGCAACAGTAAGTCCGCGTGAAATAATGAAAGAGAAAAAGAGATATTAATTGCAAAGCACAAAATCATACAACAATATAATGAAACGATGTAAATAATAATTAAAACAACAATGACCTTAATTTCAAAGTACTTCATAAGCAGTTTAACAGTTCAATTAGGATGTAACAATTTGAAAGTGTAAGTGTGTTTTTGAAGGTAAACATTTTAAATCATTGTCTTTATGCAATGCTCAATTTTCCTTAATTATCAAGATTGGCCAAATGCAATTTTTTCATTGTCCGTTTTCGAGGTTTTGCAATGTTTTGGATGCTTAATGAGGTGTTTTCTATAGGTATCAAAGGATTTCACTACATTCTATCAATAAATGGGGTAGAAATTTTTTTAATATAAAAGTAACCGATTTTACTTTTTAAATTTAATGATTTATAAAATCCATTCTCGAAAGGGTTTTTTTTCAAGTTGTAACCTAATACGAGCGAAATATAGGCATTATGTTAATAATTTATTGTAAGTTATTTAGGAATTTTCAAACTCTTAAAATTGAAAATTCTACAACGGAGTTGATTGAAAAACACATGCGCCTGAAGGTTTTGTTGGGTAAATTTGAGTCCCATCATAGTATTTAAAAACATTTACACATGTCTTATATTAGATTTAAAACATAATCTTTCCGAAACGAAAGATGGTTGGAGGATCAAATACGGAGACATTCTTACAAACGGAGAAATATCAGTGTGGTATCATATTTTCCGAACATCTTTGCTTTTTCTTCTTATGTCACTTATCATAAACAACCCTCACACGGAATCAGTAAATTAAGCCGAGAAAACGTCTCTTGTTTTAGTTTTATCATCTAAGGGCAAGGGTAGGTCTCAGCTATTGAAGCGTTACAGTCGCTTTCACAATACCTTTTTACGGGGAGGGGGGCATAAGATACAGATAGAACACAGATGAAGAACAACCATGCCCAAACCGGGACGGTCAAATCCTGAGAAAGAAGCGCTACAAGGATGTATACCAGGTCTTAACTAGGCATAAACAAGGCAAGTGGGAAGATATTTGAAGTACTTGCCCCCTCCACCAACTTTTCACCATATCCACAATTAAACAATTTTTCAATTAATCTTCGTAGTGATGAGAATCAAATAAGCAATTTGGCCCTCGGAAGATAGATCAATCGGATCCAAAATTCGACTAACATTTAGTTAAAATACTATATGCCAAATTTCATCCATTTAGCTAGTTTTAGTGCTATTTACATTTTCAAAAATTAAATCTATACCGAATCCATCTAGTTTTCTTTTCGTTTGATAGTTATATTAATTTACATCCAGACTGCCGATCAGATATTACTGAATAGATTTTGAACGAAATTTGATAGAATTATGCAAAATTAATAGAAAAACACTATACAAATTTTGATTAGTCTAACTTAAAATGTTTTTGAGGTATACGCATCGCAGAAGGACACGATGACAAATATTTGTTTGGTGTGTCTTTTACTTCGATTTAATGCAATCAATTAAAGCGAAATTCGAGTCATTTCTCTCTAATAATTTCTAGAGTGCAATTTCCTACCAATCAATTGCTTAAACCATTTGATGCATTCCATGTCTTAGACAGACAGCCAAAATTAGTCTGCCGACTGGCATTCATTATGCTTGTATTTCAGTTATCGCGTTCTTCGATAGGTTGACAATCATCCCATATACGAGAGTTTGATAAATATTTAGGTACAGATCCCAACATTATTGTTCTGACTATGCCATATACCACATTTCATTCACTTAGATTGTTACGTTTCGGAGTTGTGTTAAATTAGTAAAAACAAGTGCTAAGCGGCGGTTTTCAGATAGGCGTAAAATGTAGATATTTAAAGTGACGCAACAGAATATTTTATCGACAATTAATGAATATGAATTACTGATTTTTTACACGATTCTCTTTAAATTTTTCTCAAATACTATGAAATGTAAGGAAGAGTTTAGGACCATTAATGAGACAGTTTTTAATGAATGAAAACTAAGTATATTTCTGTTACAGTATTGACTTAACAATCAAAGTGGTAGTACCCAAGATATCTTTAATAATCTGAATGTAACTTTTTTCGATGGATTGTAATTAAAATCTGATCAAACTACAGCTGTCATAACAAAACCAAATATCATTTCTGTAAGTTATTGCGTTCAAGTTATTCGTTTACGTGAATAAAAATTTACAGCCCAACAATGAGTTACCCAATTATCGGATATAGTTCATAATTTGTTACAAATTTATAAAGTAGATGCCATAGGTTATATTAGAATTCAAATATTTAGAACTTCCAAGTTTTGTAATTATAGAATAAATTACTCTCATACAGATAGACTAACAAAATTGTATGAATAATTTCATTTAAATATGAAACAAATGTTCAGAATCGGTACACGCAAATTTCCGTCCTTATAGTTCAAGAATTTTGTTTTACTTATTGTATTCAGAAAGACAATTCCAGAAGTGTACCCTTCAGACTAGGGAGGATTCATGAAAACCTTGATGATAAATTCTTTGGGTTATAATAATTCCTAAATTTAGTATATGAAAAAGTAACCAGCGGAAGTGATCTCCTCAGAAATTTCTCGCCTTAAAAATTTTACCTCGATAGTGCTTTTCATAGCAGAAACGTACAATAGTTGCTTTTGGTGTTAAGTTCTCATTTTTCGTAAGTCTATCGTGTCAACAATGGCAGATTATTCGGGAGGATGCATTCCTGGCGAGCGGTTAATAGTATCCGAAAATGCTTGTGATCAGATATTACTTTTCACTCGAGTGAAACAAAAAATTTGTACCAAAATCTGCACTTGTAGTCACAAAATTCCATACCAAATCTGATGCATTTAAATACCCCGTTTTCGAGTTATCGCATTAATATATGTTTAAAATTAGAGACCGACAGATAATCAACTTCTTAATGGATTAGGTTCGAATTTTGATAGATGTCTACACTATAAATGTTAAATCAGGATACCAAATGTACTCTAGACCACTCGATTCATAGTTATCGTGCTAGCTTGTATTCCAAGATCCGAACGGACAGACCTCCTCTACACGGAATTTGCACAAAATTTGACAGAAATCTAAATTCGTAATAACGATAGCATAAAAAATGTCTTTCGTCTAGTTAAAAATGTTTGGGTTGTCTTTGTCGCAGACTGATGAACATTTTCCAAAATGGAGTTTTTCAAATCCGCAGAGTTCAAAAACGAAAAGATTCGACACAATTTCGTTGTCGAATTCTTTAACACTTATTATATTTCCTCTATACTACGTATACAAGATTTTTTTAAATTTTATTTTTATCATTGGTGATTGCATGATTTGATTTAATGAAATTGATTTGAATATCACTATAAAAATAAAATCATTTTTACGGAGTGCAAACGCACACAGAAATTTTAATAAGTTAAAACAGCTTTATTAAATTAGACAAAATTCTTTCAAAAAGGAAATCAGAATAATGATAACTATAGTTTTAGAATTTTTAGAAGTTTAAAAATAATTTTACGAAATAATATTTTCGGGACCTGGAAAACAACATCGTAAACTGGTTTAATATTTGGCTATAGACGAGGTGAGAAAGTGAAAGGGACAGCTGAAATTTATCAAGGTCGATATCCGCTGACGGCCAGCAGCGATTTTAAGCCGAATGAGCGTCTCTTGTTTTTGAAGAAGCGCCAACAAGGCCCAAAAGTACGACTTAGCTACACACTCTTCACATTTTCTTGCACAGTCCTTTTTTATGGGGGGGGATTCATACATTTCACAGATAATACGCAGAAGAATAATCAGGTCCGAACCGGGACTCGAACCCAGGATTCCCAGAGCACGGGGCAGACCTGTTACCTCTATGCTAGGACGCTAGCAATTTCATATGTACTTTAAAAAGGAAAAATGATAAGATGAAAAAATAATCTAATTTTGAATTTTAAACGCCGGCACCATTTTTACACATGAATTAACATTAGGAAAAACATTGACGAATAATTATAAGATAGTGAATGTGTGAGCATCAATTTCTAAAAAGGAATTAAACGAACCTTTGTGAAAATCACGAAAGGAAAGTGTTTGACAAATATTAAGAAAACTTGGGGTTTTTTTCTCAATTAAATGGTTTTAAAACAAAAAATAACTATGCTCTTTAAGTGAATAAAAAATGTTTCAATGTAATTCAAGGGGACGAAAAATCTTTAATATGCAGTAAATAAGGAGTAAAAACGACTAGGAACATTTGAACTCTTATTCTAAATGGCGATCAAACAAATAACCATAGTGAGATGAAAAGAAATCAATTTTTATTGTTTCTGCTTATATATTGTTTTTATGATTTTAATTTTATTTTTATTAATATTCTCTTAAAATGAATAATTGTAGCCACAAATATTGAGAAAAAAAAAGACACGTTGGAAACAAATATTCCAATATTCAACAGACTAGCAGATGGTTAAGGATATACAGCTATTGCTAACGAATTTAATTTAGGTTAATCCACTATAAGAGATATACACACACGTGCGATTAAAATGAACGAATCTATTATCAGTGCAAATATTGTAACAGGGAAGGCGGTCAAATCTTTCGGGCTTCGGAATAAAGATTCAGCTGAAACACGAAGAAAAAGCTAGACGGTATTTCAAACAGTTTAGAATTATTCGACATCCTCTTTAAAAGATTTGGAATTTTCCACAAGCAATGGCTTGTTTACTGGATTTTTACAACAATACACACTTCAAAATGTGAAGATACAAGGCGAGGCAGCATCCGCCGATGAGACAGATGCTAAGCATTATTACAAAGCACTATCAAAAATCATTGATGATGTCGGATATCGCACGGATCAAGTATTTAATGCAGATGAAACTTTGGAAAAGGAGGCACGGTCAAACATTAATTGCCAAGAATGAAAAAGCTGCAGATGGTATTAAAGCTGCGAAGGATCGAATTACAACTTCTTCTTGCAGTAAGGCATCTGATGTAAAAAGGCTAAAACATTATAAACAAGGCTCTGCATTCACGTGCGCTAAAAGACAAATTTAGCTAAATATCCAATACATTTCATAGCCAATAAAAAAAGCATGACTCGCACCAGCTACTTTTACAACACGGTTGAACAATTGCTGCGTACTGAAAGTAGAAAAATACATGACTGAGATGGATCTTCCTTTTGAAGTATTGTTAATTGTCCTAATGTACAAATAGTGTTTTTTACTACCAAATATCTTGTAGAACCATTGGATCCCGGCAAAATAGCAAATTTTAAGAAAGATGTGAAATCAGCTTTCAGCTACATTTTGAGAAAAATTAGAAAACAATGTAAAAGGCCTGACTGAAGTTTGGAAAAAAATTCTCGATTTTAGACTGCATAAACCGCGTTACTACACCATTCGGTCAAATAAAACAACACACATTAAATTCGTGCTGGAAAGCGATCTGTCATTAATCAAAATGTGAATGAAAACACGTTCACGTTTTTATCAAAAATTTCTGTGCTCGTACATAATATCAACGGAGAAGATTTTGGTACTTTCAGCGAAAACGATCTTGTCGAAATGATTGAGAACGAAACTGTCTTTGATGGTGACATAATCAATAATTTATAAGACTAGGAAAACCGACGAGAAGGAACAGGATTCGATTACAGCGTACGAAATACATGCAGGGATCCAGCCTGTCAACAAAATCGGAAAAGCAACATCTTAAAATAAATGCCAATTCCGAAAGAAGTTTTAAATTCCAAAAAGGGTTTCTATCATGCATATCTGGCTAACGTGATGTATGCAAGTAACTTAACAATCGACCATCGTCACAAAAACGGATCATTGACTTTATGGTGCCAAAAAACACAATATGAATTTAGGTATAATAACGAGAAAAAAAACTGAATCAATAAGAACTATACATGTTCGGGCTACAAAAAAACTAGTAGAGGTTATCAAAATTCATTCACCACATATAGCTAAAATGAATAATTAGAAGACCAAAAAGATTCCTTTTCTAGATTTTAGAAAAAGCTGGACAATTTTGGGTGAAAACCTGATTTACTGCAAACCAATTTCCCAATGCTTTTGTTTTGTCCGATTTCAAGATTCTTTTAAATGAACTTTACAATTCTATTTATGAAATTATGTTGATCTAAAATATGCTGACCCATAAGAGAATACTTGGCATTCAATTTTCTAATCCAAATCGTAAATTTGTTCCAAATTTTGGATCTAATTGGAGTAAAGTGTATCTTAAAAATTCATATGTAATTAACTTCCCAATGCGATGAATAAAAATTAAAAGTCAAAGTTAAAATTTGGAATACTTTGCTATCCAAATATATTGAGATAATGAATGGGATTAGCATTTGGAAGATTTAATTTTTGCCAATTTGCGCTCTCAATAAAAAAGTAAATATAAAATTCAATTAAAACTAACTAGAAAAGCAAAGAGCTGCAAATATAAAATTCAATTAAAACTAGAAAAGCAAAGAGCTGCAAATATAAAATTCAATTAAAACTAGAAAAGCAAAGAGCTGCATATCCATGCAGCTCTGTTCGTAAAGACAAGAAGTTATTTTACTGATTGAAGTATATGTTAAAACTTTTTACTATACGCAAGATTCTTATAAAATCCTGTATATCGATGCCCAAAAACTAATTTCTAAGCCATCACAAATCACCATATAACACGGAGAAATTTTTAAAATAATGTAGTTAAATTTTATGTTTTTTAAATCAATATATAATGCATAAAATTTCAAAATTTTATCATAATCCTCAATCATATTTAGTGAGGAGGTGAAAATATTAAATATTTCAGTAAAATCAGACAAACTTGTGTAAAAGAAGGTAACTATATTAATAGAAATTTCGATGTTCATTGAAATATTAATAAATATTTTAAAATGTTCACATATAAGCCATTTTTTGAAAAATAATTTGAAGAAGTAACCAAGTTTAAAACATTTTAAAAGACATTAGTTGTTTTAATTACTGTGAAAATTTTAATATCCACGACACCAAAAACGCTTTATTATATAGAATAACTGTCGAATATAGGGAGGGGTATTTTCCCTAATGAAATATTTCTGCACAGTTTGGGAGATCAGACCCTGTGCTTCTGGTTTTCAAAAAATAGATTCTACACAAGAAAAATAAGAAAACGGGTTTTTTTGACTGTCATCCCTTTATTCACTTAGAACCATACCATATTTTTATACTTCTGATAAGAAATTCCATAACACGGTTACGAATAATTCTTCGTAAAAAATTATTTTCTCCATGAACTACAAATTTTACGAGAAACTGAACTGGTTTCTGCATGACTGTTAAAATAAATTTGCGCCGTTTTTCCTCGCGAGCTACTGATCGCTCATATTCTAAGTGAACTACTTTTATTGACTGCCAAGCTAGAAATATTTATTTCCTGCCTGATTTTTAAGAAAACGGGAATACACTGACATCTGGTTTAAGAAAGGGAACTAATTCCGTCAAATACGAATTACTACTTTCTATAAAGAGTTGCCACCTACTATTGAAAAAAACAACAAAAAATATTCAAATATATTTACACGAAGTTCTTTTGGCATTTTATTCTCAAAAAAAGTCGCACTGACCATTAAAGAGGCGTACAGAATTTTAAACTTACCAGATATTTTAAATACTAAACTAGTAGAAAAGGTAATTCTAAAAACATGCATATAAACATTACTTACCTTCAAACAGGAAGAAAAAAAACCTTGAACTAATTTATAGAATTATACAAAACAAAAATGTAAAATAGAATCACGCTCTTAAAATATACATAAGCAAATACGAATTTTTAACGTAGTTGCCGAACTGCACATGTGTAAGCATGAAGAATTCTCGATCTAATCAATGTCACAATCCCTACCTATGTCGTTCCATCGTTCTTCTCGTTTCGTTGGAAGGACACCCTCGACACGACAATCCCCGGGAAGGAGACGCAACGATCGCGCATTGTTGGTCAAGTAAGGATTTCTCTTTCTGCCACTCTGTTTATTGGATGGGGAGGGGTGAAAATTTGGCTCTGCACTAAGCTGGAAAGAAGTTGAAACATTATTTTTTAATGATACGCACATTCGTGATTCTTCATCAGCAGCTTGCTTTAGCGATCAACATTTGCGGGTAAAATACTGGATACCCATCAGCGGCGTAGCAAAAATAGTGATAGAAGTACAGAGGTAGATTTAGAGCGAAATGAAATCAGATGCTCGCCCAGAGGCAGTGCAAAGTTCGAAATAGAATTCGAATTACTGAATAACTTTTGATTTGACGATGTACTTTGATGCCTCACTCCTTCTTATGTTAGCTTTAGAAGGTGGGGTGGGGGAGGCAGTTGGCTCCATTCACCTCTGGACAGTTAATTTCATGACAGTCGATACTTTTAAGCTGGGAAAAAAATTCTTTTTTAACTACTTATAATTTCTCCAAGTCTTGTCGTAAAAGATCCCATGAAACTTAGCCGCTGATGGGCAGTTTGAAATCGTACTTATTTGGGTAAAAAAAACACCTTCATAAGAATTTTCAGAATTTTTTAAATAAAGACATCGAGTAGAAGCATCGAGATGAAAGCATAAAATTAGATCTAAAAACTTATTACAATATATTTTCTAGGATTTCTTTTCTTTATCCACCTATTAAATCAAAAAAATATAACTTTTATCATTCCTTCGGCTGTATTATTGTTCATTTAACCCTATATGAACAACATTTTTTTTACCTAAGGAATAAATTTCTTTCTTTTTCCGACGTCAGATTTCTACCTTTCCTTGCTTGGTGGCAACACTTACTGCTGCCGGCAGATACAAATGTGCCGAAAACGTGCCAATGGGCTATTGTGGAATAACTCACTTAACTGATGAGGCAAAATGATTCTGGAGGTATGTGCCGAATTCACCTGACATTAAAGGGTTAAAGATGATTTGATCACTAATAATCGCAATTATGAAACAAAACAGCAAATTTGGAGACTTCAATCAATTTAATGAAATTAGTATTTTTGAGAACAAAAAGATGTTGGTAATCAGAATTTTACAGGCTTTATAAATACTGAACAAACGCTACAGGAACAAATTATTCAAAATTCTTTTGTTTTTTCAATTCTCTTTTCCTCTCATTCTAAAATGATTTGAATAAAACGACGGTCATATCGTAGTCAAAAATCAAGACGATATGAACAATATGTCAACATATATTATGTAAACCTACTAAAAATTCCCGAATATGTCAAGAAAGTTGAATCGTAATTATTGAAATTTAGTGATGTTATGAATCAAACAAGAAACCTTCTGAAGGCTTTTTTAATCACATATATCGTTTCGTGACATGTCTTATTTTTCCGCCATGTTTAGTTTTATTTTGTGCTTAGAAGAGTAACTTTGAATAAATATGGTGCAATTATACATTAATTTCATCTGTTAAAATTAGTAAAGAATTTACAGAACAATTTATGGCATTATATTCATACCAAAATTCAATAAATCTTATAATCCAAGTTTTTTCGTATTCCCATTGTTAAACGTAATTTCTCTGTTTTACAAAAAGGAAATAGCATATTTCCTTCGTAATATACGAGATCTAAAATCGGATCTATAAAAAATTGCATTTAAATGCGTTCGGAGTAGAATTTCCCTTTAACTGTCAAATAGGTTTGTCACTCGGTATAGGAATTTGAAAATTCTTTTAACTGTTAATGGACTTTGAATTATATAGATACATTTATATTTTAATTGATTTTCAAATCAAGAAATTTCTTTCTACTGGTGAAAAAGATAAACGTAAAACAAACGAAATTTGACGTACCTAGTAAAGAACTGAAATATTGCTGTTATTTGAATTTCAGGGGGAGCTTCAATATTATTGGATAACATTTAGATTGAATAGGTAAAATATTCTTCTTAATATATCTATCTGCCTTGGAGCTAAGTTTCAAAACATCACTAGAAAATTGATTCAATTTTGAAGAGCTCCCAAATATATTATCTAACCATCGTTAACAGACTGATTTTAGCTCTTAACCAATGCAGATTTTTAAAGTGCCAGTTTAATTAGCACAAGAAAAAAACTTCATCAATTTATCAATCACTTATAAAGTAGTCAAATATACATTACAATTCACGTTAACATTTCATATTCGGTTTAAACTTTATTCGAATATTTTTAAGTCGGTAAAAGAATAGAAGAAGCGTAAGATAATCGATTCAAGGGAATTCAGTATGTTTAAGGAAATAAAATCGTATAGATTACAAATAGTTTTTTTAATATACTTCATATATTGTTAAAACTTTATTTCCATGCTCAAAGAAACTGATTTATTTTGGAAAACAATAGATATACCGATTTTTAATTTTAATTTTTATCTATTTGCATTCAATAAATAGATCAAATTGTTTGAAACATTAGTATTTTCATAAAAATTATTTAAACTTCTGGAAAAAAAAAGATGAAACCAATGATCACAAATTTCAAGTTATCATGTGAGCATTTTATTATTTTTAAGTTATAATTTTTTATTAATTTAAGTCATCAACCGTATCTTTAAGAAGTTAAAATGCACATTTAAAAATAATTTCCTTAAAATTAAATACTATTTTTTAATTTATATATTGTTCAAGGATCTAGTTTATTAGAGGGATTCTTTAATCACAAACCGAATACAGAATTAGTAAATTGATTAATGTATAGAATACAGTAATACATTATTCACAAACAAAATCTGGTATAAATCTGAAATTAAATTTCTAAAAAAGAAAATGAAATCTTCGATCGCAAATTTCAAGTTATGTCAGAACATTTTGTTTTAAGTCATTAAACAATTTTAACCGGTCTGAAACAATCGTGAGACTTCTTTATCGATCTCTATCTCTCTCTATATATAGGTATGTATATATATAATAAATTTTTCAACCTTCATTTTCAGTATTCTAGCTAGCAAATAAAGTTTTGAAGTTCGACCGATTTTGATATGAAATAACAGCTATAATATCATAGTTCTTTGTCAGCATTTTCAAAATTCTGCTGTTAAAGAAGCCTACGTAATAAAAAAAATACTGGTAAAAACAGACAAGAAAATTTCTTTCAACCGGTAATTTCAAGCGGTTTCCCATGATGTTTATTTTTTGCCTATAAATTTTGGAGGCATCAGAACCTCCTAACCAAAAAAACGCCGTGTTCTCACATGATGAAAAAAAAAAAGTAACGAAAATGTGACTGACAAATATTACGCATCAATCAAGAAAGTTGGATTCTTCCGATACGGAAAATTCAGATTAAAGAGGAAAAAAAATATTGGTATGGTTTGAATCAATTTTAAATTGAACCTGGAGTTTAGCGCCAATATGGGAATCGAAACAAGGATGCAAAATATCTTCTTGCAACCCTATTACTGAATTCTTTACAAATATTGAACTGTATTGTGTTGCACACCTATTACTTTGGAAATTAGATACTATATCTCTGCATACCTAAAAGCAAATATCAAATGATGGAACACGAATTCTCTTACACAGAGATCAACAAACGTAAAGATATGCAACACACGTAACAATACATAATAGCAAGTATCGAAAACTTTTCTAAAAGAACCTATGAAAGCTACGCATATCGAATAAAAATCGGAAAAGAAAACTCCAAAAAGTTGGAATTATATATGTCAATTTAAGCATCATTGTCAAAATATAAGTATTGACAACTTAAAACTATTACTTTTAAAGTAAAGAAAATTGAATCTTGAGCTCAAAAGATTTTTTTTTACTATTCGAATTTTCTATATCTAAATTCCACTTAAAATCTAAAATCGATGTAAGTTTTTGATTTCCCTCTCCTCCAATATTGCTGTAAAATTAATGTCTAATTAGAGAGAGCAGTCGAAAAGTGGTTTAGTTTTTTCCACATTGATAAAGATGTCTTAATTGCCAATAATCATATAGAGCATGCCATTTTAATGTCTAACGAAATGTAATGAAGACACTTTAATCTCGAGGCTGTTTTAGTTGCAATAGAATGATGCTACAAACGGCTTTCAGTCTTTATAAATGGGCGAAAATTTCATGGAATCCATGCATTCCTTAGTAAATTACACGTCGAAGAATTACAATTTTACATTTTAGGATATGTGTTAAAATCAGTAAAGAAAGGACATACATTTTAATCCTTTTTCCCGTTTCTAAACCTTATTCTAATGATGAAATGCATTTATAAAGAATCGATATTTAGCAAATTTTCTTTACAAGGAAGAATTTCTGCCGAAACGACGAGTTCATGTTCAATAGAAAAATGGATATTGTAAATATTGAACCAACAAAAAAATCTCCCTAAATAAGTTTATTTGCAAATTCAAGACTTAAATTTACATCTTTTTCTACAACGATCTAATTGGATAAAATTCTTTACCAATTGATATTCTTTACAATATCTGAAGACACACAAAAAAATTATACTTTTCTTTATCACTGCGTTTACTAACATTAAAATTGTAGTTTTATATTTTATTTTTAAAGGCGAGCAAAAAAAAATGCGACCGAGAAAGAATATAATCATTAATGGGAAGTTTTTTAATTATATCTCTATTAAATATGGAAATTTTTTGCCTAAAAATACTAGATAAAAAGTACTCAAATTAAATTTTTTAGTTTTAAATTTGTGATTAACAATTTAATGCTGGGTGATGCTGCATATATACAATACTACAACATATGGTTACTATATTCGTCAAAGAAACAAACGTCTACTATATTTGAAAATAGAGCCGTTTCTTCAATATAAAAACAATGTCTCTACCTTATCTTCATAGAGTAAAAATTGTATATTAGACATCTAAATTAATTCAAGAGCAGCCAGCAGTCCTTTAAAAATTGCCTGGAAAATACATTTTCATAATTAGAGCTTAAAAATGAAAGAAATATGCGGCGTATCGAGTACAATTCCCTTATCAGACGCTATGAGACGAGTTGTGCAATATTAAATTATGCATTTAATAATTGCACCAAACCATCTCTCCTCTCTTTTCGTACATTTAAAAGTTAGAATCTTATTCTTGATCTTGTATTTGTTTGAAAACTTTAAAAAAATTACTTTTAATAAATTTGGCCAGATGAATCGCAATTTTATAAATGCAATATTTTGTCAAAAAATCATTTTAAGCTTAAAACAAAAATGCGCGTGTTTCTTACACTTACCATATATACAGGAATTAATAGTAAGGAAAAAATTCATTTAATGCATCTTAGCTTAATTGTACTATCTAAAGAGAAATTCATTCATAATTATTCTAAATTTAGAAAGGAAATCTGGAATAAAATCTACAAAAAGACTAAATATTTTTGTAACCAATTTCAATATATTTTCTTAACTTAATAAAATTTCATAATTATTCTAAATTTAGAAAGGAAATCTGGAATAAAATCTACAGAAAGACTAAATATTTTTGTAACCGATTTCAATATATTTTATCAACTTAATAAAATTACTTATTGATATGAAGTATTAAAAGAATCACTCTGGTCTTAGATGTTTAAAATTCCTTTGTATTAATTTTAAGTAGTTTCAAAGCCCATAATAAAGTCTTAAGATTTTCTGAAATCATTTTAAAAATTATCACTTAACCAAGAGGAGACAAGAAATTTAATATTTGATGTACTCAAATTTAAACTCAATTTTATTATTGACAGCACAGTCACAGAAATTGTCAATTTCAAAATTGTTGAAAAGACAAGAAATAATTGCAATTAATTATTCAATTAGAATTTTTTGCATAAGATAAAATAAAAATTTTCATTCATCTAACAGCAATCTTTTCTAATTAACAGATTTAATCATCTGCCTATGAATCATGAAACTAATCAGACTAGATTACTATTTATAGTAATTGTTATTTTTAATGCCAAATTTGTATTCATAGACGTTTAAGGAAGGCATTTTCATTCAATTATTTAACACAATTACTCTGCATAAGGTTTATAAAATCGATAAAGAAGTTTGCCTTAGAAAATAATCGGTCATTATAAATGTACTAAAGACATCTGGCAAAGAATCGTAATATAATAGAACTCATTGGACATACTAAATTCAAACTTTCATTGTAAATAGAAAAAAAACTATAGAACACAAAAGTAATTCTTGTATTTTAATTAATAAACCTTACCATATAAAATCGGATGAAATTACAACAACACTTCATACTGCTTGCCATATTAGAAAAAATTATATTTTCAGCACTGTATAGTTATCAAGCTAAATGCCGAACTTGCAATAAATGAACGATTCAAACGAAAATTTATTAGGATATTTCCTCAAATTATTAAGCTTTTATCTACGAATTCTTAACTTTTTAATTAAATAACCCATCCGACTTGAGACATTTTAATTCCTGTAGAATAAATAGGGCCGTAGGAGATGGAACATTTTAAAGGGATTTTTGTTATGGGAAAGGGATTTAAAGGGATTTTTGCTATTAATGTTCTTTCTTAGTTGCAGATTAAAAACTCAGAATTTATTGACTCAAAGAGCGAGTTCGACTTGTCATTATATATAAAGGCGAAATGTTGCATCGGACACTAGACATTTCTTAGAAAGCAAAAGTAAATTTAATCGATAACAGAGCAATGCTCAATTAAAACAAATGCATTCTTCCGATTTTTTTCTTCCAAATACAAAATTATTTCCCCCTTTTTTGTGACTGACCACGTCCAACCTTACTTCATTCAGCACTTAAAAATAGAAGTAACATCGCATTAATCAAATGCAGCACATTTTACATAGTAAAACAGTTTTGAATGCTAATTTGGTTTAAGAAGTTTGGATAAAATTAATATTGAACTGAGAAACATAATATTCAAAATTGAAAAAGGCAGGTTTCGTACAGATCTTCTAAGTCTAAGTGGCCTTTCTTCTAGGTTACATTCAGAACTCACAACACACCGACGAATAACTTTTTACTAACTTTTCTTGATGTGAAATCTTTCTTATTTTATAGTTAAGACAAAATTTAGTTTAATGAATTATACAAAGAGTGAACTGTACTTGCAAAGAGAAGGGCTCAAAGGATTTGATGTGAACATTTACTTTTCCTGAATACAGAGAAATGCATATTTATTAAATACTCTACAGAACATTTAATGCTACTATAAATAAGAAAACTTTTTAAGAGTAAATTAAAAAATTAAAAGGGTAAGAATTAATTTTTCAGTCTTCATTTACGATAAGACAGCGATTCAAAATATTTTTCACTCGGAGACAATCCATTAAAAAGTGTGATTCTCGCTGTAAATACAAAGTTATCATAACAGCACTTTAGAAACAAAATTCATGCAAATGCATCTTATTTACTTTTAATGCATTCTAAGAATTATTTTGTATACACTATTTTAGAAAAAAAGGTTGCTCAAACAGTCAATCTTAACATTTAAATGTATGGGCCATAATTATGAAAATTAATATATACGTTAGAAAACTACTCTTTAACTTTCATTATTACAAAAAATAAACTTTTTACACATTTAAATATAAAATTTATAATGAAAATGAACCCATTCTTCGATTGAATCCATTCAGGTTCTTAAATTTTGTATTTCTTCAAGATTCATAACTGGCCATAACTTTTACATAAATATAACAAAATCTAAACAGGTTTCAAAACTTTTCCATTACAACGTAAAACAATTAATAAGAAAAAAAAACTATGTCTATTTTTAAAAAATTAAGGTTGGTCCCTTTTTTAAGGGATCATTTCAAAATGTCAATTTCAGATTCCAAAATTTTTTTCAAAGTGAAAAAATTGTCTGCCATTACACAGAAAAACTAAGAACGACGAAACATTTCAATATAATTTCATTATTGTCAACATAATTCAATTTTAATGATGTCATATATAACGCCAGTGAATACATAATGGCGAATTAAGAGAAAAAACTAAAAAAATATTAGTTATAAGAATGAATACTATATAATAACATTGATAAAAATAAATTGAGTCGCATTTGAATCATACAAAAACATCAAACTAACCACAGCAATAAATGCATAATTTTTAATAAGGTTAGAAATCCTATCTTATTTTAAATTTCATTCAGCATTTTTAAATAAGAATAAAATTACATTGATAGAGCATAACAAAATATATTAAAAGGGAGTTTTACAATTAATTTTTTTCTCCCTCAATTTTCTTTGTGTTTTTTTATATATTTTTTTTTTATCATCTTGATGTATTTCTTTTTTTCTTTTTTTTTCCTTTTTTTCTCTTTTTTTACACATTTTAAATATTTTTTTTTCATTTTTTCTTTATATTTTTTAAATATTTTTTTCCAATTTTTTCTTTATATTTTTTTCCTTTTTTTCCTCTTTATATTTTTTAATATATTTTTTTAAATATCTTTTGGAATTTGTTTCTTTTTTTCAATTTTTAAATATTTTCTTTTCTTTTTTTGATTTTTTCTCTCATTAAAACAGACAAAATAATAACTCTGAAAAAATTTTAAACATCAATCTAAGCTTATAATAAATAATTACATATATAACAAAAACTCAATTTTGAAAGCACGTTAAAAGTTACACCAAAATGTACTGTAAACGTCAATATAAATTCATACTAGAATTGCATGGCTTCCATTTTTAATTTGACATATACTCAAAATGAGTCTTCTCCGAAATGTCACAAAATTTTAAAATTTTCATACTTCATTTAAAACATTTATTAAAGAATTAAATTAAATATTAATGTTAAGATGGCAAAGGATGTTAGTTAGACATTCGATTAATTCCGTTCACCCAGAATACTTCTTGACTTAATTATTTTGTGAATATAATTACAGATTTTGCCAATAAGTTAAATCTGGAGTGATTACTTTCGAAGCAGCTCGGTCCATGCAATTCATTTCAGTATATATTAAGTCGAGATTTTACACAGTACTTTTAATCATTTAAATATAAAAATATAATTACAGACTGAGATACCAAAATGAAAAGCATTTCATTTTAATAAATTTATAAACGTTTAAAATAAGGAAAAGTATCAACATTAAATGAAAAGAAATAAGTTTTTTTTGCAGTCGGATGTCATTATTCCTTCCACTTTTGAATAAACTTGATCATTCAGTATATTTTAATAGGACTCGGTATTATTTTATGCGAGTTTAAATAAATTCAATATTTATATTATTAACAAAATAGAAAAATCCTTAATTTTCCAATATTATTTTAAAATGAAAGCATTTAAAATGCACACAGAAATTTTACGGTTTAAAATATCCGAGTTCCTCCAAATGTATTCTTAAAATTTTTTAATATTTTTTAATGGCTACTTAATTTATTGGTATTCCGAATTTCTTATCATACATAAATATTTTTAAATGAATTCTTTTGCGCCAATGTATATTACAACATATAAGAAACAAATTTTTAGAAAACACGAAGTGCAGAATGTTATTTGAAAGGGACGTGCCCCTTTTATGATGAACATTTATAATTTTTTTAACATCATTAATTTATAAATGTTCAATATATTACGAGATCTTACATTTTTATTTTGTTTTTCTAATGATAAATACTACTATTTCTGAAAACTGCATCACCAATATTAGAAAATATGTACAGTAGAAGTCATTACTTCACATTAAGGAATTCCTCGTCCTTTAAACAATTTCACTTGTATTCACTGCAGGATGGTTTGAGAGATGGAATCGATTAATACCTAATTGTAATTTAAAAATAATCTTCAAAGGATATCAGGCCAACAAACTGAAGGAAGAAAAAGAGTATTTAGGTGAATCGGCACATAAACCCTTCACAGAAGGTCCATTTTTTTTTCAATTTCGACAATCTTGATGTGCTAGATCTCTGTTGTTGACGATAATTTCATAAAATAGAAGTTGCATTGTTATCACCATTCTTTCAGTTAGTCATTCTGATCCTGCCATTATATGACCGCATAAATATAATAGTGGGAAGAGTGGTTCACTCTTTTATAGGTTCCTTTTTGTACAGCCGACCAATACTGAACGAAGAATTATCAGCAGGAACTGGTTCACAGATTAAGTGCATCGGCAAAGATCAGTAAAGTAGTATAATCTAGCTTAGCATACAATTTTATTTCCATGTCCATTCAGCTAAATCCACATTGAAGTCACAATACTCTTAATTTTCCTAGTCCCACTGATTAATAGAACTGTCTTTGCTCTATTTTCTAAGGCAGGTGACAAGTCAACACTAAACGTTGCGCTTCAACAACAGACAAATTATCATTGCAAAAAGGTCATCAGACCTTTCGCAGTTTAGTGTTAGTCTACACAGGATAAGCAGCTTGATGAAGCAGCAGCATTTGCTTCATCTCGAGAGTTGAGCTTTTGGAAGATTGTAGGTTCAGTCAATGACCATCACCGGTTCACATGTACTTCGCACAGAATATCTTTGTGGCATTAAACGTCTATACAAGTCTAAATAACTGCTGTAAGGATAGAATTCTCTGCAAGAGAGCTCAACTCTATGGATATAAAGGGTAGGAGCGTAGATATCAGTATTCAAAGCTGGCTAGTGGTTTCTAGCCAGCTTAGGCAACTACCGGAGCTTCAGGTGCCTAGATCGTACGTAAAGAAATGAATGTATAAAGTTTCTTCCATCTTTCTGAAAGTTCTCCAGGAAAGAACCTCTTACCAGAAGTTTTATCAACATCAGAAAATGTCAATTGGCTTTATAGAGTTGGCTTATGTTTTTTTTTTTCTTGTCACCTCATCACGATTCTTGGAAGTCAAAATAGTTTCCGATCACAATATTAGTCATCATGGCGTTATGTATGTGTAAGGACAAGTTCCAGTCCAGATCCTTGGAACGAGTTCTTTCAATTTGGCTGGAACAAGGAAATCTCAGTGGGAAAGTCCTAATAAAAGTTTTCACGTGAGACTGTTCATAGTATAGTTACTCTTGCAGCTGTTGAGAGTAATCAATCACTTTCAAATAGTTCCAATGTTTATTACAATATATTTTTGACACAGTAAAAATGATCCATGAAAAGTCACTAATCCGTGCATTTTACATCCTTTTTCAAAACATCAAATAATTTATGATGTTGCAGTTTTCCAAAAAAGTAGTATTCATATTTTAAATGAATCGATTTTTGAAATTTTAGGAGATGACATTCTGAATAATTTTAGTTTTATTAACGTATGGAACTTTCGCTAAAGGTTTAAACATCTCCAAAGGTTTTAAAATCTACAAAAATATTTAGAAATACTTTTTTTATATTTATATGAATAACTGATATATATATATATATAAAAGGAACTTTTCAAATGTTCTTAAATATTTGTCTTTCGTAAAAGCAATACACAAACGGATGCATTTATTTTTTGAAGAAAATATTAATGCAATGCATATCGCTGAATTTTAAGACTTTATTTTCCGCACAATATGTGTTACATTAACATAAAATAACACATTTTTTTATGTCCACAAAACAATTTTCACTCCATATTCGAAGTACTGAATATATTGTTAGTAATTAAAATGAGCGTATCTTTAATATTAAAAAGGAAAATGTCAAACACAAGCTATAAACTTTTTTTAAAAAATTTCAAGTTTGTTAGCTTGTTTTCTGAGTTAACTAAATTGCTTTATCTTTTGATTTCACACACATTTATTTCTATTTATTTTTATTATTTAATTTTGAGAACTTGAGGGGTTTCTTTTAAATTTCGAGAACACGAAGTTTTCTTTTAATTTCGTGAACTCGAGGTTTTTTTTTTAATTTCGTGAACTCGAGGGGTTTTTTTTAATTTCGTGAACTCGAGAGTTTTTTTTTTTTTAATTTCGACTCGAGGTTTTTTTTTTTTTATTTCGAGGACTCGAGGGGTTTTTTTTTAATTTCGGGGACTCGGTTTTTTTTTTTATTTTATTTTAAGCGCTTGCTTTTTTCCATTTCAAGCGCTGGTTTGGTTTAAACCTAAAGCGCTGATTTTTTAAAAATACATAGCGCTTACTTACCATTTTGATTTTTTTTAAATTTCAAGCTTCTGTACTAAAGAGTGTTAAAAATTAAGATCTTTAAATATACAGAACTGTTTACACAGCTTCAAAGAAACGCTCAGTTCATTTGTACAAAAGTTATAACAATCTAATATGAAAATTTGAAAGTCATACATTGGCGCAAAAATTATACACGCGATTTTTAAAATATCAAATATTTCGTTTTGGCATCTCAGTCTTAACAAAAACTTATCATAGGCATCATATCAATAAACTTTTTAACGAAATTTATGAATCACAATATGTAACATCAATACTTCAAAAATTTTGGAATCATTTCGTGTTTTTCAAAAACAAAGAGGTTTTCTAAAAACCTATTTTTTTATTCTCGTTCAATTCTTATAATTTTATAAAAATGAAAAGTTATAAAGAAAAATAAATAAAATTAACAATTAAGTCAATTTCGTAATTATCGAAATAATTCTTATTACAGTCCAATACAAATTTTAAACTACTTTGTTACTTTGCGAATTAACGCAATGGTGTATAATCTAAAACAAAGGCGTGCTATTTATTTACGCCATTAAATTAATTCTGTAAAACTAAATGAGCAACCTTGTAATATATTTATAGAAGACAACCTGTATTATTATACGTAATAGGAAATTTTATAATTATGTCACATATTACACAATTCAGTTTCCTAGAAAAATTAAAATTTTTGCCATACATCTAGCTTCTTTAAAAATGTAAGAATTATATTTTCATGATAATATTTATTAAATTACCGATTCGCTGACATCTAAGATTTTACCTTTTTAATGGATTTCTAATACAGCACCAACAAAGAAGGGGATTTTTTAAACACAAAATTTAGTATTGTATGTAGCAAAGTGAAATCACTTTTCGAATTCAGTCATAATGTTTCATTACATTATAGTTTGCAATAACGATTAGTTATAATAGAGCGAAAAATTCGAAGAAAGCTTTAAAAGTCAGTAAAATTTCATAGTTTAATAATTTCGAAGTTTTTTTCTTAAGTTTTGCTCATTAGCATTAATATTTTAACCGAAACAAATTAAAGAAACAGTTTAAATATTAAAGGATTCTTAGTCCTGAAAAAAGATAGATTAAAAAAAGGATTAAATTTAATTTTGCATTCAAATACAGTTCACAACAAAATTGTATGAAAGTAATTATATAAAAAACTTCAAATTAAGTTATTTATTATTATTCTTTTTACAAAAATCTATTATCATTCTTTTTACAAAAAACAATTATTACGATATCGTAAATCGTAGATATGAAGAACATAATAATAAACATTTTCTGCAACGGGTGAGAAAAAAAACTAATAAAAACTCCGTTATAATAATTTTTATATATTGTTTAAGTATAGCAATTAAATTTGTTGCTGAATATCGCGAAATTAATTACCCATTCTACTGAGTAAATAACAATTCTCTTGAATGTAGTTATTGTAAGGATCACACTCCCAACTCGGATCTTAATATGAAAAAGAATTTCACCTGAATTAGTATCTTTCAAATTTGATGCCATATCGGATCGTAATCCGAAAAGAAAATGCAGAAGAATTCTTTAAATAAAAAGTACATTTAAATGAACTTCAACTGGATTTAAGGAATCAACTGCGCCTTACAAGAGTTGTTTAAGATTGGCTCCAACTAAATTATTTAGAAGAGAAGAATGCATTTGTTAGAATTCATTATTATTTTGTAAATATATATCGTCAAATTTCTTTTTAATAAACATGTAAAAAATAATATCCTAAAGATATTGCGATAGACCAGAATTGGTTCATAACAATTCGAAAACTGTCAGAACTTTGGCGACACGTGACCACCGATTTTTCACCGTGCCATGATGACCAATTTTCATTCAAGATAAAAAAAAACTGGAATTCATTTAAAATAAGGCAGCTTCTCTTTTAAAAACCAGACAGAAAATCTTAATTTTTTTAAAGTTTCCAGATAACATTTATATAACTAAAAGCCGTTGCATTGTAACTATTAAAGTAGTGGAAAGGAAACAAAATTACGTTTAATATTTAAGACTTTTAAAATAACTATGGTCCATAGACAGATGATTGATAAAATTGGTGGTTCAAAATTAATAAAATTATCAAAAGACTTGCAAGAACAAGGGGGATGATTTCTTGTTTGTAAATTCGATAAAAATAAATGCCTTTTAAAATAATAGTCATTAAAAGTTCAATTTTAAAAAAAACTTAAACACTATGAAGGCTATTCACAGAAACGGAAAAAGAAAATTTGAAGTACTATTATAATGCTAATATGAAAAATATTTATACCAGGTTCTGAATACAAAATTACTGACAGGCAGTATGAAAAAAATAAGGCATTCAATTAATTAAAAAAAAAGGAATTTCAAACAGTTTTTGCATTATTTTCATTAAATCAGATATTTCGGGTCTTTACTTCGTCGAGTTAAAAAATTAATATTCTTTAAGTTTCCTTTTTGAATTAGGCATCAAAACTCATTGCAATATTTTTATTGGGAAAAATGCACTGAACTATAATCATGTACTCTTTAACAAGTTCAGTGTATGTCAGAATTATTATTATTGCTATTTCTTGAAAAACACGTACTCAGAAATGTTCAGAAAATGCATTTGAACCAGTAATTATTCAAAAATTGTCACTAATCTTTAGGTAAAAGTCAAATGCTATGATTACTTGTCCTTTTTAAAAATTTCATTATTAAAATTCAACATTTGCTTGAAATTAACTTAAAGAGAATTTTAATAGGCCTCTTCAGATGACATTTTTTTAAATTCCCATTATTTTCATTTAATCTTTATTAAACTAATAATTTCAGCGAATATTTATTTTGAATATTTTTTAAGTTTTACGAGGTCGGATGCAGAAATATGAGAAAAGCCATGAATGAATTTCAATATACATTTAAGTTAAAATTTAATATTAAAGTTTTACTCTTTTTATTCAGTAAAAAGAGAAAATTTAAAAATATAATTCAATTTTGATCTTGAACAAAAAAAAATTAAGACACTGAATTTCTATTCAAGGTGAATTATAATGCAAACTTTTAATTCATACATAGAGATAAGCATGCATAAAAATTTGAAAATTTCCTCTCAAGAGTAAAGGTTTTAGTATTTCTAAAACACCAATATAAAGAGAAGCTTAAAATGGACAAAAAATCTGTCATTTACGAATGCACTTTTCTTAATTTATCATCATAAATGAAAATAAACTTCTGAAATATGAAAAGACACTTGTTTAAAAATGAATTGAAGGAGTAAGATCCTGAAATATGCGAATATAACATTTTTTTTTATTTTGGCACATCCATTTAAATTTAAGCGAAAATTGAAAGTTACATATAGGACTGCAGCTGCGGGGGACGATATTATAGTTCATTAGACGTAAATATGACGTTAAAGAATTTTCATATATTTCATTGAAATGTGCGATTTACGTCTGCGAAATACTAAATAGTTTACAAACTCTCATACTAAAGAAATTAGAGAAAGCTTCAATATTTGATATGAATTGGAATAGATATTTCAAAATCCGAGATTTAAGATTCACCGACATTCTCATTTAAAGTTGTGCAAGATAATGTTTTATAAAAAGCATTCTATTTAGTTTGTTCCTCTAAATAATCTACCCTTACAGTTTCTGCTATTTTTTGCAGTAACTCCTGTAACAAAATTCATAAACTTATAATAAAATATTAAGGCTTTATTAAAAGAGTCCCTTTGAATTGTCTTCGCGGAAGGAAAACATTTTAAAAGGGAAAAATTTAAGAAAACTCCATTCGATCACAATTACGATACACTTTTCCATCTTAAACCTGAGAGGTGAGAACTGAGCTTCAATCTCGTTTATTCCAGAACTGTTCTTTCGTAAATTTTAATCTAATAAGCAAGTATACATTGTTTCTCCTGAACTCTTAAAGAGAGCGTATTTGAAGACAAATCAATAATGAATCACTTTATTAAAAATAGATATTTAATTCCGCATTAATGTTTGCTTTATTTTAAACGTTTATTCAATTATTTAAAACCAATCTCAAGAAAATATTCCACTTCTCGAAATGAATATACCTTAAGCATTAAAAATTATTCAATTCCTACAGATTTTTTATGCTATTGCTGAACTCATACAATGAAAAATGCCTATGAAGCTCCATATAGGTTGTATATTTACATGTAACTTTATTACAATTAACAATTTAGTGGATTACATATAATTAAATTACATCATCGGTAATTTTTCAGAGAGTATAATTTCACAAAACCACTATTTTTGTGTGCTCGGAAAAATTAAGCTCCGAAGCGAAACGAAGATGAACTGATTAGAAAGAAGCAAAACGCATGTAGACAAATCTTTTGGTTAAAAATATTTTTAAATCGCTAAGTTTGTGTGGTTCTTGCAACACAAATAGGCTAAAAGAATTTGGATGCAACATCCTGGTTCCTATTTTTGAGCATAAATCATTTTAGCGCAGAAAAAAAAAAGGAAATTGTGCTAAAACATTTAATTATGGGAAGTTCCGGAAACGTGGTTTTACTTTTTAAAAGATTCCACATTCATCAGACTGTTTTAAATTGAATATGACCTAATTTGCATAAATATGGATTCAATATTCATTGGTATAGCATCTACAGCAATGGGAAATGCAAAATGATCTATAATTTATATTAAATATATATATTGCTTACGTGGACGAAAACTCAAGTCGAATTAGTTAATCGCTGCTTAGCAACAGTAGCTTTAGCCAGAAACATGACACACAGTTCGATAAGATTTCAAGCGATTGCTGTTTTTCATTGGTTTAAAAAATTTTCAAATAAAAAAATTAACTGACAAAAGTAATAAAACATTTTTATAAGTCGTGACAAATCGATTTTAAAACGAAACCGTTGAAAAAGAGAAGACCGATCGAATGAAAATGCTCAAGAATCGTCATAAAAAGATCCAGCCCTAATGAACGAGATAAGGTTAAACGTTTATGCGTACGGAGCTAAGTTTCCGAACAACAGGAACATAGTTGTGGGACTTTGTTAGGACTGTTCTCTTTTCCACACACGTTACAGGGGAAGTCAAGTGGCAAATACATGAAATGTTGTCATGTTAAAAAAATTACTTTGGAACATCTATTGATTTCACTGAAAATACGCATTGTAAAATATGGCTACACATTGGGAAGAAAATAACTTTTTTAAATTTGCTTTTTTGGTAAATGTATAGTTATTTAATTGAAAGGTTATTTGTGTTTTAGTAAGAACTTCGAAGCAGATGTGCTTTACATTTTACATTTTTTTTTTATTTCTTTCATTGTTTTATAACATTTTGGAATAAATTGAATCTGAATATTTCAGTTGCTAAAATTATTTAGTAGACGCAGATCGATCAAGAGAGCCTGGATCGCGAAGCATTTTGAGAGGAATTACATTAGCAATTCTTAGGGATTGGCGAATATACGCGAGCAAGGGGCTGAGCCCTGTAGTTCTGTTTAAATCACTAGATTTTGAAAACTCATCAGAAATTAATGTATTTAATAAGAGTAATTAACTTCATAATTAATTAGTGAAGCTTTTCATTTTATTTTTTATACACAGTATATCAATATCCTTGTGAATATACAATTAAAATCTTTTGTCAAGTAAACAAAAGATTACTTTTTAGCTCAAGAGTATACTTTTTGAAAAGCAACTGACAGCAAGTACAAAGAAATATTAAAATAAGAAATATTGAAATAAAAGCTTTTTCGAAAGATGTTACGTAAAACAATGATAAGCATTTAGAGTGATTATTTCTGACCATTCAGTACATTTGACAAATTAGAAAAAAAATGCTGTTTCTTCAAGGTAACAAGATTTAAAAGAATTCTAAGATGTTGAATAAAAAGACAAACGAAAAGTTCAGAGAAATATAGTCCAAATAATAACAATTCAAAAACAAGGCAATTGGAAATCCAAGTAAGAATGACATTGAATTCAACATTGAAGGGATTTATAATAGATCAAACTATTTTTATACATTCAGTAGATATGTTTATAAATTTTCCAAATTGTGAATGAAACCGCTAACAGGGAAAGTTAAAGCAATCAAACTGAAAGCATATTTACGTTTATTTAAATCACTGAAATACAGTGTGTTGGTAGTTTGAAAAAATATTTGAAATTAGCCACACACATTTTAGTTTACATAAGAAAAATACAATTCCTTTCCGAACTTCCGAATTGTTTTTTACTCTGAACTACAAAGATAAATTGTCTAATTATTTGAAAGAACAATTCACTGGACGTCTAATCATATTGTTGCCAATTAAAGTATCAAAACACATCATTAAATAAACAGAAATCAGTTGTCCCTTTTTCTATTGTACTATTGTGAAAGTATTCAATAACTTTTGAAATATTTTCTTTAAACGTTTTCGATCTCTTTAATAACGGTCACATTTTAAACATCAACACCAAACATTTCCGATGATTAACGTCACATTGCATTTATCCCAAACAGATAAATTTGAAAACCCTTGTTTTTACAGTTTAGAAAATTTAAATCTTACATAGCTAAATCTTTATAGATTTATAGTACAAAATTCAGTATTTGATTATAAATTCAATGATGACCATACATTTTTGGATTAATATCTCAGTCCGTTAAATTTCGAATGGAGTTCTAACAGCTTATAGAGTGTGAAGGAAAACGTTTAAAAATAGATGTTTTTATCCCCCAAAAAATATTTCATAAAGATAACTTTCTTTACAGTTTTCATGCTTTTTTTTCTAAAAAAATAAACGCTTAATTTATATAGAAATGTGGGGGAAAATTATATATTAACATTCTTTACAAATTCCTCTCCAAATTGTCAGAAAGCGAGTAAATGTGAAATTTCCTTTCTCGGGATTTAAAAGTTCAGATTTATACCAGTTTTATCTTCATAAACAAAACAATTATATAGTGTAACATTTAAGAAAGCTCAGCGAAATTAATCTTTCATCGATTATTTTAAATTTCTGTATTACCATAATAGCCAATTTCAAAAAATGGGTGCTATGTTCGAGCTAACTTAAGGGAAACGAAGATATTTTATAAATATATATATATTTTAAAGAAATGCTAATCAAAAACGTTAAAACACAGAAATGGGGTCATAGTTGAAGTTTTAGAACAGAAAATTAATCTAGGGTTATTTAACGGCTTGGGTTATTTAAATACTTCGGTGGTTATTTTAACGCAAAAAGGTTGAGAAATTTTAAGGAGCAATTTCTTTGATTTTACGCTGGATCTTCACGCAGGTACAAAACTTTTCGAGCTTAATTTTCTGAATCAGCTCATTCACAGCATCACTTATTGAAGCTTTAGTATTTGTGGAAAGAACTACGAAGTTAAAGGATCAAAATTTTTCAGTATGCAAAACAAAATCGAAATGGAACATTTATTCGATCACTAAAGCAAGCAACATATGTGAACTACAGTCATGTCCAGAATATGTATCTCAATTGATTTAAATCTTACTTTTAATCTGAATCCTGAAGTCTGAAATGCTATAAGAACGATGAGGGAAAATCCTTTTTAACACATATTTCATCCCATTTTCTTTGAAAGAAATTCCACAGCATTTTTGTCAAGCATTCTCATTCTACAAGATATTGTTTACGGTTTTTAAATTATTTGATATTATTTTAAAGGTAGAGCTTAAATGCTTATTTTTTCCTTCACATTCGTATAATTAAAAATAAGAATTAAAAAGTCAAGCAAAAATAAGCCAAGGATCATTTAATCTTATAGTAGTATGAAGAACGGCGACACAATCAGTACAAATGCAGATAGTATAATCTTAAGTGTTTAAAATTTCAATAATGATGTGTTAAGCACTTTTAAAATTTATGAAAGGGTCCATTTTTTATCTACTTTCATATGATTTTTGCTAATTCACTCAAGAAGCAAACAATTTCAACATATGATGCGTATTCTAGTTTTGAACTAGTAGAATTAAAACGACAGGTGTTAAGAACGGTCCGATTTTGAAAGTTATTTTCTTTACTACATAATAAGATGACACCTTCTATTTTAGGAATATGTCTTTATTTTGTTTCAAATGGAAATCCATTGAGTACATGACTCATCTATGTATTCGAAGTAATTTTCATACTGAATTATAATCATTAAGAATGGTTTGTTTTTATCTTACAGCAATGAAAATTCAGTAAATCGATGCACGTACGGCATATGAACAAAAGTGTTAAGCGATTAATCATCGGTTTTGTACTTCAAAATAATTTCCAAATAGTTTCCAAATACGAAAAAAATTAACTTAGTGAATTTATTTTAAACGAATACAACATTTTTTGGCATTTTTGTGTTTGAAAATTAAGCCTTCTTCCATGAGTAGTATAACTGAAAGAAAATGTTAGAATTTTACAAATTGGAATTATTAAAATGTTCAATTTTTGATTCAAAACTGTTTGCAAGATGTACAACTCTTCTACGATTTTGCAAACTTAGTCGTCTGGGATTTTAAAACAGGAAATGGCTATTACAGAGAGTTGCAACCGAATTGAATTTCAATGGCTGAAGTATCAAATGTATCTTTATTTTACGACCTAATCTATGGAAAGGGTGTTTGGTTTTTGAATCAAAAACTCTCCAGAATCTACTTTCTACACGAAACCGATAAATGTTTTTATTAGTGAACAATATAATTCCTATACCACTCCAATTTCCAAATATATATAAAAAACATTCAAATTTAACTCATTCACTGCTAACTAATATGCACAGAAATTAACAGTGGTTCAATTTCTGCTTTCCTCGGAATAAGTACACCTCTCGTACGAAGCAATAAGAGTATTATAGAGACAATGAGTATCTCAGAAAAATATACCGCACATTTTTTCATACTTAAAACAGAAATAAAATATTTAATAATTTTGCAAACTGTTGTGATGTGTCGTCTCCTTTCAGTTTTTCTGAAAGAAACATCCGTCTTGCTGCATCTCCAAGACAAAATTTGATACGCGATGGTTGTTTCAAACTCAAATATAGTTCCAATATTAATATTTATAGCACAGAAAATCAGAGTTTAATCCACATTTTTGATTAAACCAAGCAAATTATATTAAAAAAAGAGAATGGACTTGTCAAATAAGCCACTTTAAATAAATCGGTAGCTTCTCATTTATGTGAGATTTTGTAATATTTGCATAACATTACAAGTTGAACAACGACTTCGGACTGATCATATTCTATGATATCATCCTGATTTTGCTTAACTTTTCTTTTGATATTGGAAAGAAATCTCTCAAAATCATATTTTCAATTAACATGCTTGTAAATATAAATTTTATGCAACTATTCCCTTCATTGTGCAATATTTCATATATAAACAAAATTTCGTAGAAGCTGAGAACAGTAAAAGTCTGCGAGTCAAAACCATTCTCAACGTTGAATGAAGGCAATAAAATACAGATTCATATTTGGTTAAATTAGCCGTTGCTCTTGTCTGAACTCTGAAATTATATTCATTATTTAACCTTAAAATGAATTCGAAGAGCTGAATGAAATTGCTGTAAATAAAAAAAGTTTTGCAGTTGTTTTATTTTCTCTCTCTTCTAAACCATCCACCTCTAACACTAAATACACTAGTTTTTTTGCAAACAAGTTTTCACTATAATTCATATATTTTTATGTTTATGAAAATTTAAAAAAAGATTTGATAATTTTGATTAAAATTTTCATGCTGCATTTGCAATAAATTTTAGTTCCAGTTTTATTTATTCCTTTCTTTTTCTCGAATCAAGGCTTTTAACTTGTAACCGTCTAGCATCTTAAGCCGTGCCTCTAATTCGGGATTATTAATTGAAAAAAAATCAGTTGTATGTCAACTTGTTTAAACGATGAACAGATAGATGAACAAGCAATGTAGATTAATAATGATAGTATGAAAGCAGAGAGAAAAAAACGTCGTAACAAATTTCTTTCAGCAAGAAACGATTTATTTAAATAATTTGAATTATTTAAAATAATTCCTTACCCTTTGAATATTCACAATTTCCTAATTTTAGATACAAATGCAATTTTATTTAAATTCAAGGCTCTCAGAATGTAGGAATTTCGAAATTTAGGGGATGAATATACGCGTTAGTGAGTCACATTACAGGCAGTGAAGGAGTTAAAATTGATTTAGCCACTCGACTATGTATATTTTTTAAGGAGTGAGGCCATACCAGTTCCATTAGTAATTAAACGATT
This sequence comes from Argiope argentata, assembly GCA_026289955.1. NCBI lineage: Eukaryota > Metazoa > Arthropoda > Arachnida > Araneae > Araneidae > Argiope > Argiope argentata. The sequence goes on from JAOUZG010020148.1 coordinate 117,849, forward strand.
AACATTCTGAACTAAGACTGTCGTTCAACATTGTTGCAATGCGTATCTTGAATTCTTTCCATCTTAGTTCAATGCCAAACTTTCACCCCTCTCCATCCAATAAACAGAGTGGCAAAAAGAGAAATCCCTGCTTGACCAACAATGCGCGATCGTTGTGTCTCCTTCCCGGGGAATGTCGTGTCGAGGGAGTCCTTCCAACGAAACGGGAAGAACGACGGAGCGACACAGGTGGGATCATGACATGGATTAGAGGGAGAATTCTTCATGTTTACTCATGTGCAGTTAAGGAACTGCATTAAAACATTCGCATTTGTAATGTACAGTTTAAGTCGAAATTCGATAACATAGATAATATACAATGCAAATATATCAACATCCAATAACAAATATTAACACTTTGAATTCCTATGGCCACTCATTGACGGGAAATCACAGTGAAAAAAATTATCATTATATAATTACCTCTTACATAAATTAATATTTTTAATTTTTACATTAGTCACTTGTTTCATTATTTTGTTACAGTTGCTCGCATTTAAACAGGGACTTTTTATTTTTGAAGATGCAACGTATTTTAACATTTATTCGATTAAATAGAGGGTGGGTGTTTATAGCATTAATGTGTATATTTAATTCTTGTATTGTGTGTGTGTGTGTGTGTGTGTGTGTGTTAAATTTTTAATTCTCTTTTCACTATAATTTTTTTCTAGAACACTTTTTTATTTCCTGCTATATTGCCTCATATATCAATATAAAAACCAAATTACTTCTCAATGCTAATTGATGATTGTACTCAAGTTTTCTATTAAGGTTTTTTAAACATTGTTTTACACCGAGTTTTTAGCGGGATACAACCAAAATGTTAGAAAAGGAATTCTGAATGAGTCTCATTGGTACTTTACAATTCGAAATAAGATATTAACTGAATATTATCTGTTTACAAACTGAGGTTTTGAAGAAAATCAGTCAACTTAGCCAATCAGTACGATCGTGCTTGTCTAGCAAGTCATTAATTTAATTAAATATATATATTAGGTTCAGGGCGTTAAAAGAATTTATTGCTATTAGATATGATTGAAAAATGATGAAATAGCTTGCGGAAAGGTTCAGTATTGAGGTTGCAGATTATACTGTTTTTTATTTTGAAAAATATCTCGGAAATAGAGATAAGGGGTGGACGATATTAAATTACACATTGAGGACTCACATGAAAAATAATAAGCTAAAACGTATGGCAGGGATGGTTGAGAGACAGATTTTGCTATTTGTTATAATTTGTTATAAAGTCTAAATATTACGAGAAAATGATTCTTTCGTTTACATGCTATGTGAAACTTATAATATTTAGAAATTTAAAATATTGTTATCAAATGTATGAATCTCTTTGAAATAAACCTACGAAATGAACCTAAAAAAACCTGGATTCCGGATGCAATAAAACTATCTCGTTTATAACAAAAAATGAATACTTGAAATATTATTGATAAATATAAGGGAATTCAGGAGTTCAGAAAGTGACTTATACATACAAGGCATTATAAAGAATTAGATTTCTTTCAACAGATGAGTTTTAATTTAAAGATACTAAACAAGGGAATCTGTGACCAGGGTTCGATGTCCCATCATCGCAGTGGCCGTAAGGAAATAAAGTGCAATAAAAATACATCATAATATACATATATTTCATGAAATAATTCAAAATATTTACCTTAACACTATAAATAATACTTCCTTCAGTTAATGCTTACCTTTATAAATTTTCATCCAAATTCTAATACAGGGGTGTTTGTGGGACCCCAAAAAATCCCCTGAAACTTTTACGGACTTACCGACATTTTGGAGTTTCGAGAAGGGGGGGGGGAGAAATGAAAAATTACAATTATGAAGTATCGAATGACCTAATTATAAAAGTTAAATGAATTATTTTTTTGTAAAATTAATAACCATAAATTTTCAAGCATATAAACTACTACATTTTATGTAAATATTTTAAATTACCTGAATTAATTCTTTAAAAAAATTATCTAATTTCTGCTGCTTTTTTTATTTTCTGATGTTTGTGTGCTTGTCTTTCTTTTGTGGTGAACTTCATAATTGAAGGAAGGTTGGCTTTCATTTTCCTCATTTATAGTTGAAGAAATTTCCTCGAGAACTGCACATGCAGAGGTAGAAGCAGTTTGCTTTTCTGCTAATGTAGAAGGTTTTTCAGAGACTTTTATAGGTGACTTATCTGAAATACATGTTTTTAAGTCCTCTTGATATGTTTTCCAACTTCTGTTCCTATTCAGTAAGAGATCTTTGTGAATTGGATCAGTCATTGGATTTTTTGAGCCATATTTTTCACATGAGGTTTCTTTAGAAGCCATTAAATCATATTTAATAGTCTGCACTGCATCTAGGGAATTAATCTTAAGAGAGGTTCTATAGTCAGTGACAAGTGTATCCATTAAGTTGATTGCACTTTCCACTAATGGGCCATGGAAGCAGCTAAGGCAGGCTTTGACCAATTTAGCCAATGTAGGATACTTATAATCATTTGTGAAATCATCTTTTAAATTAAAAACTTTACATAAATATTTATCAATTGTACACTTGACTTGATTTCCACTTTCATCAGATGTGTAGAGCATTTCTTTGGTGATATTTATATCACTTTGGTATAACCTTATTTCAGCTTCCAATTTTGACTTTTCATTATCACTAAAAATATGGGACATAAAATGATAATTTTTCAAAAGCCAATATTGTACTGGTTTTACCTCTTAGCTCTGGACCTAATGCTGTAAAACTAATTAGATATGAATTTTTAAGGGGTAATTTCTGTTTCATATATTAGTATAAGCTTTCATCAGAGAAAATTGGAATTCTTTTGCTATTGGATGATTTTTTTGATAATTTCTTCAGGAGAGTGGAAGCTTCTGCACCAGTAAATATTACTTTGCTAGGTAGATGGAATTCTGGATTTGTAACATCAACCTTTAATAAATCAATTTAAGATGTGCCCTCTATGTTTTCTGGCTTCATACAAAAAAGAGAAATTTTGCCATCAATTTATAAATACTGGAATGTATTAAATGAAGCATTGATTTTTTTTGTTTCAAATAATTTAATATATGTGTTAAACTCTGGTAATACTGCTGAACATAATGCCATATGCAATAAAGTTTTGTTTTGCATAACAAATAACCCATTTAGCATTATTTTTTTCTGATCAATGACAAATAGCTAATTCTACTTATTGGCGCCAAGCCAGGAGAGATAAGACCTTTGAACCCAGAGTCACATGATCGCACATCTGGTCGAACAAAGTCTCCCCCCTCCCCTTTTTTTCTGCCCCGCCTACTTGCCGAAAAGAATCTAGAAGAGAATGTCCGAGAACCGGGGCAATGAGTGATAACTCGCAATAAGGAAAGAACAAAAAAGGAAGTTTTTTCCCCCTTTTCACGCATTATCACTGCCTTTGGAGAAAGAAAGGAAAAGTTTTCACCACACACACTGACCTTGCGTTTTCTGCTTTCAAAGCAAACAAAATTACCCAGATCAAAATAAATAATTCATTATTATTCCTACTTCCTTTTGAACGACGATCCCCGGAATTCCGAGGTTTCCCCGGAGCACAAACACCCCTGCTAATATTCCTGAAATTACCTAAACACTTTATTTACAAAAACGCGACTAAAGAATGAAACATTCTATCCTATATTGAAATCATACCAAAAAAATTGTTTTAAACTCAGCTAACAAATTACATTTAAGTTTCACTTCATAAATATAATACCAGAGCGATTAAAATTTTTAAAAATAAATTTAACTATATTTATGAACAGAATATTTATAAATATTTACAATTCTTATTTTAATTAATGTAGAGCTTTATAAAAATAATAGAAGACTTAAAATATTATGGAATTATTATGCGATCTCTCCAGCCCCATCTTAACTTATTTATAATTAAATTTTAAAAAAATACTGAATATCACGTTGAGAGCGAATATTAAACACGTTTTAATAAAACGGTTACTAAAAATTTAATATCTATCGGAAAAGAAAAACAGTTGGAGTGTTTAACACTACTAATTACGTTAAATGGCTTGACATCTTATGTGGAAAACTCAATTTATCTTTGTATACAAAAGTTAATACAATTCCAACTTGGAAATCATTTAAAAAAAAACCATTAGCTTGATTTATACAGTTTCGCTCCAAATAATCCTAAAACGTTCCTGCACCGATTTTAAAAATTTAAGTCCAGTACCTATCTACTTTTAAGACACCATATGAAGTTTATATAAAACATATTCATATCTTTCAAAGTATCGTTATTGCCATTTACAGTGCCACAGCTTCACTACCTATTTACGATGAACTTTCAGGAACTTGTTCTAAGTACCGAATTGACATTTTTTTCGCCTTAATAGTATGCACAACACACAGCGAAAGTATGCTAACCATCAGAAAATTCGACTTCTACATTCTGGATTATCTTTCCAGGTTCGAAAAACACATTTTTGGAATTGTCAGTCAGTCTGAAATGCTTGAAATTTATGTGCTGTGCAACAAATTCGTAGATTTATTGAATTGTAGACAAAATCTATCAATGAAATCTCACGGAAATAAATTTATTGAATTTTAAAAAGGAAGAACATTTTTTTATGACGATTAGTTTTATTAATTGATGCAAAGGAACTACTCTGAACAATGATTTTTCGTAAAAGAAAAAAAAATGCATTTGGCCAAATCCTCCCGGAATTTTTTTTTTTTTTTTTTTCTTTTTTTTGATAAGTACAAACGAAATGAAACTTACGTAGGCGAAGTAATTTACTGGATGATTGCGATCCACGATGAAGAGCAAGCGGGAAACTTGAAACAATTTGAAGAACTCCAAGCCTGAAACAATTAATTATATTAGTGAAAATGCATTACATTTAGGAAAAATATTTGTAAATATGAACTCAGACTCAACTTGCATGAATTAAAGCAACAACTATAAAAATATTTGTAATACAGAATCACATAAAAGATGAAAAAAAAATCAATTTTATTTGAAATAAGAATGAAAGCCATTTATATACACTGATATTTACGTATTCGAAATAAATTTTCCCCAGCCTCGCAAAACTCAAGTCTTTATAAAAACATTTTTTCAGAATTTTTCAGTTTTATTTTTAAGTAAGTTAGAATTCTGATTGTCATATTAATGATAGACTCCTAGATAAAAGACTGAAAACGTTCCTGATCTACGAGTAGCAATATTGCTGGCACAGATGAAATTTTAATTTCTCTTTCATTTCAGTTTTTTTTATCATGTGAAAAAATGATGCTGTTGTTTGACCCACCCGCGATGAGTTACCTCCGAACTTGGCCGTTATTAACAGCAGCGTGGTTGAGAGTGGACTGACTTGGACTGAACAGTTGCATTGAGTTAATGTAAAAAGGGGGCTCGGCTAAGGAGAGAAAGCTGGCTTTTCATTGGCTATTGAGGGAAAGAGGCGGGAAAGCATTATCCCTGGTGTTAAATACCAACACTTTGAGAGGAAAATTATTTTTTATAGAGCTTCTAAAATTAGATTTTTCATGCACTGATAGAAAATCAGAGAAAGATGCGGACTTCAAAGATAGGATTGCTTAAGGCCTACATAATAGTATAAGTGAATCATATGACTATCGAAATTTGAAGCTTAAAAATATTTTGCTGAAAAACTTACTGTGAGACCAAGTTATATATATAAAAAAACGATTGAATTCTTTAGTCAGCATTAATATTTGCCAACCGACTGGTCTCCAAAGGTGGCTAGTAATTAATACACGCAGAGTAAGGATGTTGGTGATCTCAGTGAAGGATTGACCCTCATGAGATAAAATAGTATAATTACATAAATCAGAACAGTTATTCTTTTCATGAAAAATGTGTACACTATCCTGTCTTAATAGTAATGGAAGTTCGGATGAAAAATATTAAAAGCATTAACTTTTTTTTTTTTGCTTCTATACATTTTGATTTTATTCATATATAAATTTAGAATTCTGAAACAACTTTTAAAAAAAATCTAATTTAACATATTTTTGGAAATTTATCCGATAACCACACTTTGGTTCTAGATATTTTAACATGAAGTCAGCGAAATCTAATAATTTAAATCTAAATTAATCAATTTCTGAAATTTTTAAATATTGTACTTAATTGTATTTATAAGAATACAATTTTTTCTAACTACACTCATTTTTATTCATCGATTACATATGAATATGAGAAATCATGACGTGAAAGCAGGCTTTATTCTGGTGTCAAATATAAAAGATCCCCTTCAACTAATTGGTTAAATGCATTTTTCCTTCAAACAAAAATGACAGCAAGAATAGTGTTACTTTGTTTATATTTCACTAGTACTGAGAGACGCCAGACAGCTAGACTGAAAAAAAAATGAAATCGAATGGGAATGCCGCTTGTAAACGAATGCTGATTAAAGTTAGCATTCTTTCTCACGAAACGAACCGTTTTGCAGAGACAGTATAATCCAGATATCTACCCCCTCCCCAAGTTGATAAGGAATTTCTAAATAATGTCTCAGTTGATGAATATTGTTTGATTAATTCCATAATGTTTCAAAAGCCCCATTGCAAAGTTATGAAGATTTATAGTTCTCATGCTTTCAACTACGAGAAACTTGTTAAAAGTATACATTTTATGACTCCTCTAGCCAATACATGAAAGGGATGTTTAGATTTTTTCATCCCGTTCAAAACTGCAGATGGAAGTTGTCTTATAGCATAACAAACCGAGCCAATTCTCAACTAGCGCAGATGGCATGTAATGAAACAATTTGTTAGTTTGCTTAGTCAGGACATAAAAAAATAGATGAAGTCATACTTTCAGTACTATATGTTATTGTAAAACCTACTGAGTCAGGCTAACAGCTGCTCGAAATTATATTGGATATTCATTAGGGAGAGATATTTCTAAACAAATGCAGTTAAAATCGACATCTGCTCTGAGACATGAATGTCGGAGTTAAAAAATTTTTTTTATTGAAAGCTAAATAAAGCACATCTGTTTTATGAAGCAGAAATTTATTAAAAGTCTAAATTGTTATACAGATAAGCAGAGCGATTCTACTCAAGCATTGAAAAAACCCTGAAAAAATAATTTTTCAAAGTTATTTTTTAAGGCGAAAGTTTTAGAAAAATGCTATTGTTAAACCATTAAATAAAAAAGCGCAAATCCAAAACAATGAGGAAATTGTAAAATAATTACATTACTTTGTATTTTAAATTTCAAAGAACAAAAATTTAAATTCCTGATTTAATTGATAAACTCGTAATATTCTCGCGTTGGTCAATAAATTATTTTTGAAATTCACGCTGACTTAAGTGGCACACGTTTTCCCCTCGCTTCTTTGATTTAAAATACCTTCATGTTTTGTTTGGCTAAAATGAAGTACAATTTATTAAATACATTCTATATATCCTGTTCTTAAAAATAATTTTTGAATAGCTTTTATTCAAACTTCACTTAAGTTTCGAATTTGGGGAAGTTTTGGTTCTCCTACGCATCTCAGGGGCTAAGCTATTAAAACTGCAACATTACGTGAAGATCAAGCGCCTAAAATGTTGGCTCAGATAAATTTCAACGAAAAGCTCTTATGTTGCAATAAAATACTGAACATTTTCTAGTCCTTTCTTTTTTCGGTTTTCGCTCTCTACTCGTAGATTTAACAAATATGATTTTAAAAGAAGATGCTAAAAATTAAAAATAACCTATTCATGAAAAATAAAGACATCATTTAATGATAACTTCTAGCGTGTTTGCATAGCAAATTGTATTCTATAAATTCTATATATAGACGTAATTTATAACTTAGAAAAAAAATAAAATATTAAAATGGATATATAATATAGTAAAATTATCTAAGATATAAAAAAATAGTAAAATTATGTATGATATTAATAACCGAACGTAAAATTAATGTCTAAGAAAATTAAAAATAATTCAATTCAATAAATAATTCTATAAATGACAAAGCATTATATATTAGGATTGTGAGACAATTATGCTGAAAAAATCCCATAAAGGGCTACCATTTCCTGCGATCTCGTTCTATTTGAGTCATATTTAGAAAAATATTATTAACATTTTAAAGAAGTATACCTATAATATAACGGATTACAAAACTTTGAATTTCATTATAAACTACCAAATTGATGGTGGCCTCTAACATTAATCACATAATAATTTGAGGCATTAAACAAGGGAACAAATTAAATAGACTAGTTATATAATATAGCATTATAGAAGATTCTATTGTATATTTCACATATTCTAGAGATATTAAAATTTGACTAATTTTTTTAGCAGTGCATGTATTCAGTGGGATATCATACAATATATTAACAAAATCGTTTTTAAAATTAGAAGTATTTGCATACCCTACAGCTCAAAAATTAATCATTGGTTACAATTAAAGTGGACTTATGCATTTCTAATATTCTATGACAGAGCTATCGTTAAATATATGGCAATACAATTAGTAATTTCTTTGAAATGCATGCTTCGATTTACACACTCAAATTCTAATGTTAACAGTAAAAATCTTGTAAATTAAAACATTTTGTACATGGAATAGAGTAATTCAATTTCAAAATTTTATTTACTTCAAATAGTTTTAAATAAAAAAAGAAAGAAATCACATTTTAATTTCTATAACTTTTACACACCACTTGTTAACTTCAAATACAAATATTTTCTTTACAACTTGTAAAGAAAAATATCAGTTAAATTAGTAATTCTCATATTGTAATAAACTAATATTTTTTCAAGATTGATATTGATAAAAATTGAATAACCAAATTTTGTCACACATTTTTAGGGATACGATTCGGTTTTATCGGCAACCAAAAAGGACCAAGAACAAATTTCGCCAAATTATAAAAATATAATCAAAAGGCCAATTACAATTGCTTTTTACATGCTCTATAGTTTGGGGATTAAAATCCCCAAATAGCATAAATTTTCTTGGCGTTTTTTGATCGCCGTTACAACCGACAAGTTCTCATTTGTAGAGTGTCCTTCGAATCATCATATTCCTGCAAATAAAAACGAATTCCAAAGCGAATCTCTTAATGATGTCAGTTTTTTAAAACTTTACAACGATTTCATGTACTCAACGATCCAAGATTATTGCATTACAAAGAACTCTGCAGCGTTACTTTGTGAAGTTAATTTTCGAGACAGTTTAAAAAAATACTCATATTGAAATCAAAAAGGAATGCTAGTTGGCTTTTCATATAATAACTGAAGTTTGCGCCACTATCGTCATATTGTAACTTTTTAATAGATTAATTGCTAAATATGGTAATTTGTGTTCTTTTCTAATATTTTGGCAAGTATTTGCTCTTTAACAAGATGAGTGGAAACTTTGTAGCATTCTTTGATTTCATAAAATGACCGTCGAACAATTATGCGGGTGCTTATCAGCTGTAACATCAACTAAAAAGGGCCCAAAAAAATTTCGCCAATTTGGCTACTTTAATCGTTAAACTATATAGTGTGATGCGCACTTCCAAAATGCACTTGATTATATTTTTATAATTTGGAGAAATTCTTTCTAGGTGCATTTTGGTGGCCGTTAAAATTGTACCATTATGCATGTGAAACGATGTCTAACGGTAACAAGAAAATGACATTCTTAAATAATTTAAATATTAATTCACTGATAAGATATTAATAATTTGCTTGTAATTAATCTGCGTCTTAACACAAAAATGAAAATTTTTGTTGCTTCATTCAATTGTTGGATTTTTAAAAAAATTATGAACCTATTTATTTCAAAGAACACAGTTTTGGGTTTCTCTTTTTAACATATACTTCGTAAATTAATTTATAATTAGTTTACTATAAAACACCATTAATAGGTTTCTAACTTTACGGATTCATTCACAATCATTGTAAGGATTAAGTATTTCATGCGTAAAGACGGAATGCACTTCAGTCGTATGATTGCTGTTTTCGGTTTCGAAGAATCAACTTTGCGAAAGTTGCCAAGTACATTCGAGAGAACTACCGTAGTAATATCATGACTTCAGAATTTTTCCAAATTGACGAATTAACAGATAGTTAATTTTTTGGTATTAAATTATGCTAATTCTAAAGAATTCAGATTTAACTTCATCATCGTCTCTGTCGGCAAAATTTTCGGTCTTTCCTCTGTTTTTTGCCGCATTAAACAAATGAAAATAACTCAAACAAGTAAATATTTACAAAACGTTTCAAGCGCTTAATTTTAAAATATAGATTGCGCTTATATAAATTGCGATATATAAAATGCGCTTACACAGTTGTCCAGCAGAAATTTCGCTTGAAAGCCCAAATTTAAATCGATTCGCGTTATTTATGAAATTTATCAGTACTCCAGACAATGAAATATTTTTTAAATTAGATGCCACTTGCATACACGCAAAAATCATTAAGCAAGAAATGTAAAAAAAAATTCAGTAAGAGCAATAATAGAACGATTTTCTTACTTTAGTAGTTCAAGTTTAATTTAAAATTCAGTTATTGTGTTTGACAGTAATGCATTAACTTACGAACTTTAAAAAATAAGACACTAATTTACATCATTAATAAAGACGATAAAAATAAGTTTAATTCAATTTAGATTATCATTTTTATTTTTACGTCCTTATATATTCAGAGTAACTAGAGAGAAATACATAAAAGGTGGTTTATTATATTATGAAAACTATTTTACTTTTTAAAATGCCGATTAATTATAATATTCTACTAAAAATCCTTTTCTCATCAAAATAAGACACTAATTCCCAAATGAATAAAATGCATACTCATAAAATCAAGTTTATTATTGCAGTTATCTGAGACTCGAGAAATTTTTTTTAAATAATAAATACAACTTACCGTCGTCTAGGAATTTGAAGACAGATTTTATTCACTATTTTATTGGTACGTTAGGAAGACGAACTCCAATATTTTTCTTGATGGAGATAGTCTTCTTGACATCTTTAATCGTTATCTTCTTTCTAACTAAATTTTTCATTCTTGCTTTTTCAAGAAAACCAGAAAAAAGTCATCAAAATTTTAAAAAAAAAGCTCCAAAAAGGCGGCATCGAATGCCGAGTTACTTTGCACAAACACAAACAGGCGAAACATCTGCCTCGATGACGAAATGAAATGAAAAACAAAGCGAAAATTGAGAGAAAACGGAAATGCGCGAGCACACATGATGTCATAACATAATTTATTCAGAATTTCAACAAATGGCTTTCAAGAATAAAAACAACACGTTTTTTTTAGTCTTGATTCGATCAAGGATTAAGGATCAAGACATTTCGGAGAAATAATTTATAGAAGAATAATTTCGGAGATGTAATTATGACAAGTTGTCTTCGTTCATTTGCTGCATTAAAAAAATCACGTGATTATTCACTGCTTTATCTGAATGTGTAAACAATTTCAGTATGCAAATTTTATTAGTCAAAAGAATTTTCTTTTGAAAATATTTTATCAGAACTTCATTTTGGATTAAATGAAATGATTTTATATTTGAAGAGATTTTTTTTAATTACGAGATATCAAAAAAGCAATGAGACACAAATTACGCACTTAATTTTCAAGATGCCTACCAATAAATATTCTTAATTTCTGGCTTCAAACTTGTGAATTATTAAAAAAGGAAAAAAAGAGATTTCTGTTGAGTAACGTAATCCTTATAAATTAAAGTAAAAGCTTCAATAATACGTATTAAATTTCAGGAGCTGTTCAGCTTCCTTGGTTATTATTTAACCCTTTCTAGCGCATAATGCATTGAAATTTCATATTATATTCTTATGACTTTGAAATAAATCTTGATAATTATGCCAGAAAAATATGTAAAACCTTTATTATTATTTGGATTTCAGAGTATTGTTAAGTTATTTTTTTTTCCGAAAGGCAGAGAGCATATGAAACGTGTTTTCAGTTACATATTCAATTTATGACTTAACAATTTAGTCGGCTGATAATTAAATCAGTTGAATATATAAATGATTTATTCGTAAAGCTAATATAAAATTTTTAAGACATAAGAACTATAAAACACAAAAATTACTTTTTAATATACGAATTATGCAAAGATAAAATCTTATAACAGCACACGATTAGAAAACACACTCCTAGAATTCTGTCTATCAGTTTTTCTGTGAACCATTAATTAAAAAAAGCTTTGACTTGCATGATTTAAATTTGGTATCTGGTGTTTACACCCTGTTTCGGCATTTCTATCTTCTTTGAATGAAATCCGTTCAAAAGAAGATTGTTGGTTTGTCTGTCTCAGTGCATGATAACTGTACAATATAAAAAGCTAGTTGAATTCAATTTGGCGTAAAGTTTTACCATGTAAAGTAGTATAGTATGGAAATTTGGAAGAGGCAGCCTTAATTATTAATTAGCGAAATCCAAAAATTACAACGTTGATTGAAACTTTTAGAATAACTTAGACTATTTACAGAAGAATTTAGGAGGTTCTTGTGTGTGTCTGAGAGATATTAGAGAAGAATTTATTTTCATATCTTTAACTCCAAGTTGCCATGAAAGCTTAATTTTAGTAATCCTTGTATTTCCGATAGATTCAGTCAACGTTTCAGAATTGAAGGTATTTGAAGAACTCTGTGAATTTGTTATTTGTATTTTATTACGCGTGACCATTGACGCAAGTTTTTGTTTAGCTTCTTTTCTTTCCTGCTTTAAAAACTAAGGTATCTGCTACCAATAGCTACATTGCTCATTTCACTAGGTGATAAAGAAAACCTATTTAGGAGGAAATTGTAGGAAAGCAAGCAAATCCTCTAATATAAAAATACTTTGAGTGATTAAAACACTACTTTAAAAAAATACTAAATCCAAATTTATAAAAGAAAAGTGGAATTAAGTTTTGAAGAAGTGAAAGATGTGCTATCAGATAATAAAAATGCAAACTTGCCAAAACGTTTAATCTTCAAATCCATCCTGGTAGTTATTTGAAGCTTTTAAGTACTTTCTAAAACTTAATTGATCATTCGAACCCACATTTTGGGATTATTTATATCAGACTTAAGTTGGCACGCTTTGATCTTGAATTTTCTTTGTTATAATGTTTTTTCCCCTATTTCGGGTGTTTACTGTTTAAAATGACTAAAATAAAACCGAAAATTTGAGATATTCTCATTAATATATGAAATTTGATTATTATTATTTCAGTAAGGATGGGTATTCTAAATGAGAATGAACAAAAGTTAGGGCAGATACTCAATCGCATACTGTCTTTTTCATTAATTGATTGATTCAGGTATAAATCAAAGAAAATTTGTTATAAATTAGGATCTAAACTAGTAGAGGTTAAGAAGAAGATTTAAATATAATTGAATTAAATATTAAAGACCTTTAGTAAAAAACTTCTTGTTTAGAAGAGAGACCAATGAAGCATAAAAACTTACTTACAACCGGAAAATGGAACAAGATTTTGTATGTTGTTAAACCGAAGAATTTGTTTCAATCACAAAACCACAATCTAAAGGTATCTATGAAAAGATGAAAATGAATGAAGCTCATTTAGTTATTCCAAAAAATGTCGTTTAAAATAAAATAAAAATATTAATGGTAACTCTAGTAAAAATAGCCTCCATGAGAGATATTGCTGATAATATTAATAATTTATTCATTTCTAAATTTAAAACTTAATTAATAAAAATTTAATTTATAAGAGGATTAAGAATTGAAATACATGATTTATACAAGGTGTACATAAATAAATAATTAAAGATCAACTTGTAAAATTGTTAGTCCTTAAATGTCATTTGTTGCCTGACGAGGATAATCAAGATTAATTTTCAACCCTAATTTTTCTATAGAATTCAGTTGTAAAGGTAATTGAATTTCAAATAGACAGAGCAAATTTTTAAAGAAGTAATATTTTCTTGATTTTTTGTGTGGTGTTTCTATCTTTTTGATGATTTCTGTTTCTTGAAATTATTTCTATAGATAATGCACTCAATGTAGTAGTTTCAAAAATTCTAGGGAGAGGTATATAAACATCTCAGATGTGCTAGATAAGGTGATGACCCCTAATCAAAAGATCAAATTGCATCAAAATTTGATTCAAATCTGCACTTTTGGACTCAAGATCAAATATTTTTAAATGTATTACACTTTTGAGGTTTTGCGTTAAATTTGACTTAAAATATGTTTTTCGTAAACAGATTTAACTTAAAATATGATACAAGTCTAAAATTTTGGTGTTAAATTTATACTTCAATCTTCATTTATCTAATTTACTGCGCTTTCTTAATGACTGATTTCATTCAAAATTCGATACAAATTTTTAATTTTGTTATAAATAACTTGTTGAATAAATGTTATATATTTCTTAGTCGGATTAAATTTTCCATCATGAAATTCCTATGAAGGAGTAGCATAGACCTTCCAATATAACAAAAAATTACAATATACGAGGATGAGGCGAATGATTATTTATGAGATATTCCTAAAAAAAATAAAGGCAACCGATCTGGATACTTGCGTGTAAATAATCAGCATTAAATCAAATACCTGAAGCAAACAGGAAAGATGTAACTCTTATGCGTCAAATATTCATCCATCTTTTTCATTAGGTAACCTTGAAGAGGAAAAATAATCAGATCAACTTTCTCTTGAAATATTAGATTTCGCCAGTTCATTTCCTTTCTATTCTTCAGAAAACGACAATAAGCTAAAAAAATTAAATTGAAAATTTGAATGTTATTTCGAAGTACATTTTTTATTTTTAACTGTACTTAATTTTATTCAATCCATTAATCAATAATAATTGGCTATTATTTAAATATGAATGCTTAAAATTCGACAAAATTAAGGATATATTCATCATCCCAGCTCCATGTTGAAAGGTTTTCATTCATGATGCCAACATTGACTTTTCGAAAGGGCTAATTCTGCATTTTTTTTTCATCCACATAGATCATATTCAACAACTACATTTCTTTATTTAATAATAGTATTAAGACTCATTTCGACTAAGAATTCAGCATGTAAATCGTTTGCGGTTTCCTAAAACTGGTCTTCTGAATGACATACTTTCTGTTTATGGCAATAAACATATGGTTTTTGAATTCATGATTTAATATTTCAATAGCATTTTATTTCCTATTATAACAGCAAAAATCTCTGTCTTACTTGAATTGTCATTCAATGGCATTCTAACCCTCATATCATTAGCATTTTTTTCGAAACGACCGTTGAGTCGTATTTACTTTTCAAGTCGTGTTTATCCTTTAATCAATGGTGAATTTATAATAGACATCTGAGTGCCAGAATATCAACTACTTGGATCTGAACCATATATTGGTATATTCTAGTTTTTATATAAAACTATTCAAACAATTGAACGTTGATTAATCTTCTCAAGAGGTTTTTGACGTCAACAAAAAAATCCGTAGGGCGAAAAATAAAAAAAATTATTATCAGCTCGAGCATCTCAAAAAAATCTGCTTTTTATAACGCGTTGCTATTGCCTTTAAAAAAGCTCTTATATTAAAAAAATAAGTTAATGACTGCAGCAAATAAAGCCTAAAAAGATGTCATTTTGATCACCTGATTATATGAAATGAAATAAATGGGAAATGTGGTATTTGTTTAAGCAATAAACGCGAGACTAAGTTTTGTATGATCGTTTGCAATACTAAAGTGATTAATTCAATGAAACAATTACAATAAATAAAAATATAATTTAGGCACATGGTGCTCTGCCTTTCAAGAAAGTATGTTCTGACATGATACATTGAAATGTGCATAGCACCTTTTAAACTTTATTTTTATTTTTTTGTTTCATAGAAGAAAATTTTTACTTTAAAGTATATATAAATTGAAATAATATTCTAAATGTAGAGATCTTGCATATTAGCAGAGATCACTCGTATTCTTAGCATTGTGACTTCAGACGCGATTTACACTGCATTTGAAACTTTGTTAATTGTATTACGAAAATTAGACCTTTATGTTAGAGAAGGAATGTGTGGTCTGGTGGATAGAAACACAAGGTGCTTTCCGTTTCTGTTTCCTCGTTTCCAATTTAACACCGAGAACCGACGAATTATTTATTAAATTACTTTTTATTTATTTATTTAATTTTAGCTTATGGATATTTTCTAACTTTTAGTATGATTAACACAATTACTACCTGGACTAAGAGAAATTTAATTTTGACATTTTTAGCTGTAAGTGAAGTTATATTGTTGTCTTGAAATAGTTTGAGCATATTTATTCGTAACTTATTTTATCTGTTTAAATCTATTTATGAATTCGACTTTAAAAATCTGAGTGTTCCCTTCTCCATTCATTCTTTTAATCGGCACAGCTCAAGCATTTTTTTTAAATATATCGACAACATTTACTAAATATTTAACACCATCATAATATTTGCTAAATGCTTCGATAAATAATAATTGGGCTGGTCATTTTTATATAATTCTTTTAAATTTACGAATAATAATTTTATATATAGTTTAAACATTTTTAGAATATTGAAATATTTTAATACCTTCTTGATTGAGATTTGTTTTTCTTCTCAATTTACTCCGCACCAACCTGTTTTTAGATTTTAATACGTCTCTTTCTTGGGCTTCGTTCCTTCGACCTATGACGTTCTCGTTGATGTTGCTCCTGAAAAACAATGCCTTTTAGAATCAGAAATGACTCAAATTCCTTTTAAAATTGGTTATTTTTAAAAAACCTTTTCTTTCAAATCTTTTATTTCTGCTTGATGTTCACATTTTAAACGTTTACAAATATTTGAGGTTCAACTTGATTTTAGCTTTATTAATTTATCAAGTTTGTATCTCTCCCAAGGGATCAATTCCAATTCTTAGATTTCCAATTGCATCCAAATATGTTGTGTCATTACTTGTCTTAAAATGTGATGTTTACACTAGAGATTCCAATATATGTGCAGAATTTTACTTACCTGCTTCATTTTGTAACCAACTTGTTAACTTCTATTTAAACGATTGGAATAACAGACTTTCTGAACGCATTTCTCTAAAAATTTCGAGGAAGTTTATAAATTTGACGTAGAGACCGTATTCCATCTGTCTACATAAAGGCGGTTTTTCGTTATCTATGTCACAGACAAACATGCCACATATGCTTGTTTCGAACTCTGAAATATTCAAAATGTGATAATGCGTTATAATCTGGAATTCGAATTTTCTAGTCGATTTTAATATTTGTATTAAGTCATAGTTTAGAAAAATATTTATATCCTTTTGTTATTTTATTATCAAAGAAAATCTCTTTATGAAATTCTTTAATCACATGTTGGATTTATGTAATACTTACAAGTATTTTTTTTCTTCAATAAACATTTATACTTGCAATGTTATAATTTAAAAAAATTATGATCTTTAATTTGTTTTAATAATTGAGGATAATGAATTTCATGTAAAACAAATTTTATTATAAAATTACACAATCCTTTAAAAATCAATTCTCCTATCCGATTAACCATTATTTTGGCATGAAAATAAAATTCAGTCTTTTTAATAGAGAATTTAATCGGCTTAGAGCGTCTTTACTGTATTTGCATCTTATCAATCGCCGCCCTTTTTAATAAACGAATTAATTTTTATGGTGAAATAATTAAGTTATTTATTTAAAAATCTAATTCATAGAAATGCCTGTTGGATTAGATTATTAGAAAAAAGGATTGGTCTCCGTATTGTAAATATTATGATATTAATTATACTAACAAAAACTTAGTAAATCGATTTGCACATTCGAACAAACCCCTGACCTCGAATCACTTTCATTAACGCCAATTTATGAAAATGTGACAAAGTTAGAGGAGTTGCATTATCTTGATCCACGACTATAACCATCCACAATAATCATATTTGAAAGATTAGTTTCGTGATGTTAACATCTTTTAAGGATAATGTAATATTAATAAAGTAAACAAAATGTAATTGATAGCTAATTAGCATTGTTAACGAAACGTTGCAAGCGTTGTTATACGATAATTGTTGCATGACGGGTAAATTTACTTGTATATATTTTTTATAAATACCATTACAAGAATGTTGATATAAAATATCAGGAACTATCAATTACATCAAAAGCACAAAAATTCCGTTCAAGAATCCGATCTACTTTAGAAAGAGACTTTTTTGTAAAGGAGTTTTAAGTATATATCTTGCATCCCTTTTATCCAATTACTTGAAAAATTTCAATGCTAGAAAAGTGGTTCATTTCAATTGTTTACTTAAATCGGCGTATTTTATGATTAATAAAATGACTATACAAAGAACAAAAGAATAAAGAAAATTTTATTAACCAACTTATATCACTAATACATATGGTAAATATACAAATAGTCAATACAACTTGAAAAGTGAAATAAATGTACGCTTAATACAGTAATTTTTTTAAACAGAATAGCAAGGCCACATTTATTTGAGTACTGAAAAACAATCAGCTAGGATACATTTTAGTTTTTAGTTTATATATTGCAGATCCTATCGAATCTTAAAATCGATCCCTCAGACGGTACAACTGAGACAGGATCGATATACATTGACATTCAATGGCTAACAATTAATAAAACTGTACCGTTTCCAGCATTTTTTTTTTAAATTCTAGCATAGAGAATTCGTTAAGCATTTGTTTATAAATTTTCATCTTTATAGTAAAAATAGTGAAATAAAAACTTTTAATTTAATTCTAATTGTTCAATTAAGATATCCGATACAAATATAGAGCATTGAAATGAAGTCAAAGACATTTATACGAATCGCGACATTAATTCCAAAAATATATTCTTAAATTTTCTATTGTAATATTTTAACTGATGATTTTATTAAAAAACAAAGCCATTTCATTGGTAAAATTGTAGGTAAAATTGATATATTTAAGACGCACATCATTTACAAATAAAATTTAAGTAATAAAAGAAATTAGAGTGAATTTAATAATAAAAATTTAAAAAAATAAGTATTTCTATTTATTGTACCTATTAACTGCATCCATTCGAAACTCATCTAGAAATAAATTGCGGCATCTTATTAATGAAAGTACTTTTAAAATTAATTTTTGCTTCTTTTAATTACACGATTCGATTATACGTTCGTACAAAGCATATTAATCCCCATGTTGATCAGACATGGCGATCAAATAATGCTTTCACAAATCCAGAGGATTCTTGATTGATTGGCCGGCCGAACCAATCAATCAAGAATCCGTAACCGGCTGGCTAAAGAATTAGAATTAAACTTACTATAAGCTATTCAAGACATAGGTCTTTAGAAGTAGCTATAAGCTTTCTATGCTTTAAAATTTAAATAAGATTTTTGTTAGGTTTAAAAGAAGTTTAAAAGAGTTATTAAATGGATGCAGTTAGTGAATAAATTTAGTATATTAATCAGATCATGTTGGAAAAGTCCCTGAATCTTTAATATATATTTCAAAGGTTGAATAATTATTACATTGAATATAAACTAATTTATTATATAAGCTACTGAAAAAGCGCAAAATATAAAAAGGCAGTATGACACATACTGCAATGTCAAACTTCATTGATAACGAATACATTACTAAGGATTTCATCACAAAATGACTGCCCATTTGCAAATGCAAACGGTATAAGCCAAACATAACTGCAACTTATCATAATCTAAGGAACATTTGCTTTCTGTTTTTCTGCCACCTGTTTTTCCTGTTCAAAATATTGTGTATGAACAATACAGAACGATTTCGAGGCATAAAATGCGCTGTCTTAAATACTAAAGTAGCCATTTCTTTACTCATAAAAAGTACAATAAAACATTTTTCTTAATCACTACATGCAAATGTCGAATTAAATAATTTAAGTAGAATCAAAGTAGAGTTACATAGTAACGCTAGAAAATAATAGCAATCTCTCAAATGAATATTTTAAATAAACAAATATTCTGTATGCAAAGCTATAATACAACGAGGTTAACCAATCACATTCGTAATATTAATACAATTTCATTACATTTCGTAGTTAACATTTTTGTATGCTGTTACAGTAAGGCATTATATGCAAGCAATATCTCGACTTAGATTAGAGGCCCTGCGAGCAACTCGGTGGGGCTGTCGGAGACAACCCCAGCCATCATGAGGA
Organism: Argiope argentata; assembly: GCA_026289955.1. NCBI lineage: Eukaryota > Metazoa > Arthropoda > Arachnida > Araneae > Araneidae > Argiope > Argiope argentata. The sequence continues at coordinate 138,005 of JAOUZG010020148.1, forward strand.
ACACAAGGCACTTGATATTGGGAGCTTGTCAGCACAGGACCTTTTAAATAGAGAGCATATCCGGCTTTTCACATTAGGAGAGAAACTGAAGATATGATCTTTGATATAATGTGCCCTTAATAGAAGATTTCATGATTGGAATTTGAGGGTTCGAATTCAAGAAATATCTAATTTCGAGCCCATCTGAGCTGAGATTTCGTCACTGTGGAATGACTTTGAGCACGTGATTTATATAGCCTCCTTCGATGCCACACTGACTAGACAACCTTCCGTCAAAGAAATGATTTGAGGAATATCATTCGAGAAATTAATCTGCATAAACTAATGAGTTTATATTGAATCGCACATTTTTATGCTCTGTCGAATAAGCGTTCCAGAGAATAAATAGTTGTGTGTAAAATTTACTGACAAATCTATCAATTCATGCATAACAAACCTTGCAGAAAAAAAGTCAATATTAAGATTAAATGTTTCAGAGCCTTTGAGTTACCATAGATACTTCCATTTCAAAAAATTTGAACAAATTGTCAGCAAAAAAAGACGGAATCTGAAAAACTATCACATTCTTTTATCTTAATTTAATAAAAAACAATGTTTAGTCCAAATGACAAAAGACAGTTTGAGTTTTTTTTTTTCGTGCAGCATCCTTGAATGAGAACTGGCATTAAAATTAATCTGATCATATTTAAAGCTGAAATGGACAATATAAATTGAAAAGAAAATTAACAACAACGGTTCTAAGACACAAACAAGAAAACAGAAAATTGAAGTTTGCGCTTATTACTATGGCAAATACCAATGCCCTTCCTAATGGGAATTCCTTTAAGGCCTTTAAAATTTGGATTTCTTCTAATCCAAAAAATGAAACTGTGTGAAAATATATTAGCCAGTATTCTTTGAAGGTACAAAATCTAAAATATTTTCAATAATTTTGCGTCTCGTATTAATACGAGGCTAATGCAAAATATACATAAATGACAGCAATTATTTTCAATGTGAAATCTAATTAAGATGGTCCCATGGTGTCCTTTAAGTGTGTTTCTTTTCCTTTTAAGAAAAAGCACTGATTAACGGCTGAATGTACTTCAGTAAAGAGTCAGGAATTCAATGTTTGTTTATAGAGCATCTCGTGCCATTTCTTTTTCAGTAATGACAAATCATTCGAAGACATGAATTACGAAGTTATGAATTTGTTTCAAAGAATAAATTAATGTCGAGCGATACATGGCGTCAATTTATGAAATAATTTGATGCAATTTATATTTTAGGGCAAAAAGAATGAATTCTGTGTTCTCGGGACATATTAGAACACACAGAATTAGAAGAGCGGAGTTTGCCAATTCCAGAGTAACATTCCAAAATCAGTGCGCAGTATACATGCTTCAGGAATTGATAAAGCCCACACAAGTGGTCCGTAACATTGAGAGAATTAAAGAAGTTCATTAAAGAGTGAAATAAAAACTATCCAAGTCTGAAAAGTTGTCGAAAGTATTCTGTTGAATGTTTCCTTCCATTCATGGAGGAGGATCAAGAATATTTTGTGGTAAACTTCACTTCTTAAAAAACATCTGGAAGAACATTGCGGATTCCAGAACAAAGACTAAACTATTGGAGAGCATTCCACAGACAATATTTGCTGCCATTCCACAATAATGCTGTAATACAATCCAAGTATAATTTCCACATTTTATAGGGAATGGGAAAATAAAATGAATACAGAAAAACATGAAAAAAATGTAGAACAAAGCCATTTTCGACACTTTCACATTCCATCCCATACCAGATAACAGTTCAATAGACACGAAAAAAAAAATGCGATAAATTCACATTCTAAGGTTTGTTGTAAATTGCTCTAATATTGGTTAAAGGTATTTCTCCCTGCAACCGAAGATGTGGTAGAAAAGAATTTATAACATTATGCTTAATAAAAGTGTTAATTTGAAAACAAACCGACATTCAACAATTCCATATCTGGATGAATAGGCCGTCTGTAAGAGTTAACAATATGTTTTCCTTTTCTATATAGACATTGAATTCGATTCTACTTGGCTACTCAGTATCATTGAGGATTTTCGAAAGTCATCCAATTTATTCCACATTGACGGCATAGGATGAAAAGTTTCAATACAGGAAAATTCAGTTATGAATGTCCATTTCGAACACCAAAGGTCTGAATTAAATCAGGACGGTTCAGTATTAATCATAGTTATTATTCCGTTAGTGTAATGTTGTCATTGTTGTTCAATTAAGGAAAACTATATATTTAAACTCAACACATGAATCCGTTCATTATGGTAATCTTTTAAAAAAGAATTCGTAGTTCAAAGTAGAACTGCTTATCTATTCATTTATCAATGGATTTTAATATTTCTGGGAAAATTTTGAAAAGGTAAAAGTCAACTTGAATTTTAAAATGTAGCAATTTTTTTAATTTTAGCTTCACTGCTAAAATATTATATATTTCAGAACTAAAAAGCCCTGTTCAATTATTTCATGCATATTTGATGGCTACAGACAAATACTATTACTACAATTAAAAGAAATTTAAGAAAGTTTTATAATGAAAAGTTGATTGAAGGTCAAATATTTTTGTCGAATGTTATACAATATATAGCAAAAAAACAAACTTCTGGCAAACATTAAACTAGTCGAAGAAATCTTATATTCTGTTTTATCAAGTTTTGGCATTGTATATGGAAAATCTGATTAATAATTCGAAAAAGTTGTCTTTCAATGGTGCTGTAGCCACAATTACTTAGCAGTTCAAAGACAATAAAATATTTAATATAAACATATTAGATAAAAAATAAAACATTGTAATAGAATTGTTGAAACCTTTAACATCAGTGAAATCTGTGTGTATAGATTTTGTTTCAACCAGGCATCAGTTTCTCCTCTTATGACTGATAGTCAAGTCACTGCAATTCCACTCTGTAGTTCGATTCAATTAACTTGATGTAGCTCGAGTCCCATAAGCAATCTTCCAGAAGAAGTGTCCGATTCCCATCTTTGAGGTTCTTGTGAAAGCAAGGATTCCCAGGATATTTGATGATTCAACTCCATCTCTCTTCCACTATTCTATTTAACCTTGTTATCATTGAGTGAGACCTGAGGGAAAAGGATTTGGATTTATAAATAACTTATACCATTTTAATAGTTATAATAAGCATTTCCAAACAATTTATAACTTATGATTAACTCAGAAATTGACTCACAAAATGTAACAGAAATTCAAGTTCTTGGAATTTTAATCAAATATTGTTTCCAATTTCGTTGATTAAACTCAATCCTACATTTTTTTTAAAAAATTAGAAAATAATTTTAAGCAAAGTCTATTATCTATGTTGGATCAATTAAATAAAATGATAAGGAGCAAACAATAAAATCTGAAAACAGCGATTAATTAAATTCAATTATCAATCATAATTTCCAAATTGAATCGGTTTTAAAATATAAACATTCAATTACTTACCTTCTAAAATAATGTGAATAATGAAGCCGCCTATGAGAACAGGTTTCCTATTACTCCAGAATTGCAGATCTCAGAAGATGGCTGAGGAATTTGGAAAAAAGTCACTCCATATACTTTATTCGAATGAGCTTTATCACAAAGCAACTCGAATTGGAGAACCCATCCTCTTGGATCATCATGAAATGCAGACGAATTCGCATCTTCGTGAATTTTTCTGAAGTTAATATTAAACGAGAAAAATTATAGAGGAAAAATATTCCTTTGTTTTTCATATATTTATGTCAGAATTTGTTAAGAATGTATTCCAAAACTCCAGAAGAGTGGAATGTTTTAAACAATGCAGAATTAAGAGCTCTTTCAAATCAAGCACTCTTCAAAGTATAGAAACTGAATATTTCTGATTCCATGAATATATTACTATGCGAAACATCTTCAGATGTCCAAGTGAAATGTGTTTTTGAAGTAAAACTTCAAAGGTTAATTACTCAATTAACATTTCAATGTTTATAAAAACACTCCTCTTTCTTCGTTGATGTCAATTTATCCAATTTTGTTCAGCTCCATTTTTTAACTTCACGAATCTGTGATTTTTTTTAAATCTTCCTATTAATTTTCGATAACCAGACCATTAAGTCTGATAATTTTACTTTCATTTAATGCAGTTCAATTATTCAAAAAGCTCCTTGCATTTGAATTTTTTTTAATCCCATATCAAAAAAAAAATCTGAAAAGGTCCTTCAAAGAAAGGTTGTATCCCTACATTAGCTTTAAGCACTTCATAAAGTTCCGTTAAGTGACATGTTTTCATTTTCATAGAAGACTCGATTCAACCATTACGCTCATTTCCAGGGCTGTTTAAGTTTGAAATTTATAGGATAAAGGCAAGTATTTGGAAATACAATTTAATTGGTAGCTAGAATGGCTCTCCAAAGAAGCTTTCGTTCCTTTTCGATCACTCATATTAAGAAATTTTCTATAGCACAAAACATTTCCTTGATTTAGGTTTAAACTGATGACAAATCAGAAGATGGTTTTCAACCTATTGCATGGTCCATCATCATTCATATGAACGCAAAAGTAAAACCGCACGATTTTGGAATCTCGCGACAAAAATTAATTTAATGGAATTCCGTGAGTTTAAATATTAACTAATGAAGTATAACTTTAATTTGAGTATTCTATTTTTAGAATACTAACAAAACAATGAAAAAGAATTGTAAAGTTATCACGTCAAAGGATATTCTTAGTTGGAAATAATTCATGTGAAGTCGAAACAATTCATTCTTTAAATCTCTTACGTTAAATTCTTATCAAATCAACTAGAATTTGATCCCTCAAATATTTGATTACCACTTCTTACAGATATCCCAGCTAATTTAGTGCTTAATGAATTATTTATTCAGTAAATAGTTGTTATCTTTGTCTATTATTTCAACAAAGAACAGGCGAAAGTTTTTCTAGAATATTCCGATACATTCAAGGTTCTAAGAATTATATGACTTTGAGATAATTTGATAGGATTAATGAAAAGGAAATGAATTTTAATGAAAGTTTACGGTACATGTACTGTTTAAACATCGCTGTACGATTCACAAACGGAAGGTGTATTTAATGCACAGCGTTTATAGATCTTCTAAACTAGCAAAAAAAAGGTGTGATTCCAAATATATTCAGCTCATATATTCCAATCCCATTAATCAGTAAAATAATAATTCCGATTAAAAACCTTAAATATTCCCTCTGTAGCCGATTAACATAGACTAAACGCAGATTCCTTTTACGGCTGAAAGTCATCCGAAATTTCACCAATCTAAATTTCTCTGGAATGTGACCATATACCATAAAAGAGGACTCGTAATAGAAACGATAGAAAACGGAATGAACGAAGCATACTAAATTTTTCATTTTGAAAACTGGAATAAAATGTAATAAAAATGACCAACCACCATAAGAATAAAGAATTTTTTAATCCTTTTGAAAATATAATTCTGAAAAATAAACTTCATGACCTAAAAGCATAGTCGCGACTTCAAATTTTATTATCGCGATTTTTCTCACCGAGATGCTTATTTTATCAATAACGGTGAGCAGCAGTGAACGGAAGCAATAAGATAACTGAAGTTTCGGAAAAATTCTGCACACCATTGTTGGAAAGTGCAGTAGGCAGTGCTTCAGTGATCAGTCAACTTTGCCGGCCATTATAGATTTCCCAACCCCTCCCTCAGGTGCAATTAGAATAACTAGATAACTTAAAGGGATGATTTCCATGAGTTAAGTTAGTTACTGAAAAGTGGAATTGAGTTCAAACAATAAGGCATCAAAGTTCTCTTCAATGTTATTAAGCAAGTTGAAATTTCCAAATTTTTATCCTAGGAATTATTTTTTAAGAACTTGCTTCAAAAATTCGATAGTTATTAAAAAACCGATTTCTATTTATAATATATATTTGTTTGACTTATTACTTGTTTGATCTAAGATTGAAATGAAAATTACTCAATGGGAAAATAGATATTCCTGTTCCTAACATCCCAAATTATCCCCAAATCAATTCTTTGAAACCTGGCCCGATGATAAAAACTTATTGAACGGCTAGATATCAAGTTCCCGGAAAATCCCCTAATCTGTCGTACTTTTTCGATATAACAACAAGAGTACTGAACTCTGCAGCATTTTACTAGTGGATAATTTAAACCTTGGATGAGAGATCTCAATACGAAATTGACTGCTGAAAGGAGAAACAGCTTGAACATTTCTTGGATCAAAACCGGCAAAAGCGAAATAAATTGATCCCGAGTTAGGATTTCGAAAATGAAACGGGATTAAATGTTTCAGTAACAGTTGATTTGCCCCAATAAATAAATTATTTCATTGATAAAAAACGACTTTATTGCTTTAAGATAGGAAGGAAGATGAATTTTCCAGTCGTGTTTAGCTATTCAAGTTTTAATGGGGAAAGAAGTTATTAACAAGTAAAGTATTTACATACATATTTGAAGTCTTGAATATTTTGGTGTTGCAGTATTTCAGGAATGCAAAAAGATTTTTCAATGAATATCGAGTTAATAAATAATTTAAGGTATTTATTTGTAGCAGAGTTAACAGGGAATCAATGAAAAATTAGGTATCGTGGTACTTTGTTTTACTTATAAACTGAAACTTGTGGGGAAAAATCGTTCAAGCGATTATGGTTTCCAACTTTTTAAATTTTCGCATGCTTAAGAAAACTGTATGAATATCTGAAACTTGCAATTACAAAGCGTTATATAAAAAGAAAAATTATGGGTAAAATCAGTTTTATATAAAAATGGAATTATAAATATGTTGAAGGAATATTGAAATTTTGATATTATAATGCAGACAACTTTGAACCGTTCAAACAATCGGAATGTTTTTTGACGAACTAATCCCTGTTAAAAGAAAATGAAAAATTACTCCAGCCTTTTCCCACTTTCAAATTTCTAGAATAAACATTTTTCATTAAAGAAACTATAAAAATCTTTTGATAGAAAGCCAATAAACCCGACCCATTACGTATTTACAACAGTCACTGACTTCGCCCAAGTTTATATATTTTCGACACCTCCCACACATTCGAATATATAATAATTCGTTCACTAAACAATCATCCTCCACACCTTTTCAACAAATTTTAATTCAAAACAATTTGACTTAATACGCAATATTCCTTCGACAACTTCATTACTCACACAACCTTCCCTCACCGCATTCATTATTCGTACATTCGTACGCAACCTTCCCTAGACACATTCATTATTCATACACTCGTATGCAACCTTCCCTCGCCACATTTATTTCCCACACACACGGACACCACCCTTCCTCGATGCAAGCATTACCCACGCACCCGGACACCACCCTTCCTCGATGCAAGCATTGCCCATACTCCGA
>JAOUZG010020148.1:145395-189855 GCA_026289955.1 Argiope argentata
CGATGCAAGCATTGCCCATACTCCGACACACCATTCCCTAGACACATGCACTACCCACACACCGTTCCCTAGACACATGCATTACCCACACACTCCGGCACAAAAATCCGCCGTCGCATACACCATACTCTTTCTGACAATCCTTTGTCAAGCTTAAAATTCATTTTATGCAAACTTCGACACACACCACAATTTCGATACTAATCGGAAATCAATTATTTTCAAATTTGCGTCTGGAAATTGGAAGGTTTCTTTTGCTTCTAATTCGCCAATGAGCATTTCCAAATGTTTTTCATTCCAGAACACTTATTATTGCAGCTTCCATACTTTTATTTATCACCACAATCCTCAATTACTGCTGTAATGATCACTGCCTTGATTAATGTTTTTTTCACATGACTCATGATCCAGTTCCTTACTCTATATACCTAATTTAATTGTAGGATAAATGTTATGTAAATAACATGGGTTACATGGGGATATAAAAGTATTGAATATCAATTACAGAATTCTAATTCCCGGACGCAGCTTATCAAAATAATTCTAAGCTTAGAACACTATTCCTCCCCCCCTTCCCCCTCCTTCTGGTGGTCTGAATATTATATTTCCGACCCATAGCATCCGTCAGTGCCTTACACGTTGCTCTTCTTTATTTTCTTGGGACATACAGCTGTCTGAAAATTGAACTTATAAGCATTCTTAAATCTTTGTTTCAAACAGACCTGCAGCATGCGGTAGACTTAGGTGCACACAGGGGCAGAAGCTTCTACTAGGTGCTTCATGGAATTCTTAGTGGCTTCTAATTTCCGGTTTTCTTGAAACATATTTAAAATCCGCACTCGAACTGAGAGTGGTAGAGAAACAGCTCATGATGAGAAAAGGTTTTAGACTGTTAACTTTGCATTTTAAAATATATTGAAAACTATTTATAGTCAGGCATTTTATTTAACGTCTAGCAGAAATTCGATATTTGCATCTATTCCACCAGATTAAAAAGAAAGTTATGAATACTTCAAATTTTTAAATATAGGAATAAAATAATAGGTTAACATTTATATATATTTGGATAAGTAATTTAATGTTTATTCATTGTGCTTTATAATAAAATCTTTTCAGGTAGTAAAGATTTAGTTGTGTATTTTTAAATAATTTCCTGTTAAATTAATAAGGAAATTTTTATTTCACGGAAAAACTACACTATTTATTATTTGAAGATATCACTTATCAATTATTCAATTCATTGAATATTTTATTTTACAACCTTTGGGCCAGTTTTGCAAATTCCGAATCAAACCTCCAATAATATTTTATTTGTAAAGACACTAATATGCTCTTAAAATATTCTATTAAATATATTTATTGAGCAGATAACTTCTAATTTTAAAATTTGAGTCATTTAAAAATGAATGCCAAATTACTAAAACAAGTTAAACAATGCCAAAAAACTAAAACAAGTGTGGAAAACGTTTAATCTATTGTAAGGGATTTTGGTATGCTCTGGAAATATTTTTTTTTCAATCTTCCAAGATTCCTAAACTAGGTACACCAAAACAGCAAATTTCATACTTTTGTAAAAATACTTTATTTTCATAAACATGTTTAAAAAACCCACCTAAAACAAATCCTAACAAAGGTACCTTAATTATATTTCATAGTTACACAAGCAATAACCGAAAATCGATTTAAACGGTTTCACAAATACCAAATCTTCCAAAAAGAAAATTAATGTTTCTTCCCATCTTGAAAGAATAAATTCGACTTTCTGGTCATGAAAAAATTCATTTCTAACAAATCGAGGATTAATCCGATTACTTTGGTTTTCCCAAAATTTGATTAGTTCCCAAAGCCTTTTATAACAATCCGTTTACTTTGGTCTTGCCAATTTTGAGATAAGAAAAATTAACCTTTCCAGAGGGGAAGAACTTATTCGTGTTTAGCTATAAAGCTCGTTAATATTTATGTTATTTTTATTAAACGTAAACTATTCTTTCAGTTTCAAAATTTACATAATAAGATAACAAAAAGTAAGATTGGCGTACTTTAAATACGAATTTCTACAAGTAAGAGCTTAACTGATCAAAATCGAGAAGCTTCGAGAGGGGAACCTCAGATTAATAATCATCAACAAGCATTGTTGTCTAATAAAAAACCATTCAATTTCGAAAATTTTGGATCAAATTCTTAAAAATCTTATTGAGAAATTTATTCAGAATTTTAAAACAGAAAAATTCAGTCTTTCCTAATTGGACGTGCTAAATACAAGAAACCACGCAATAAATATATTTGTTACAGAAATATTGCAAACTCCTAAACTCTTCTTCCAATAGACACGAAACTTCTAATTTGAAAAGATTTAACAAACGAAAAGAGGAAAGAGAACTATTACAACTTGCATTATTCATTTTTACTACTGCATCCAATGATAATTAATCTCCGAGGATGCTCCGAGATTAATTATCATTGGAAAATTGGCACTTTAGAAATAAAGCATTATGCAGTTCAATTCAATATAGCTGAAACTTACAAATTATACATTCCAATACGGATTTACAAAGTTAATTTTTAATCCCTTTATAAAATACAAAATTATTCTTGAAATATATATTTTTCTGATTATTTTTTCAACTAGGTATGAAATTTCTAACCCTTAAGCTTGATAGTTATTTTCAATACATTTTATTCCCCAAATCAAAACTAAAAAATTTAGTAGGTTTCATTCTTTTCGCTTTCTATGGTTTTTATTAACTGGCCTCCTTTGTGATGAGATATGATCCCATTATAAGAAAAGTTTAGATTGGTCTTTGATATAACCTTCAACTAAAAAATGAATATAGATTTGCTGAGAACTTTAAAGAGAGAAAAAAAAACGCAATCGAAGTACAACGCGGAAGGGATAGGGTAATTAAAAATCTTAACAAAAAGGAACGGCATTATAGGACAATTTGTTAAGAGGGGAGGGGGCAACATCAAATATTAGAAAGAAATAAATTACTAAACTCTTATTAATACATTTATGCAAAAACGCCTAATACACTTAATTCAATATATAATTCCTCCTCATTAAATAAATTAATTCCAACCAAGAAAATCCTTTAATAAAAATTTAGCAAATACTTTTCATATAGTAAATTTGGAAGATACATTACATTCTCAACTAAATTTAATCTAATTATTCGTAATTAATCTTAAAACCAGACGATTCCTCTAACATTCCAAAATCAAGCGATCTTACTTATTGCCCGTTGCGATTTTGACTGTAAATTTTGACGTCTTTCGTAAATGGACGCATCTTTACACCATACATCAGATGTTTTTTAATGGTCAGCTGCATTCCACCACTGGAATCTAAGGGCACCAGCTTGCATGTTCCTCTGTCTCTTTACACAGATCAGGTTGGGCGGAAATCTCGGGTAACACAAATTAGATTGGTTGCATCTCGTCATGAATCCTAAATAGATGTAGACATCGAATCCCAGTTTATGTTGAAACTGGATCTGAAAAAAGAGTACGTTAATTATTACAAAGGGAAGAGTGGTAGAGAAAACTTTCAGCAGTTTGTTTTATATGCTCAATCATAGCATTGAATAAAAATTTTAATTCAATACTTTCCCTATGTTGTATAGACATAATTTATATTCCAGTATACTATCTTACGACAGAGGATAAAAGATTCGTTTGAAACAATTTATAAAGTAGAGCGTTGGATCGGCACATTGATGAGGAATTTTGGATTAGGCTCGTTGAAAAAGAAATTCCCGAAGTTATTCAGAATTTTTTAGTTTCCTTTAATAACTGATGTATTTTATGCACAAAAACATTCTTTACATCACTTTGAATCTTAAAAAAACACTTATTCCAATTTCCTTATCACATAAATTTTCGAAATTTAAATACTTACCATGATTTATGCATATTTAGACCACAATTCTTTTGCTTTAAGTATTGGTTTTATATTCGTCAGCCTTTTAAGCCGTGAAATATTTACATTCGCTGACAGAGATCCAGTTAGATGCGGATTAAAAATAGTAAATGGACGCATCTTTACACCACATATTGGTAGTTTTTTTAAATGGTCAGCTGCATCCACCACCGAAGTTTGAGACACCAAGTTCCTCCGCCTCGTTACAAAAATTAGGTTGGGCTGAAATCTCGGGTTACAGAAATTAGATTGGCTGCGTCTAGCCTTGAATCTTTGATATATCTAGACATCGGATCCCTTAGTTATGTTGAAACTGTAGAACGCTGGATCTGAATGAAATCCGTTAATCATTGCAGAGGTTAGAGAAAACATTCAGTTTATTTTATATGTTCAACCACAGCATTGAATAAAACATTTAAATTCAATAAATGTCAGAGCATATCGAAGTACAAACTTTAAGTGTGGTTGCTGTTAGTAAATACTTTCCCTATGATGTATCAACATAATTTATATCCCAGTATACTATCTTGTGACAGAGGATAAAAGGTTCGATTAAAACCTTTTAGATTAGATCTTTAAATAGTCTCATTGAAAAAGGAATTTCCAAAACTATTCAGAATTTTTAGTCTTTCTTTAATAACTGAAGCATTTTATTTAAAAAATATTATTTACATCACTTTGAATCTTAAAAAATTGTTCAAATTTCTTTATCACAAATTTTTTTCTTAGTTTAAATGCTTACATGTTTTATGTATGTTTAGACCTCAATTCTTTTCTTGCTTTAGATATTGGTTTCATACTGGGGTCTTTTAAACCATGAAATATTTGCATACTGTAACAGAGATCCAGTTAGATGCGGATTAAAAATAGACAAACACTAAAACACTGTCACAAGAAGTTTTGGACTACATTGTGACTTTTTTTGGGAGGGAAGAAAACGAATCCATCAGTTTGTCCAACAGCAGAATTATGAGTGAGAATTTCGCGACTTCATTTAATTAATGTGCTGGCCAACTATGATTATTCATGGTCTAATCTCGTAAGAATAAGGTACAGACAGCCATCCCGAGATTTCATCAAATCTTGATATTTCAGACCATCCCGTGATCGAAGAAAGTTTTAAAATGACGGCTGATTTGAGCATAAAGAAAACAGAGTATGGAAATTAGACGTGTGTAAACTGAACTAAATTTTCACATTCATCAAGTTTTTCAAAAAATTCTATTCTCAAGAATTATATCCTGCTGCCAGATTACAAGTTAACAATATGGAAAGAGCTGGGAAATAAAATTGAATACACAGGTTTTGTTTCCAAATTCTAAATCAAATTTAACAGTAAAGCCGTTCAGATATTGGCCACGCATTTCTGCATGCATGCTTGTAAAAGAATTCAAAAATGCAACAGTGTTGATGATTAGAATTTTTTCCATCATTTTAGTACCTAAAATGTAGATTATTAAATTTTGAAATGCATCTGACGAAGGTCTGATTGTATATTGTCAAAAGCTTTGCGTGCATGCAAGCATGTTAATTCAAAACCGTAACGACTTAATATGGTATAAGATCTTACGACTATTGTTTAATCCTTCATCTGCTTTTCGTTTCAATCAGTCCGAATAAATGGAGCCTAAATATACTCAATATTCTGTCGATATTAAAAACCGAAAATATTTGATAATAAATAATGTATTCTAATACGCTCAATACCTTTTAAATACTAAACTACAGAGATTAAATATATTTCAGAAGCAACAGCAAGCACACAAAAATAGATGAAAGTTTAAAATTTCTAGAATAATTTCAATAAAATTTTAATAGAAATTAAATTAAATCTAAATATTGCTATGTTATATATTTTTGTGAATTAAATGAAAACAAAAGATTAAATTACTTTGAAAATTATAAAAAATTGAACTAAATGTCTTGTAGCCCACCAAAATTGTTTGTTTTGTCTATATAATTATCCATGCCCACGATGACTATCTTACTATCGACTTCGAAACCTAACTCATCAATATAACTTCCCCAATTCCTCGAGTTAAATTTTATACATTTTAGGATTTGTTTCCAATACTGAATTTTGTATATGGCACTGGGCGAAACATTAGAATGAGAGGGGAAAAATCCTGTAACTATAAGTTCGGGAAGGCAAAATTATTAACCAATTAATTTTCCTAAAAATTCTTTTATTTATATTATTAACAGCTACAAAATTTTTCTGTTAACATTAAAGTTTTTGCTTACTATCTCATATTAAATTAAAATTAATTTACAAGTAAAAAAGTACAAAACAATTTACGAAATAAAAAATCGCATATCTTACCTTGCTATTATTTAGTATAATGAGAATACTAAAGCTTAGTTTTTTTCCTTTTTAAAATAAATCACAAAGTTAACACCTAAAGGGAACTGCAATACCAAATCTCCACTGTACATCTAGCATCACGAAATATCAAATTAATCAAAAAACGCAGAGGACAAAAGAAATTCACATTTCGAAAATCGAACGCACTTCACTGCCAGGGATTTATTTAAGCCATGCACAGTTCTCTTCTTCTAAAAATTCATATTAGAAAATCGCCTAGTAGCCATCAAAATTTAAAAAAATAATGATAGCCAAGTTTGGCATTCGAATTCGAACTTTGAAGATTCAGATATGAACATGTTGAAAAATCAGGGACGATTCAAAACTCCGAGAAAAAAATTTAAAAGAAATTGTGTAACAAAAAGTAATATAATAATAAGAAAAAGAAGGAACTTACCATCTACGATTAGTTCGAAAATTACGGTAGCATGGTGATTATCGGTTCCTGTATCGAAAAATTTCGGTTTCGAACTTTTCTCTTTGGAGATAAGACTTCGTATTTATTTGTCTTATTTAAAGTATTATTTAACCTGATAAGCACCTAATTATGACTTGAGAATCACACATCTTTTAGCTTTTGTATTATATAAAATTTGTTGACATGCTCTTTTTTTGATAAACTGGCTTACGTACTCCATTACCTTCCAGAATTCTCGGCTTCGAATAGTTTACTTACATTAATTTTTCCCTTTGGAAGTACAAGTGTTTTGTTTTTTTAAAAAAAACTGCAATTTTGATTCACGATGAGATTATAAAGATGACATCTGAAATTGCACTCCAAACTTCAATGATTCAGCATCCCAGGGCAGATTAAAATGCACCAATTTCTCCAAGCAACAATGTCCGAGTCTCAGACTTCTCACTCTTCTATCCACCTTGCCATCGCAGTTCTCATCATTTCTGAAATATTGGTAACAATTGAAGTGAAATTTTTATGATATCAATTGGATTGGATGGTTAATTAGCTTAATTGGATTGGATGGTTAACATGCAAATTTTCAATTAACTTATCAAAATTCTAATAGAAGCCGTGCTCAGTTTTTTCGCTAGTATTCTGATGAGAATATGAATTTAGTTTGCATTAACCCTTTGAAGTCCGAAAAATAATTAGATGCAAAACTATTCACCTAGTACAAAGATGGGTTTTTTGCTATGAAAAATAAATATACATAATTCTTTTAAGTTGAATTTCTTTGAAAAATGAATCTACATCTCTTAATCATTATGTAGGCGTTTTTAACAATAAAATTTGAAAAATAAATAAAACGTCAAAAGGATGCACAGTCTTGAATGTCGAGTCACACTCGACATCGGACCGCAAAGGGTTCAAGAAGATTTGATTTCTCATCTTAAAACTTGACTAATCCCACTATCAATTCCTACTTACCCTCTTAAAAGGTAAGTTCTTAAAAGAAATTTTTCATATGATTTTAAAATAAAACTTCTTATTTGAGGAGTTTGCTTAGTTTAATAAAAATCGTGTCTTTCAGGAAATCTATGGTTGGTATTAGATAGTAATACTTTGAATGAGCATATATTTTTAAAGTTTTATAAATGTTACTTAAATTATTTGACGCTGTTACACAATATTTATTAAAAAGTGAGCATTAATATCGTTCGTTAATGCGTTCTTTTAACTAATATTCGAGTCTTATTGTATTTTAAAATATGTTTATTGAATTGTTTTCAACATCAATAATCATTTTAACAGTTTAAATTTAAAATAAAATTATGTTATTATAATGTGTAAACTTGTTTCCAAATTGATTAGGTACATTTCTGCTTTTTATTTTCTTCATTTTAGTTTGTCATAATCTACAATTTCTTCAAGTAGTTCATTCTCTGAGTGTTCTATTAAATTTCTGTTTCTACGAGAGATTAAGCCATATTTTACGACAATTGCAGTTTGTAACCGAACCGTTTAAACACTTTTTCTATTCGAAGAGAAAGTAGTGTAAACATCCGAAACCTAATCCTTTACACTTTGATGGTGGATCTCGGGTACCATTAAAGATGGTGCATCATTCGGGCATTTCATTTATTTTTCAAATTGGATTATTGAAAATGTCTATAGAATGGTAAAAAAGATGTAAAATCATTTTTCGTGGTAAATAGATCAGAAAAAAGTATATTTATTTTTCAAAACAATAAACAAACTCTTGTATTAAGTCAGTAATTTTGCATCAAATTATCTTTCCTAGTGCAAGGGGTTAATATTGAAACTTTAATCATCCTCAATATCTTGGAACTCCCCGAGTGCGAGGAAAAAAACGGGATCTTGGTATTATTTGCACAAAAAACAGACCGGAACAGGTTCGATGTGAAAGTTTGAATGGTTTAAATGTTAAAATTTGTCTATGAACATAACTCAAACATAATCCAGATAAAATGAAATCTGCTATACATTTTTCAATGTATCGAGTCAGAAGATAATTTCTCGAACGGCCCAGCACCACGTGCCCCGTGCGAGTTAAATCCTATTTTTATTCGTTTTAATCGTTTCATTGAATGAGTCACTTTAGTATTGCAAACGACCCAGAAAACTTCGTCTCGCATTTATTAACAAAAAAATCCCATTTCATATAATCACGTGTTCAAAATGACACTTTTTAAGATTTTATTTTCTGTAGTAATATTAACTTTTCTTTAAACAGAGCTTTTGTAAATGCAATGGCAGCGTGTTATTAAAAGCTGATTTTTTTTAGATGTTCGTGTAGATTTTTTTATTTTTCGCCTACGGAATTTTGTTGACGCCAAAAACCTCATCCCAAAAACATGTTCTGACATAATAGGTCTGTATATCCAATTATGTATTTCTGTCAAATTTTCCCTGAAATTTTTCATCGTGAATTCTCTTTGCTTATCAGTCAACGATCACGTAACCACGATTGCAAGATGCGTAAAATTTGTCGTTGTTCGGCAGCCGATTCTGAGACTTTCTGCGCATGCGTTATGATGGGTTTAATTTGATAAAATAGGGGCAAGAGTAAAGATGGAAGGAGACATTTACATTCAACAACAAAACAAAATCGGATTACTTGCAAATTCATGCGGATAATTCGTCATGCTAAAGGAAAAAGATACTAATTCACTATAAAATACACAGTAATTTTTATTGACTTTAAGGAACATAAAAATTGCAGTATGATGGATTAATGGAAGATTTCCGTTCTTAAAATGTGATAACTTTTTGAGAAAAAATTGTTAATTTTTAATAAATAGTTCTTTTCTTATTGAATTTGGCAATATTTTGATTTTTATATCGTTGGTATTTGAGTTTAGTAGCATTTTAAATATACAAGGCAAGTTTCTCTTAGTTAAGATTTTATTTAAATCAGACGCATTTTTGTGGTCATTTCAACGTTTCTTATGTTTGCATCTTTAGAAACTAGTTTTTTTTAAATTCAGATTTTCATGGTCATCGTCGAATTATTGAAATTCCACTGCATTTTTCAGTGAGCTAATAGAAATGAAATAAATCATATGAGTTCGTCTTTCTGCAAGTTGGATGTCAAAGGTGAAAAGTATAAAAATGTGCAAGCTCAATGTGTTTCTGTTTTATATGGTACGATTACTGAATATTTTTGTTATTTGGCCAAGTTGGCAGTTGACATCCATCTGGGATGCTAATGCTAGTTCGAGCACTATAATGGCGTGTTTGTTACGGAATAACGGATGCATAATAAGAAGTGCGATTATTTTGAACAGCCATTCCTCTCATAATTATTACTGATCTTCTATCGCGTGATCTAAAGAAGTGGAGAGCAGCTCACTTTCACACTTGATTCTATAAATCTCTTAATTTGTCAAAATAAACTCTTCCAACATCCCTAATTTATTTAAATAAACTATTCCTACTGATTATATCCAATAATTAGTCTGAGTTGGATACAATTCTTCACGGTATACACGAACTGAAAGCAAGGTTTCGGGCGTCATGGATACAAGACTAAAGTAGTGAGTGACATAGTAAGAAAGTCAGCTTTAAATGTTGCACTCAGCTCACATATTTGTTTTTAAATTTTAATCACAGTGGTCACGTGATAAATTCCAAATTTTGACTTTATCCGGCTTATTTAATTTTTCAGTTATTTTCTTAACATATTCTTCCAGTCATATACGTATAAATTTATAAAAGTTATCATAGAAAACTGAAATTTTGGCTTAAATTTTCACATTAAATTTATGTTTTTGTAGTGAGCGGAATTGTGTTTAAATGTAAACTCAATTTCAAATATTGTTTTCGCATTCTGTTATGTTTTATACTTGAATATCTCCGGAATTTCAATGAGACACTGGAAGTAAAATTGTCAGAAGTTGAATACCGAACAAATTTTCATTGTATGCAGAAGCAATACCTCACATATGAGTTGCGCATTTCACAGCTTAGTAACGGAAACTTCTCTAACCAGCACTTCTGCATTCACTTAATATAAACACAAGTAAAAAAAGGGCCGCAAGCGACACTTTCAGTTTAGTTCGGATTAATCAAGCAATACGCAAGTACCAGGAAACGAAATACAGTAAGTCATTAAACAGTTATTATTCCTCATTTGCTGAAGTGAAAACATATTTTATCTAAGAATATAATAATAAAAAGGCGGAATTAGTCCGCTAATTTTAATAGCTTTAAAATGCAATAATTAATTAATCTAATTCCTAGATATTATTTAATTCATTTGCCTTATACATACTGATAGGACGCTTAAATGCATCAAACTAGTGCATTATTAAAAACATTTTAATACTCTTCATTTCTGTTATAAAAATTGAAGAACATCAAAGCAGATATGGGATAATTACAAATACTTCCCGAGAAAAAGGTGATTTTTAATATCGTTTGCCATATTAAAATTGGGGGGGGGGGAATGAAATGTTGATATAATTTCACATCAACGATGAGCCTGGTGGTGAGGTCTCGGCTCATAAGCCGTTGGATTTCGGGTTCGAGACTCGATTTTACCAAAGAGCCGTCGTGTAAGGGGGTCTGTTGAACGTTAAATCTCTCATACCCAAACGTCCTCTCGCTTATGTGATGTTTGTGAAGAGGGGGTGCCAGTTCAGGTTCCATCCTCGTCATCTGACCGAGATTCAAAATTAGGTTCGTCTCAAAACAACCCTAGTGTTGCTTGGGACTGGGATGGACGTTAATATAACTAAACTGAACTCCGCATCAACCATTTTCCAATTGAAATTTCTGTCGGAAAAATAATGAGTTAAAAGTTAAGATATCTGAAAACTTATTTCCAAATGTGATGCAATAAAAATTTTATTTAAAGTGTATTCCATTGTATTCTAGCTTTCAGAGTTTCCATCGGACCAAATGACTAGGAATCGATTTCGGATCGTCAGACAACTGTTCGAACAGGCATTCGAAATGGTCACAAACAACTAGTTGTACAAATTAAAAAATTAATCTCAAATATAGTATATTAAGTATAATAGTTGATGTGCCAATTAATACTCAAATATAGTATTAATTGGCACATTAAAAAAAGAGGGGAAACTGTTCAGGAACATTAGAATGAAACTACTTTTAAGACGAAATGGCTAAATAGCATGCAAGTTTTAAATTTGTTAAAAGCATGTGGGAAATTAACTCTATGTTACTGATATAAAATATTATAGTATTACAGAATTAATTTTAAATGAACTGCGAACACAAATACAAGACGAACATCAGTGCTTTTAAAACCGAGTGTTTTCGGTCTCGTAATGAATTAAATAACCGAATTTCATAATTGGATTCAAAGCTATCGTTACAGTTATTTAAAAGACAAAGAACTAGAACAATTTTATAAGATGCCATTTGCCCTAAGACATCGAAAGAATGTCGTATGTATGATTAAGAGGTTCAATAAGAAGCTCTGAAGAATGCATAAATCATTTAAAATTATAACAACCTGCTGTTTCTGATAAAGAATAATATAATTTAAGGAACGATTATACACCGAAATTTCTTCTTAAATTTATAATTCGAATCGCATGCGTTACTTCTTAAATCCGTTAAAATACCTTCCTCCGTTTATTCATGAACAAGCGTTTTTTTTTTTAAAAAAATAGTCAGCAATACGAATCTACAGACACTATAAAATCTTAATACAGTACAATTTTGTTGTTGGATTTGCGGATAAAAATTCCTTACGCAATAACAGATAACAGCCTTCCAATGAATTACTCTCCGATTCGTTAACAACCTCGCAAAAGATTTAAAATAAAGCATTCATTTCTCCAAAGTAAAAACACATAGCAGCTTTTTTCATTTCGACTTAAGAATAGAATGTAATAACAATTATTGCAGATGTGCGAATTTAACTCATAGATCGACTTTTTCTAAGATATAACAGGGTTGCCAGAAAAAGGGATGGGCCACTATTCTGAAAACTAAATCAATGAATGATAAAAATGTCGTTTTGAAAGTGCTTTAATTATATATTCCAATGGAAGTAATGAATTTGTGTAAGCATACATTTAATTTCATGCACACGTAGGATTAAATGGTTTTGTAACATACAGCTCAGTACACAATCATTTATTTCCTTTAATAAATAAGATACTGAATAATCTTAATCTTATAATAAAGCTCAATGTGTGTGTGTGTGTGTTTGCGCTCTACAGGACAGACCGTTCTACCTACAGCTACCAAATTTGGTAATTGTATACCTTGGGGGTGGGTAATGTGTACCTCGGAGCCCTTTTTTGAATTTTTAAATTAAATCATAATTAATTAAAAATTAAGCGAAATTTTGACGTTTTTTCGTTTTAACTTCCAAAATTATTACTGCACAAAATTGACTTTTACATCAAGTTAAAGCTGAAAAAAATTAGCTTTTCAATGATACTGATGTTTTGACCCATAAATTAAAATTCTGTTTTTATGAATTTTAACGTGAAATTTAAAAGTTTAATTTAATCGTATTTTTCAGCAATTTATTTCGCATAAAAAATAAGATATCTGCACGTACATCTCAAAAAATCATCTTTTATTAACCCGTTGCCATCACATTTACAAAAACTCAGATTTAAAAAAAAGGTTAATTACTAAAGCAAATAGAACTAGAAAAATTTCATTTTATGCACGTGATTATATAAAACGAAATAAACAGGAAATTAGATATTTTTTTAAACAAATGCAACATAGAGCTTTTTTATAATTGTTTGCAATAAAAAAATTACTAATTCAATGAAACAATTAAAATAAATAAAAATACGAAGTAAAAGTATAATTAAATAAATTTAATCTTTTATTAACGTGTTGTCATCATACTGACAAAAGCTCAAATTAAAAAAGTAAACTATTTTTGGAATTTTAAATGCGTTGAATTTAATACCAAGTAATAAAACATTTTAAAAATTGAAAAAAAATTGGGATCTACTATCGCAAGTTTTAAGTTATCATTTGAGAGCATCATTATTTTTTAAGTCATACATTATATGAATTAATTTAAATCATTAAGCAGTTTTAACCGTTTTGAAACCATCACATGGCTATCAGATTTGGTGCAAATATTTTTTAAAAACTGGGTTTTTTAAACCTTTTAATCGATCGAGAATCAAAACTTTGGCCTTAAAGTAATTTTTTATTCGAAAATACGTTTTAAATGGGTTTGAAATGATCACGTGACTATATTATTGTACAATCTGTAATTTTTAGAAAATCTGTTTTTTTTTTACCATCCATCTTAAAATTTTTTGAACATCATTTTACTAACTAGAAAATTAAAAATGAAAGTTTTAAATAAAATTATATTCTAATACTTACAGTATTTTGAGAAATACAATGAGTAAGAATGCTCTTACTGTTTAAGTAGATTATAGTAGACATCACTAAGTCTGACTTACGTTTATATAATTTAAAGCCGACTCTCTGCGCTATTACTGTCTTTTTTTAAAAGTAATTAATCTTTGTAAATTTCTATTTTGGCAACGTTTGTAGATTTATTTTCAGGAAATTGTTTTTTTTAATTATTTTTATTGAGTGTGACAAACGCAGTAAGAATTCCTATTGTAATGGAACAATAATTTTCTGAAATACCTGCCACATTAACTTTAAGAACACGAATCGCTCAAAATTTTTCGCTTCTGACGTCATTATGCTTACTTTTAATTTTAATCTCAGAACGAAATGAATTGTTCGCTGTAGAATTTTTAAGGAATTCTTTTTCCTGGAATGTTGGATTTTATGCATTTAAACCTCAAAATATTTGTAAATAATCACTGTCGTAGCAGAAATTTTATGTATATCTAAATTCTGAATGAGTTTTAATTAAAACTGTTTCTTTATTACATGAAGTTCAGTGGATTATTTACTCTCATAAAATTTTATCAGAAAGCTAAACTAGTCAGAGACTGATTTGATACTCTAACACTTATGATGTCATTAATTAATAAATATAAGTTTCGTATTACAAAAAAGCAACATATAAAACTAAAACAGAATTTTTTTAAAAAAATCGGAACGATAATCTGTTGTGAGCGAGATTAATTATTTAAAAGTAGAAAATCGCAAAAAAAAAAAAATCTAAAAGATGACATCATTTTATAGAAGCGACACAAAAAGCGATTTATAATGATGGGAAATTTTGTTAAAGTAAAGCACTTTTGCTTTCGTGTTCTTTTTCAGTTTTAAAACAATAAGTCATGATTTTTAATTGTTACTTTTACTTATATGAAGAAAATACACTGTGAAAATGAAAGAATTCGCCTTCATGAATGTAATCAATCTCCGCATTTTAATGTGCCATATCGAAATAAAAACGCATCTGTTTTCAACGAAGCATACGTAATGATAAAGCTAAATTGGTTAAAATAGGTCAGCTTTTTGAAAACGCATTTGCTTTCAAAGAAGCATACATATTAATTAATTTAATACTGGCAAAAGCAGGTAAAAATATCTTTTTTACGTATATTTCGAAAACATCAAAACCTTCTGACCAAAACAATACTATGTTCTCAAATCATAAAAAATAAATCAATTATCATTCCGAATTAAACATATAAAAATGTAATTTTTTCAGCATGTGTCTACATGAAATGAAACAATTAACATATTTTTGATAATTAAATGTAAGTAAAAGTTTTCTATGTTTTATTGATATATATATATATATATATATATATATAACTAATTCAATTAAGCCATATTTGCCTTACATAAAAATTGTTTAATATCTAAAAGATATTTTCTCATAATCGGAGCCCAACAGAAAATTTATAAACCTTTTGTAATATGCACACATCTCTTAACAAATAGTGTAAGTGAAATGTTTAATTATGTTCTTAGCAAATTGAGGTAAAAAATGCATTAATGAAAATTCGATATCATTATTCTATAAAAACATGCGATTCTAGATCACTTAATCGATCATCTATATGAAGTCAATCAGGGTTTCTCAAGAGTAATTGGCCTAGATTATGAAAATGTTGGTTGTTTTAATCTTGCAATATTCAGAACTGAATAAATCGCACAGATTTGATAGCAGAAGATTTAAACGTTTATTTATTATTTAGAAGACGAAATAGATATATAAAAATGTTTGACTGAATATGAATCTATAAGACCAAAGGACTGTCTATAAATTTAAACCATAATTTATTGAAGTATATATAAGCCCCCTCCCCCATAAAATAGGATTGTTGAGAGCATTAAAAATAAAGTTAAAAACTGAATTTTTGATTGAATCTATTAAATGTTTGCTGAATAATCCTTTTTGCAATAATATAAATTATGAAAAAGTATAACGTTTCAATTTCTACAGTGAACATAAAATTTCAATGTCGGACTATTCTGCTTTCAGTTCTCAGTTTTATTTAAAGTCATGCTTGGATCGAGTAAAAAAAGCCTTTATATTAATTACAATTTCATCATTTCCACTTTAATTTAAAACTGAGTTTTACGGACGCTGATAGAAAATCAGAGAGAGATACATAATTCAAAGATCAGGACTGCTTGAGGCCTCCATAATGGATAAGTTAATCTATGACTATCGAAACTTGAAGCTTAAAAATATTTTTCAAGTAAACCTATTATTATAAGCAAGTTATATAAAAAAATTAATCGTGCCTTTTAGTCGGCATTAATACTGGCGAACCAGTTGGTCGCCAAAGGCGGCTAGTATTCAATAAAAATGCTCAATAGATAAAAACTATATTCTTTTAATTTTGAGTTAAAACTAGTAGTTTATTTAAATATTGTCAATAATTTAGCTATTTGAAAACTCCTCCTCCAAAAAAATAT
Organism: Argiope argentata; assembly: GCA_026289955.1. Classification (NCBI taxonomy): domain Eukaryota; kingdom Metazoa; phylum Arthropoda; class Arachnida; order Araneae; family Araneidae; genus Argiope; species Argiope argentata. The sequence goes on from JAOUZG010020148.1 coordinate 161,917, forward strand.
TTGCCTCACAATATATCGTTTAACGGATATTAATATGAAAGCCGTTTTTTAAAAAAATATTTGATTCATATTTAACGTAACGATAATTTACTTTTAAAAGCTTTTAATTATAAATTTTTGTCCAGATGTTTTAAAAAAACTATTCCACATTTAGAAAATAACCCAAATATTAAACTCAAATCGTATTTATTCTGTTAGCACTATTTAATATACAGGGTGTCCGAGAAGTCTTTGACACATTTCAAAAATTCGGTCTAAAAAAATAAACGAGATAGAAAGTAAAATTAAGTTACATTTATTACCTCAAATAGTGAAGTTTTTTTTAAAAAATGTATCGATATACCTCGATGTGGGCCCCTGATTTTCGGGGGCTACGAGCAAGTGACTGATGAATTCTATCGACGACACTTCTGTGTTGACCCAGGACACTCCCAGTTTCCAAAAACTTATTTTTCCATGCAATAATGCTGTTACGAGATGCAGGGTCTTTTCCTATATTTCGTACGGAAATTACTTTGAACTTGAGTCACAGATTTCGATTCGAAAAACCACAGTAACACAAACGCGCGCACACTTGGAGGAGCCATTTTCTAAACAACTCTTTCTAACGTTTCAGTACCGCCATCTGACTGCAAGTTTTGCATTTTTTTAAAAAAAATTACTATATGAGGTAATAAATGTAATTTAATTTTACTTTCTATCTCGTTTATTTTTTTCTTACCGAATTTTTGAAATGTGTCAAAGACTTCTCGGACATCCTGTATTTTATTAATTCTTAAGAATAAAATATTTTTTTTCCATAGATTTTTATTTAATTATTTTTAAAGGATTTTTTTTTAATTATAAGAAGTTGATGTTAGAAATCTTTTATAAATCGCCTATATAATGCTAAAAATGGAAACTTTTTTTTAAAAGTAAAATGAGACACTCTGCTCTAGTTTTTCAGTAACATCTCCAACAGAAAAAAAATTGTGAAAATCCATGATGGTTGAATATATATTTTATATTGATGATGCTTAGATTTTTCTGTTACTTATGATGTTTTTCTGTTTACAGAGATGGAATGGTCCGAATTCGTAGTCAGTAACGTTGATTTTTTCTTTGGTAAGTATGAGAATTTTACACATTACAGATTCTAAAATTAAAAGCAAGTCTTAAAGGGACTGGCATGAAAACTTATCCTTTTCTTAGTCGATCCATAAAAATAGTAAAAACATTTTAATATTTGATTTAATTCCCTTTAGTATTCCACACAATAACAGTATTTTGTAAAACATCGATTTATGAAACTTGTTATTTCCCCTTTGGACTATGATTTTTTTTAAAAAAAATTTCAACTCAAAGTAAAATTTTAAAAGGAGTTAGTATCTATTCAGAAAAATTCTGCATGCTGAGGAAGCGAATGTAAGTGAACAAAATCAGATGATTACAGTAACTCGAATGGAAGCTTTATCAAATTCCGAAATATTTCAAATCAAACTGACGTAAGGAAGAGGGTACACAAAAAGTTATCAGATTTAATTTTTAAAATATCCTTACTGAATCACCAAAAAATACTTTTCAATCACTGAAATGCTTCCAGTTAAAACAGACTATTTTTACCCGTATTTTTTACACTACGTAAAACAAACATTTCATAAATGTAATTCTTCATTTTAGTTACGAAAATCAAATGCTTAGAATAATCTTACTATACCATTAAATTCGATTTTAACGCTTAGCATTATCTCCCCGCTAAATTCCGAACCATCAGGATTCAAAAATATTGACCTGTTTACCGAGTATTTAACTCATATTCATTTCGTTTCACGTTGAAATATTTCGTCGTACCCATTTAACTGACTAATTTTATGACATGTTTGATAAATTATCGTCGAAACTTTCAAGTATAACAGTAGTTGGATGTTTCCATGTTATTTCCTAATTATAGCAGAAAAAAGTAATTTGGAATGCAATTTTTTAAATAAATTGTTGCAATTAATGCTAAAATAAATATTGATAGGAACCAGAAATGTAATTTTGAAATATGATATTAGTTCCATTTGGAAAAGTGAACTATCCTTAATTCTTAAATAAACATGCTTTAAATGCTTATTATTTGGATGTCATTTTATAGCCATTTTCTTTCTTACGAGCCCGACCATAGTTTCATATTAACTGAAAGAATTAAAGATCACCATATTTTAGAATCGTTTTATGCTACATATCAGCTTCAGAGATTTAAAAGCCCTTACGTATCTAAATCATAGAAGCATAATTTGTATTATTAACAAGTGACTTCTAAGAATTAATTTTAAAAATGAAAAACAGTATTATTGAAAAAGATTCTGCGATAGCCCAAATGGCGATCAAACTGCAAAGCAAACATTATTGTAAACTATTTGATAGAGTTAAACCTTCTCACTTCGATGGTGCCTCTGACTCACCATTCAAGGTTTTGCATCATTTTGACGTTTTATTTATTTATTTTTCAAATTTAATTGCTAAAAACGCCTATTTAAGGGTTAAGATATGTAGATTCATTTTTCAAAGAAATTCGACTTATAAGAATCATGTATATTTATTTTTCCTAATAATAAGCAAATCTCTGTATTAGGTGAATAATGTTGTATCTAATTATTTTTTGGAGTGCAAAGGGTTAAAACAAAATTATAAAGGATTGCTTACTTTAACGAAAAACAATTCAGCAATACCCAATTTTAAAACACTAAAAAAATATTTAAACACTTCATATTGCAATTTTTAGCAGATTTCAGTAATACACAACAATTTTTATTACTGATTTAAAAAAGCAAACACCTAAATAATGTTTTCCTACTTATTACTAAAATTTGGCATTTCTAAAGAAGCTGATTATAGTTTATTTACATGACAGATACAGAGGTTTTAAAAAATTAGAATAAGAATTTTTATATAACGTAGTATTATTAAAAGGCAAAGAGCGATTTTTAATTTTCACCTGGAACAATTTTCCATGAAAAATATTACACTTTTAGTTAAACCTTTAAAAATCACGGTTGTACAATTTCATATAACACAAAACTGTTTTTAATTTCGATTCAAAAACTCAGAGAATCAAGCATAGTATCAAACAATGAATATCGTTAAGTTGAAATAAACTAATTCGTCCATTCAATTACATAAATCAATGCATCCGTTAAAGTTGAATCAACTAATTCATTCCTTTCTTTTAATTTATGAGATTGCGAATCAAAATGCTATAAATGTATTAAAAAAAGTAACTAAACCAAATCTTAAAGTGAAGATAAATTCATCACAGATTTCCTTGAAAAAAAAATCTAAAGCGAACTTGTATAAATAGAGCCCTTCTGTACGTTTGCATTCTCCAGTTTTGCTGACGTACTGAATCTAACACGTGATCAAAGGAGATAGGAAAGGAGTGGAAAATCTATTCAATTATGATAATTATTTCAGATGCTCTCAAGAATTCGAAGCGGGAAACTTTCATGGGAGTGGCAGATGAAAAATTATAAAAATAAATAATAAGAGGCGATTCGTTTTCAATCCTAATCTTTTGCCTATCAATCCTAATCTTTCGCGCTCTTTCAGAATGTTTTTTCTTCTTAATTAGCAACACCCAAGGAAGGAATTAAATGAAGACAATTTTCTATAATTAGAATAAATTCGCATGTGTGTTGTATTTTTAAGGATACTTTTGATGAAAATCGTTTTCGGTGTAAAAATTGTTATTTCTATATTTAGTCTTTGATTTCGAGGAATTTTAAATTATGTGACATCACAGAATAAACACTATGGATAGAAAAATGAGCAGCAAACAAACAATTATCCTTTGTATTTTTTACCATTCGGTTGCTACAGGTTGAACGTGGACATTATAGGAAAAAAACTTGCTCTGTGAAAACAGTTTAACTAAAATAAATTAGATAAAAAAGCAAAAAAAAACTGTTAATTTATTGTACAGCTAAAAACAAAACCAAATAGCGCCAATTCATAAATTATAATTAAAAAATTAGACATAAAAGTAAAATTTGTTAAAAAGAGTCTGCAAGCCAAACTCGGTCATCTCATAATCAAGCAATAAATATTTGCAATGTTGGGTAAACATTATTGCCACTTTTATGGTTAAATTTATAATTGGCCAGGAGAAATTTTGCATCGTATTATTTTATTTACTGCGAAATTAGTTATTAATTTAATTAAAATATTACGATAAAAGGGCCAAACGAGCATTGAGTTAAGAAAATTGGTTCTTAAGCATGCTGAACATGGAAAGTGTGAGCCACAAATTAAAGAGACTGTCCACAGTTGTCATTTAATGGTTCATGATATCATAAATCGCTTCAGAACCAATAATCATGTGGAAATGCAGCGTAACACAACCACCAATAAAGTTTCCAAGGAAGCAAATGAGCGACAGTTAATCAGAAAAGTCAAAGCAAATCCATTCCTTAATGCACCAAAGCTATCTATTTTTACTGAAAAAGAGTTAAGAAAAAAAGTTGGACCATCAACAATAAGTAATGTGTTTCATGAAGTGGATCTCAATGGAAGTAAATTTAATTGGAAAATATTCAAAAAACAAAAATCGAGCACGAAAAAAAAATCTATAATATTTTCACTCAATTTCGATGCACAAGCAAAATGAACACATATCAAATGCTTTGCAACCAGTACAATTATATATTTTAAACTCAACATTTAAATTTAAAACGTTTGGAGTGAAAATGTTCCTCCGCATAAGAATATGGACCTGGGACGAAGTTATAAAAACCTCATTTTTTTTTCACTGTCACTTCCGTGAGAGGTTTTTATTTCTTAATATCGTGAAGAAAATCTAATATGTACTGTGTAAGCTTTTTTTTCTTACCAACTGAAATTAAAATTTTGCATGGAACTATAATTTTAATAACAAATTCACATTTCAAATTTTAATTATCTGATTAATTATGTTTCGTGTTTAGTGCGCTTGGATTCCGACAGACAGTCGTTTTGTATATTTGACAGACAGTTTGGCTTATTTGATTTAAAAAGTAAGGATCAATAGACGTTCCATCATTTGATAAATTTTTTGAAATTCAAAATTTGATACGGATCTATTTTTTAGATGGCAAATCTGCATATCAAATTTTATCTTACGTTTTGTAACCATTTGTATTCGGATAGCCAGAGAGACAGACTTCATGTGAAATAAATGTGCACAAAATTTGACAACAATCTGAAAATGGGGTGTAAAGAACTAAATATTAATTTTTTTCTGCCAGAACAAATCGTGCCAGGAAAACGAGATTTGTTGTCGATATTGAAGAAGATACAAATCTTGGTCCAAATTGTTCCGAGGAAAGAGGTTCAAAATGTATATATTGTTTTATTCATTAAATTATGAAAATTTATTTTAAACGCTTCATACGATTTAAATTTTAATTATAGCGTAAATGAATTTTACCAGTTTATTAAATCTTAACTGTAATCTTTCAGTTGTCCTTCTGAGCTGAAATTTCAGATTGTAAAATATACCAAAAAAAAGTTTTCTTTTGCTAAAATCCTTGAGAAATTGATTTCTTTGGAAAAATTCATTTGTATTTCAAAATGAATTAAAAAGTTTCTTTCGTGACCAAAGTTCAATTTTATATTTCTATGATATATAATTCTTTGATATTTCCCTATTCATTTTGTGCATATTTCATTAGTTTTCAATTGTGTATTTCTATATAAGGGAAATTCATGTATAAACTGATTTTCTAGATGTATTTAAATGTGACGTACATTCATATGTATTCTGTTTCAGCATGCGTATTTATATTTTAAATGCATTCTATTGATTCTGTAACTTGCGAGATTGCAGCTGTAATGCGATGTTTAAGTTCTGAAATGTTGTGCACTTTGGTGGAATACACAGTGTCTTTGACGAATCCCCAAAGAAAGAAATCGAGGGGAGTAATGTCAGGAGAACGCGGGGACCACTGGATGGGACCATCTCGTTTGATCCACCTGTTTGAGAATTCTCGATTTAAAAATTCTCGCACTATCTTTCCCCAATAAGGTGGAGCGCCATCCTGTTGCCAAAGGATATTTGGTTGTAAATGTGAAATTTGGGGTGCGCTGTAAATTTGCAGCATATCTTAAGTACACTTCCTTCTTAATTGTCTTTTCATGAAAGAAGAACGGTCCGATGGCGAGATCACGCATAAGTCCGCATCAAACATTAATTTTTGGACTATCCCTCTCTATTTCCATAACGACATGAGGGTTTTCGGAGCCCCATATTCTGACATTATGTCGATTGACTACTCCAGAAACATGAAACGTCGATTCATCGGTGAAGATAATTTTCTTTAAAAAAATTATCATCATCTTCCATTTTGCTCAGCATTTCTATCGCGAAAGCATAACGCCGGGCAAATCCTTTACTTGTAACTCCTGCGTTATTTGCACCTTATACGCACGAAGACGTAACTTATGCAAAACATCATGCACCGTTGACCGCGGAATACATAATTTCATGGAGGCAGTTCGTACTGATTTTTAGGGCTACGAGCAAATGACTGATGAATTCTGTCGACGTCCGCCTCAGTCTTGCTTCGTCTTCTACTTCTGTGTCGACCCAGGACACTCCCAGTTTCCGAAAACTTATTTTTCCAAGTAATAATGCTGTTACGAGATGGAGGGTCTTTTCCATATTTCGTAAGGAAATTGCGTTGAACTTGAGTCACAGATTTCGATTCGAAAAACCACAACAAAAAATGCGCGCTCACTTGGAGGAGCCATTTTCTAAATAACTCTTTCTAACGTTTCAGTACCGCCATCTACGGGAAATTTTTGCCTTTAAAAAACTTTACTATATGAGGTAATAAATGTAATTTAATTTTATTTTCTATCTCGTTTATTATTATTTTTTTACTATTTTTGAAATGTGTCAAAGACTTCTCGGACACCCTGTATAGTTCCTATATTTAATATCATTATATAATTTGGAATCGACTGCTTCTTGATCAGTTCTGTCTTTAAAAAGGTTTGATTTGACATTGAAATAAAATTGCATGGGATGTACAGCATATAACTTTGATTAACTTACATATGATTAACTTTGAAATAATGAAACAATTGAATTTTTTGTTATCTTTATATAATATTTTATTCGAGAATGTAATTGTATCTCGGTTTTTAAATTGGAGTTTAGTTATACTAACGTCTCATTGTAAAACAACACTAGGATTATTTGGGGACGGACCTCATAATTTTGGACCTGGGTCAGATGATGAGGATGATACCTTAGCTGGTACCCCCTCTCCACAGCTCACCATTGGTAGGACATTTGGACATCACAGATTTAATTTGCAATTGACCTCCTTACGCGACGGTTCTTCGGTGAAATCAGGTCCCGAACTTGAAATCCTACGTCTCACAAGCCGAGACCTTACCACCAGGCCACGGCGGCTTTTTATCTATAAATTGAAGACATTTCTAATTGCTTCTTTCGATCTTCGTTATCTGTTCCGGTAGTTTCATTTATCTTTTCATTATTCTAAAAATAGTACGTTACCATGGTATTCATCAATTATTCAATGATAATCTCTACTGTAAATAGACAAATTCTGATAGAATATATCAGCAACTAATATTTTCAGATTTTTCGATGGTAATTCCAAAAATATTACAAAAATACACAAAAATGAAAACTATCTTGAAATTAAAATATAAATAATCTTTTTGATAGTAAAGTTTGTCTTTATTTGGGTCCCAATAAAAGTCTAATTTATTAAGGATGCATAATTTTTACAATTGAAGTTATATGTTAGCTTCCAGTAGAATTATACTTTGTATAGCTTGAGTCAAAAAATAGATATTCAACTTATGAAATCAAACTTTTTATACAGTCTCCTGATTTAATCTATTGATTTTTTGTTAAATATAGTACTGTAGCATTTTAAATAAAATTCCATTCTTCCACGACTACATTTCAATGTTAAACGTGTGAAAGGTGCAATTTTATTTGAACTTCATAGTTATATTTGCTCCTTGTGAGATCTTATATTACCGTTTGCAAATTAAAATTATACATTCTATTATGTTCCGATTTTTTTAATAATGTGCAAGAAATACTATTGCTTTAAAATATTGTTAATAAATGTATAATTATTTAATCTGTTATTTTTCAGTTCCATGTGCTAATCGTTTTATTATAAGATCCTTTAGTTCGAAAAATGTATAATTCATTTGATTATATTTTTTTACTATTCAAGTTAGCAAAAAATTGACAGTTCATGATTGACGTCTGTAAGAAATATAGGTGGGTGGGGCATCGACTTTCATCAGCGAATAAAAATGGGAAGATTTGTTTCTAAATGTAAACGTTTTTTATTTCAATAGATCACAAGCCAATCATCAAAGAGCAAACGAATTTTGATATTCATCTGCGGGGTAATATTTCAGCTGCCTTCAACTACACATTCTTAAATTATCTGATACATGCATAAGCTGTTTTTCATTTGAGTGATTTTTTTTCAATTGATATAAGGCGTCTCTGATTTAGCACTTCATCACTTGGGTTATTTTCTGGTTGTATATCTAAGAATTTCAGTTCTTCAATTGATTTTGAAGTAAGTACTTTTATTTCTTGTTTTTAGAACCGTTGATTATAATCTCCTTTAAATTATTTTATTTTATGATAAAATTGATGTTACTTTTTCAGTTATATCTAGTTATTACACTAGTTTTTTATGTTAACGTAAAATTTTAATCACTATTTTATACTTTACTATTGAAATGATTAGGAGGGGGGATTGAACGTATTCTAATACCCATTTCTAAAGATGGAGACTTCTGAAAGTGCCCTACATATGAATTTAATTTTATCAGTTATAATAATTTTAAAATATTTAAATTTGCATTTTATTTAACTGTTTTTGCTAAGTATAGTTGCTGTTTGTATTTCAGTTCCCTTATATATGTTTTAAAAATGAATATGCTTTGAAACCGTTTAAGGAATTTATATAAGGTTTGCATTTAAATGTATGCCGAATAGATTTTTCTTAGCTCATTTACTTTAAATTTAATAATAGCTATTACATTCAACGGTTTATGAAGTAAAAACAGATAATTTAATTTAAATATAACCAAGCAAAATAATAAAAAAAATAAAAATATAAAAGCAAAAATAATTAAAAATACTTAAATGGGAATAGCATAGTTTTTCGCTTTCATATTTTTTCTTCTTGAAGAATTGTGGTCTCTTGGTTATAAATCATTTTTCTTTTCCCTCACTTTTCCGCTGCATTTTTAAAAGCACTTAGAAGTTTTAGAAGAGTCAAATTATGCGCAAACGTAACGTGTTTTAGAACACTGTTCTTTAAAATGCTTGAAAATAAACTAATCAACCCAATTTTGATTATTTTCAAATTCGTATTATCCTTGTAACAAGACATTTTTAGAAGAAATGTTTAAAAAGGATTTTTAGATATTAGGAAAACGTGTGAATTTTTAGATGCAAATGTATGAATTAAACCCATTGTCATTTTATTAATAGGTAGCATGATACATTAATATATTTGGAATATAGGAGATGACTCATAAATAGTAATTAACCAATTAATTTGCTCTTTTCAGAGACTGTACATTTTAAAGTATTTATGTTGAGTAAATAACATCAAAGATTTCTTCTTGTCAAGTGTTTTTAATGATGTGGGAAGTGCACATAATAACGCTAATTAATTTAAACCAGCTATTGCCGATTTGTTGAAATCAGTTCCACACTGATTGGGTTCAGCAAAATTTCGCATTAATTTTCAAATAACCTTAACATATTCTTGTTGACTTCAGATCGTGTTAAGATGGATAATTTTCTTCTTTAACCCTCTATGGGCCGAATTTTTGTTTTCACACAAGAAAAATGTGGGAACGAAAAATCAGAAATCATAAACCTATATATGCCAATGGAAACAGATTTTTGTGTTTAAACAATTATATTGTGTTATAATCATTATGACTTTCAAGTTACACCGGCCTGTAAAATTTGAATTTCTTTGTATAATACTCATATGTGAAATACCAAATTAATTTGCTTTTGGTTCAAGGCATAAAAGTACATGTATCCATAAACATAATTTGGTAATCACCGACAAAAGCACAAATAATTTCAATTGGATCAAAAGGTTTCGCGTAGCTTCACTGACAACAGTTTGCACAGCAATTATTTCGCAATTTCGAGTTGATAAGCCTAGCAATGGTTATGAATATTAGCATTGGTTGTGTTTGCAACATCAGAGAATTAAGATTTATGCGCCATCTCATGACAAAAATTATAATTATTTTGTAAAATGTAGCCTGAATGTTACACGGGCCAATAGAGGGTTAACTTAGAAAACGGTTTTATTCAGAATTGATTTTCCAAAAGATTTCTATAATCTTTTGTAATCATTCCTAATCTTTTATAAAGTGCATTCAAATATTAAAAAAAATCTCCCTATTTTTCTGATATTTTGACCTTCCTACACAACGGTTTTAATTGCTTCTTTTGCATCAACCTTTCTCCAAAATTCCTTACAAGTACTTAATGGAAACATTTCGGAGAATCGGAAGAGCAAAATAAAGTGCCTATTTCATAATTTTTTTCTAACGGAGTAAAATCTTATAGTAGTTGTCATATTGAGTTGAACTCGAAGAATTTATTTATTCTGAAAATATTGTTTTGCTTAAAACGAAACTGACTCAAAAAGTGACTTCATGAAAAAGCTGGGGTTTTTTTCTGTTGGAAGTTTTTATTCCTCTTAAATGTCTTTCTTTTAAAAACTGATCAAAATTATATAAAAATAAACATTGAATCCTTTCATTAACCAAAAAAATTTCCTATAAAAATAATTGTCAGGAGGCTTATTTTAATGATATGTTCTTTGTATCATGAGAGCAGGTGTTTGCAAATTTCCGTTCTTTTTTCTACAGATAAGGATTTTGTACGAAATTGTATCGTCTACACAGTATTGCCTCTATCGCCATGTGATACATAATAAAGAAAACAAAACTCGCAGCAGATGTTTGATAAAATACTTCGAATGAACTCAATTGTTTTTAATGCAATACTGCTTTTCATTCATTTGTTCTACAAACGATATCCGAAATCCCACGATATTTTTGACGATTTTTTTAACACGGGAAGTTATCTGTTCATGATATCATTATGGGCGAAGTAAAAGAAACTTATCATTCTGATTGAATTATAGTTTTAAATTTTCTTTGACCTTGCTTATAAGTAATATCTGCTCTGTTGTGAAATATATCTACATCGCCTTAAATATGCAGTTTATAATTTTTGAGACAAGTAATATTTTTTTCAATAAATGCATTAAAATAATAAATTCCCATGCTATAGATATATGTATTTCTCTTTTAGAAAATTCTACAATTGAATTGTTGCAAATATTGAATCGTCATAAAATGAAATTTTCTCAAAAAGGGTAAATTTGGAGCATCAATAATGAAATTACCATCTAAAATAACATGGCAATACCGAATATCTATTAAATAAACGGAATTTCATATAGCCAATACATAGCAAGACATCTTAACCACTTCACATACAGTTAAGTCTTTGACACGCGCATCAAATTATTGAATTTTTTAAATTTAAATCTGCAATTAAGTGAAAGTATTCAGTAATTTAAAATACAAGAATCACTTAAACTATTCAATATATTAAAACTCGTTACATTATTATAGGAATTAAAATAACAATTTTTAATATTGGATGTGCCATCTAATTAGAAAGTTAAATAAATTAGTATGTCAAGTGGTTAAGATGAGTTTTACATTTTTGACACTGAAAAAGCACTTTAACCCTTTGCGGGCCGATGTTGAGTGTGACTCGCCATTCAAGGCTGTGCATCATTTTGACAATTTAATTATTTTTCAAATTTAATTGTTAAAAACGCCTACATAATGGTTAAGAGAGGTAGATTAATTTTTCAAAGAAATTTAAACTTTAAAGAATTATATATATTTATTTTTCAAAGCAATAAACAAATCTTTGTATTAGGTGGATAATTTTGCATTTTATTATTTTTCGGACTGCAAAGGGTTCAATTTTTAAAAGGTTTGCTATTAAAAACTTACTATTCACTAGAACGTGATGCCACAATGGGGTGACATCACGTTTATTAAAAGCTAATTTTTTTAGATGCTCGCGCAAATAAGGTTTCAATATTTCGCCTACGGCTTTTTTGACGCCAAAAAATGTATTCCTAAAACAATATCATATTATGACATGATAATAAATGTAATAATTGTATCATTCCAACGACGTTTCGCCTGCTTCTTAATCGAATCAATAAACAGGACCTTTAATTCCTATCAGATGGTGCAATAAAAACATTTTTAGAACACAAGTTTTTAAATTTGAGGCAATAAATCGTCTACAATATTAATAACACTCTTCTGAATTCTTCTCTTCAATAAGACTTTACGGGAGAATAATTTAATCTGTATTATTTCCATTTCATTTTGGTAGATAATTCATTTATTAGCATGATCCGAGATTTTCCCTTTCATTGTAATGTCTTTCATCCTTGACTTTAAATCTAATGATTAATAAATATAAAATGTGTAATGCATAATAAATATGTAAATGTGTAATGCATAATACGTATAATGTATATACTTTCCAATGAAGGTATTTGTATTCTAAAGCGAAAGTTTAGAGAAATTATCGGGAAAGTTTTCTGAAGATGATTTTGGAAAATTATTGAAATTGGTACTGTAATAAATCTACAAAAAATGTAGAACACACTATTTTTAATGCGTCAATAGATTTTGGTTCTTCCTATAATATTGTTCTTTAAAATAACCTTTTAAAATTCTGTTTTGTTTAACTTTTTACATCTTCAGTAATCAAGCACCAGAAGTAAACTGAATATTCCTGTATTTTATTTAAATTGTTGATGCTTATTTTAAAAATTTACTCAATTTCTCTTTTCATTTAGATTCCATCTCAGTTCTCGCCTACGTCATCTGAAAGTGAGTTATCTTTTCCTCTCTGTTTCAATTAGTAATTAATTTCTTTCCTAATTAAAGGTAAACAATCCAAAATATAAATATTTTAGAGTAATGTTGTTTGCAATCGTTTGTTGAAAAATCTGATTCCAGAATAGACGGAAGGCGAAATCTGTTAATTTGAGCCACCGAAAGCAATTATGAAGGTTGAGTTTTCTAGAAATCATTAATCGCATTAGATTAATCTAAGTTATTTTTTTCTACAACGGAGTTTATAGACTGCAAGTAATTAAAATGCTATTTATTAAGTACTGTGAGAACAAATAAATATTCAGGTCAGCAAGGACACAAATATGAATGCAATTATTTAAATATCTGAAAACTTAGTTGATCAAGTATTTGAATGCGTAATCTTTGAATATTAGCTATGCTTTTAATCCATCTAAACCTCCTCAAACAGTTGAAGGTAGGAAGCATTTTGATTGAAAACTAATTCAAATATTAATCTTTTTTTATTTTTATTTTGTTGCATCCCAGGGCGTAGAATGAGACAAAGATATGAGGAAGAGCCAGAGAGACCCCTCCGCCCTATGACGTGTCCTTCTTACAGCAGAGTGGAGGAAGATGTAAGTATTGCTCTATTACATATTGAGCGTCAATGAAGATCTGACGGCATTTATTTACATATTTATATTCCAATTTAGGAATTACATTAACCGAAAGCCTAGTTTTTCTTTGCACAGAAGAAAACATTGATTTTCATTTTTGACTATTTACTCCCATGAAATTTCTATTCAACTGCTTAATACACAAGTCAGTTCTAAAGTCATTTCAATTTTCTGCACGAGATTTGAAAACTCGAGATGTTTTTTGTAAATGACAATGCTTATTAATTTTCTCTGAAATTTCTGTAACTCTTAAAAGGATGAATAGGGTCATGTGTAAAGGTTTCTCAATCCTTAACTTTATGAATTTGAGGAATCATTACTTAAAAGAAACAATTTCAGTACCGAATAAAGTTTTAGCAGCCACATGAAGAGCTGTGCATCATGTTTTTTGAAAATATCGATAAATCAAGCTAGTTGTATTTCGAATACGTACACTGTCAGAAGAAACCATCGTAATGGATACATTGATTTCAAATTATTTTTATATCGTTACTATGCAGTGAAATCTCGCTTAACGAGTATAATCCTTTTTCGAATCTTATTCGTGATCCAAAACTTTCGTAAGGCGAAATAATTTGCTAGCAGAAATGAAAGTAAATTGAGACGGTGCATTCACTTCCAAAAAATGTTAAAATAAATTTATAATGTATTTATAGTGTAATTTATAATACTGATTTTTTTTTAAAAAAAATACGTAGTGTAGAGTTATTAAATTGGTTAATTTTGATTTCAAGTTTAATCCCAACTTTTGTTCCAAAAGGGTTGGAGAAAGTGATAATAAAAACTGGGGGGTTTTCGAACAAATTTGTAGCGCCTGGAACAATTTTTTAACGTTATTTATCACTAATATTATATTAACCCCCCTAACTCTTAAAATAATTATATGATGCTTTAAATTTTTGTGTCATCTCCAATAGTGTTACTTTTTATGTCTGTAAAATTTCAAACTTCTAAGTTGAAAATTACCAAAAGTCATTTTAAAGGTCCTGGTTGCCTTAAGCAATGTTTGTTTTTTGCACCTTATGCGAATTGCTTGTTAAGAGAGGTTAGACTGTTTAAGATGCGCATTTTAAAAAGTGTGAAACCAACCAAAGTCCGAATCGAATTCAGAACCAAATACCGCAGATTATGTATATAGGGTCCAAAGTATAAAATGCAATTCTAATTATAGTGTGTAGCATATATATTTCGATTGTTGACAAAACCCTCATATAACGTTTTTCGTTTTTAAGATTTGATTGATCCTGTAATTCCTTAATATTTTTAATTTTAATTTGATTTATTGCAGATTGAGATGGGGTCAGAACCTCCAGCTGCAAGTCCTGCAATGAGTCGTAAGTTTCTTTACCTTTTTTTTTAAATGATTGAAACATTTGAGTAATTACGGAGAAAATTAAAAATCCATTGAAGGTGTTTTAATTACACGGACGATTATCAAAACTATCGTAACAAAATATCTATCTATTCAAAAGTTTATTTTGCTAAATTGTAACTGTATCAAGAACTCTTCCGAGTTCGAAGGCTGAGATTTGATTCATTGTTTTTGTTGTAAATCTGTACATTTCTTCCAAACTTGAAGCAAAATCTATTCAGAAGACGTTTGTCTATCCTGCAGATTGAATATAAGTTAAAACAAATAATTGCAAAAGGAAGAGAGCTACATGGATAAAATTCGGTATCCATATTTTGCACTTAAAATATATTCACTTTTTTAAAAATTTGAGCGAAATTCAAAAATGTCATTCTGTACTTTTAGAGACATGCAAACGCAATAATTCAAAACTGCAATGAATTTAAAAAATCAAATTGGTATGTAATCTTATGAATACATTTGCAGTTTCGTTAAATTTTTGTTCCAATTGGTCGAAAAAACGTGTCCAAAATACTAATCGATTTTCAGAAATTATTAGCCTCATATTCAATATCAATCGCCAGAAAGTCGCCAAGGATAATATGATATTCAGAACAAGTGCTAAATTAACACCAATGATCAATATTTCGCAATTTTGCCACGCAAGTCGTTATCCAGTATAACACTTTTATTAGTGAGAATGTTTTGGAGAGACCATTACCGAGTTTTTATAGAATCAAATACACCTCAAAACAAATGAAAACGAAAAATAAAATACTTAATTTTTTTATAAGTCTGAGTATACGAATTTTCAAATCCAATATCGTATTTGGAGCTGCGTCAAGCTTACAGAACCGGGTAACACACCTTATAGCATAATATTTACAATATTTTGCGATATTATATAATATAAAACAATAATCCAAAATATTAAACAATATTGCAAATATCCATCAATATAGTACAATATTTGTATGTTGTTAATTATGGCACTTGTCTTTGAAAAGCCCTCGCTGATACAGCAGCAGATTTAAGCCGACAGAAGCGTCTCTTGTTTTTCAAGTATCGCCAACTAGGGCCAAGAATACGACTTAGTTACACACTCACCACATTTGCTTGCACAACCCTTTTTTAGAGGGAGGCACAGTCACACATCTCACAGATAGAACACAGAAGAACAACCGTGCCCACACCGGGACTCCCAGAAAACGAGAGATGCGCGTTACCTCTGTGCCTGAAAGCCGGCATATTTGTGTGTTACGAGGCGCAATGCAGATTGATATATGCATGAAGTGAAAATTCTGAATTCTTGGGAAAATATTAAAATCTATTGCTTCTAGGGCAGTTCGTTATACATTTTCATTGCTATTTTTATGCTTGTTCTGCATACTCCATACGAATTTGGGAAGGCCCAAATTCGCCCATTTTTCTCATCTTAATCCCGTATATCATGTTTTCT
This sequence comes from Argiope argentata, assembly GCA_026289955.1. NCBI lineage: Eukaryota > Metazoa > Arthropoda > Arachnida > Araneae > Araneidae > Argiope > Argiope argentata. The sequence goes on from JAOUZG010020148.1 coordinate 178,355, forward strand.
GATGTAATTTTCTTTTCTTTACTGATTTTTCGCATATCATAGGTTGGAAAATTTTAATATAATTAACCCCTTGAACAGAAATGACGAGTCCATCTCGTCATAAACTTTCCTGAACAAACTAACAATGACGAGCTGGACTCGCCAGAAATTGAGGTTTGATGCTTTTTTTTATAGAAGTGTAAGTCACATCGAGTCTATTGTTTTGATATACTTGTGTACAGGCTTCTAGTTACCGTTAGAATGTAATTTGTATAAATCTATATGTGTGGTGGGGGTGTTCGGGGGTTCTAATAAAGTATGTTTAGTGTAACAATTATTTATTAGGAAAAAAAGGTAAGTCACACACAACACAAGAGAATTTTAACAAATTACACAAACACATAGAAAAGTTTGAGATGCGTCCATGCCCGTTGCTTGAGCTTTACTGGTGTTTTAGAGGTTTGCGCTCATTAGTCTAGGTGGCGCAGCAGTTCCGGTTACAGTCAATAGTGGCTGCTACAATCTCCCCCTCTGTCTCTGATGACGTCTCGACGAAGAGACAGGACTAAAAGTATTGGGAGATCTTTTGGCAGTCTGTGTTATCTGTTGTGGCTTTTTGAGTTTCTGGGCAAGGTGATTTGATGTAGATGACTCGGGCACACAAGGAGGTTGTTGAGTAGTAATACGTGGTGGCACGACAGATTTTGGCGGTCTACCTCTTTTTCTAAGAGGGACAACTGGAGAAGTATCCACATCTATGAAGGGCGAAAGAGCAGAAGTATGGTAGGTTGCTATCGGTTCGGATGGCTTATCAAGGCTGGCTATCACATATGAAGTAGGAGACTTCTGGGTGAGGATCAAGTATGGTCCGTCCCGTTTTGGAATAAATTTTGAAGTTTTTTTGTTTTTGGTGTTACTTATGGGGTGCAAAGTAACCCAAACTTTATCACCAGGAGAATAAAAAATTTGACGTCGGTTTTTGTCGTAGTATTTTTTCCGATGATCTTGTTTTATTTCGATACGTTCTCGTATGACATTTGTAATGTTTGCAAATCTTTTCAAATAAGGTGCGATTTCTGGAACGAAATTATCGTTTTCGACAACAGTCCGAAAATCTTGAACTACATCGTCTACAGTTCTTAATTCTCTTCCGAATTGCAGGAAGGCAGGTGTATGTCCTGTAGTATCACAAACAGCTGAATTCATAGCAAAACGAATATACGGGAGTTTTTCTTCCCAACTATCGTGGTCGTTTCCCACAAGAATAGCCAATCAAAGTTTTAGATCACGATTTTTCCTTTCTACAGGATTAGCCTGAGGATGATAAACTGGAGTAAGGCACTGATCTATTTGAAGAACAAAACATATTTGTTGGAGGACGGCGCTAATGAATTGTGGGCCATTATCACTTATAATACGTCTGGGAATACCATATCTTAGAAATACTTCTTCTATCAGTGTGATTGCACATTCTTTAGCAGTGGCTGATTCCAGAGCAAACAGTTCTATCCAGCGGCTTGCGCAATCTTCAATGATAAAGATCCATCGTTTACCAGTAGTGCCTTGGGGTAATGGTCCAAACAAATCAATTGAAAGTGTCTCAAATTTTTGAGATTGGATAGGTGTCCTTAAAAGTCCAGCAGGTTTCAAATTAGTAGACTTGTACCGAGCACATTCCGGGCATTTCTTTACATATGCAGCAATGGAAGACCGCATTCCTATCCAGTAATAGCGCTGGGCTATTCTATGATAAGTTCCATCTTCACCATAATGACCTGCAGTAGGTGCATCATGGTATTGTTTTAACACATTTGAAATTTCATGAGATGGAACAAGTTGTGCCTCTTCTGTATCTGCATCAGGAACAAAGCGATAGAGGACTCCTTGGTTCATCAAATACCCTCTTCCGGTCCAGTTTACAAAATTTTCATCTTTCGGTGATGATTCAAAGCTTTCAATTATTGGACGCAAATTATCATCTTTCAATTGAGAATCACGCATTTCCTTTGAAGTTCTCGCAGGCATGTCTGCTATCACAATATTACAAATTTCACGAGGGGAAATTTTTTCTTCGCAAACTGGCCGTGAAAGCATATCCGCAATGACGTTTGCTTTTCCAGATACATATTGAACTTTCAAGTTGAACGATTGAATTTCTAAAGCCCACCGAGCAAGTCTTCCTGTTGGGGACTTAAGAGTCAAAAGCCATTTCAAAGGTTGGTGGTCAGATGCCACTGTTACTTCTGAACCTTCGAAGTAACCACGGAACTTTTTGAGGGCCCATACGACAGCCAGAGCTTCTCGTTCTGTAGTTGAATAGTTACGCTCTGCTTGAGAAAGCAATCTGCTAGCATATTCAATAGGGTGTTCTTCAGAGCCTGAGCCTTGAAGTAAACAAGCACCAAGGGCATAATTACTAGCGTCTGTCCGAAGAACGTATGGTTTATTTCCATCAGCTTGCTTCAACACGGGAGGTGTTATGAGACAAGTTTTTAAGTTATCAAAGGCATTTTGCTGGGTGAAACCCCATTCCCATGAAGCTTTTTTCTTTGTAAGATCACTAAGAGGTCGTGATATTTCTGCAAAGTTAGGAATGTATCTGCGGAACCAGGAACATGTTTGAAGGAAGGATTGTACTTCTTTAACATTTTTGGGAGGTGGAATTTTCTGAATGGAGGAAACTTTTTCCTGATCAATTTCAATTCCTTCTTGTGTAATCCAAAATCCTAAATATTTGACACGAGATGAAGCGAAATGACATTTATCTCTATTTGCTTGCAATTTAAAAAGTAAGAGTCTTTCGAAAACAGCTTGTAAATCAGAGAGATGTTTCTCAAATGATTCTGACAAAATGATGATGTCATCGAGATATGTGAGGGTGAGAATATCATCAAGACCATTTCGGAAACGGTCCATTAACCTTTGAAAGGTTGCAGGGGCATTCCTTAAACCAAATGGCATTCGTAAGAACTTGTATGTTCCAAAGGGACACACAAATGCAGTTTTTTCTTGATCGTCTGGATGAACTTCAACTTGATGATATCCTGCTCGAAGATCGATAGTTGACATGAAAGGAGTAGGTTTTGCGTCATGCAGCAAATCATCCATTCGTGGAAGTGGGTAGGAATCAGGAATTGAAATGGAGTTCAGCTTTCTGTAATCGATGCGCAGGCGCATTGTACCATTAGGTTTTGGTACCAATACCACTGGCGAAGCATATGGGGATTCACATTCTACGATAATTTCTTCTTCCAAGAGCTTATTAATTTCTTGTCTTAAGATTTCTTTCTTTGCAGGACTCATTCTATAAGGTGGCACTGCAATTGGAAGGTGGTCACTGGTATTGATTCTGTGTTGGATAAAAGGTGTTGGCGCTCCCCCTGGTTGGAAGCATGTCTCGTACTTTTTCAGTAAGGAATTAAAATCTTGTCGCTGTTGAGGAGAAACATGTGTACCTTCATGATTACGAAGTTGACAAGGTTGAGGCACAGTGGGTACTGTTAGGAGAGCGTTTATATTAGGAGGCGTTTCTATGAAAGCATACTTCTTTTGAGGGGTTTCAGAGAAGTACCAATGTTTCTTCTGGATATCTAGGACGATACCTGCAGCACTTAAAAAATCCACACCGAGAAGAGTTCGGTTTCCTTTGGCGTGTTTCAACACTATAAGCTCTGTTGGAATATTTTTCCCTTTTACAATAATATTCACAATGGTTGTGAGTATTTCTGTATTTCGAATATGTCCATCGGCTAATGTCATATCAATTGTTTTCTCTTCAAATTTCATACCATGCTTTTTGAGAAGTAGGTACAGTTTTTCACCGGCCACAGAATGTGTAGCACCTGTGTCAGCACACACGGCTGCTTTTTTATTGCAGATTGAAACTTCAATTATGTTCAGTGGGTGAACATCTGTTGAAAAACTATAGAAAGTCATTTGATTAAGATTTGCAGGGAAATCATCGCTTTCTTGGAGTTTTGGATTGCATATGTGGCATTTAGATTTGATTACTCTAGGAGTTCCACAGCCGTAACAAGTTAATGGTTTTCTAGCTTCTTGTAGAATGTCAGGGCTTGTTTTCTGTGCTCTGTCATTGCAGAAGGAGTCCCGCCTACTTTGACTGAGGACTCCAGGATCCCGCCTACTTTGACTGGGGAACCCAGACAGAGGCTTTCTATCAAAAGTTTGTTGATATTGCAATTTTGGACCTTTGGGGTAAAAAGTTCTTTTGCCTTTATCAAGCTTGACTTGGTCAGTTTGTTTTGAGTAATATGGCTTATCCACACAGCTAGTCAGCATTTGGGATTCTTTCTTGCTGGTTCGCAAGTTGTCGTAAGCGTCTTAATTTTTCTACTAGGTCATCAGGGGTAACCCAATCACACCATATGTCTAAGAAATGATCCTTTACTTCTGGTGGTACCCGTTTCTTCATTTGATCAAGGATCATCAGGTTCTTCAATTTATCGAAATCTTGGATGTGGAGTTCTTCTAACCATCCTTCGAAGTAATTTCTCAGTTCAAAATGGAAATCTTTCCATGTTTTGTCCGGAGTTTTTCTATGAGTTGCGAAAAGACGTCGCAATTTCTCTGGACTCAGTTTAAATCTTTGCAAAAGTAAATTTTTCACATGCTCGTAATTTTGAGCTTTTTCCTCAGGTTCGCGAGTAATTATTTGTGCTATTTCATTAGGAAGCACACCAAGCAAATGCGCTACCCAAGAGTCTTTTTCTATTTTCAAAAATTTTACTTGCCGTTGAAATAAATTTAAAAAAAGTGACATATCGTCTTCTTTGGGATTAAAAGTTTGAATTAAATTGTGTAATTGCAGATTATTTGAAACATTGGCAACAGCAGGCAATGAAGCACATTGGTGAGCTTCTATCTGAAGTCGAATTTTTTGAAGTTCAAATTCTTGTCTGTCTTTCTCTTCACTTTTTTGACGTGCCAGTCTTTCTTGTTCACGAGCATTTCTTTCCTTTTCTTCAGCTTTCTCACGAATAGAAATAATTTCGCGTTCTTTGGATATTCTTTCTTCAATAATGTTATTTAAACATTCGCGCACAAAATTTTCATCGTATTGTTCGGATGTAGTTATTAGGGATTTTAAAGTTAAAATCACAGCATTTGGAGGAATGTCGATATTCATTTCACGAGCTAAAGTTTCAAGATCACACTTTTTGCCCTTTCCCAGAAAACTCATTTTTAAAAGCCACTATTTCACTTTATCTCGTAAAAGTGATGCCAAATTTGTACACAACATATAAATATATATATTCTAACACACCGTTAATACATAAATCAGTTGGAATAAAAAGAATAAATATATGCTTAAATAAAATTGATGAGAATATTTAGATTGTATTTATATACAATTGGAATTAGTTGACATTTTTATACATTTTGAGAAATTTATGTTGAAAAGAACACAATCATAAATTGTTTCCAACTTATAATAAATTCACTTTATGACAAGAATACTTTCTGCATATAAGAGAGATACAAAAAATTCTAAATGGTTATATTCTACTCAATACGATAATAAAACACCAGCATCGAAAATGCATATGAACCATGTGAGTTCCAAGTTCAGCGCAAAGGAAAGCAATTGAAGAGAGAATAGTATTGCTGAGTCAGCAAGAAATTATGCACTGGCGTGAGTTCAAGGTTATAATCGAACTGCACTACGCTTACTTAAAATGATTCAATGATTATACATTATAAAATTGATTATTTTCTTTTCAAAAAGAATGAGAAATCTTTAAAAATATAACACTTCCATAAAATTGTGTATGCCTATACTAAAATTATCAATTATACCAATTCTTTAAAATATGGTTAAGACACACAGCAATAAAACGATTCTATGTTTTTAAACACTGGTAACATATTAGTAACAAAATACTCATACATATTTTTCAAAATCAGTACTGAATGCTCCGAGATAAATTGTTATTTATAATTACACATTTTTATACGATTTATTATTCATTCAAATAAATCAATACTTCTTGCGACTTTGCAATTAAGGTTTTTTTTTGTAAGAACAAGGATTGTTCTACACAAGAAATTCAAACTTACCAAAATTATCCTTCGGATCAGGAATATGCAAGAGAATGAATTACCTACGGATGAGGTTTCCTTTAATCATTAACCTAGGGATTAGGTTTTTCAAAACTGTTCTTCCGTCGGATACGGAGTGCTGAAAAAAATTGCGAGCAAAGTCCAAGCAACGGAATCGTTAAAATTAAATAAACCGGTTGGGCGCCAGTTGTGGTGGGGGTGTTCGGGGGTTCTAATAAAGTATGTTTAGTGTAACAATTATTTATTAGGAAAAAAAAGGTAAGTCACACACAACACAAGAGAATTTTAACAAATTACACAAACACATAGAAAAGTTTGAGATGTGTCCATGCCCGTTGCTTGAGCTTTACTGGTGTTTTAGAGGTTTGCGCTCATTAGTCTAGGTGGCGCAGCAGTTCCGGTTACAGTCAATAGTGGCTGCTACATATGTATAAAAGTTGAAACACTTACTTTCGTTTAAATATTATGTAGAACTATAATATTTTTGTTAAACATTAATGAAGAATTAACCGAGGCTAATTATATTCTTATATATAAAATAAACATTCATATAAATGTGTGAAGCAGGTATTAATTTTAATAATAACAAATTATTTGAGCAGCAAAACCGTAAGTTTCTATATCAGCCCCTTCTCTTAAAACTAAAAATTAAATCGTCTGTCGGAGTATTGGACTGAAAATAAATTGTCATTCAAGGGGTTAAGTGAATGTCGAATATGCCGGCTGTTTTTGTTTTTTTTTTTCTTTCTGCAACGTATCGGAAACTATCCATTAGGTTTTTTGTGCTTGCGCTTGGGATTTTGTTGAAACGGGGAGAGTTGAAGGACGGAGATGTATATAAGTTTTTAGCTATCTAGGAGACCTGATTATCAGCGGAATCAGACTCAGACCAAATAAAAACTGAACAGTCCTTATTAATTTCTAATCAAAATAAAATAGTACGTTTCAAAGCGCTAAAAAGAATTCTAATTAAAAATGCATCTTACAGTTGAAATATAAAAGCCTAAACAAAAAATTCTAGCAATGCGCTTGTTGTTACACATGGCGTGTCGACCCTTGGCTGATGAAATTGAGTCTTCGATACGTTAGTGCGTCTCTGATTCTTGAAACACTCGAGTCTGATTTTGAATGGACTGACTTTTGCCGAACCATATTTGGCAACAAATGAAATGAAAATTTTTATGGGAATTTATTTTCCTCTTTGTTTTGTACCTTCATAAATGACCAGAATTCCAAATAATTTTAATCATGTGCTTAAAAAATTGTATCCTAAACATTTTTTTTCCGATTGATGTTTTTTTTTCGAATTTGCAGATACCTAGGAGGAACTCATTTTAGTAAGTATCTCTTTTTTCTTCTTCTTTTTTTCTGTTTTTCATTTTTAAAAAATTGTAACATGATTGTAAACAGGCCCTCTTTTTGAAGCTTCAGTATTCTGGAATTGCATATAATTGTTCATTTTTGAGGAATAATATTTTAATCTTTAGCATTTAGATATAAAAAAAATATCTTAGTAAAATATTTATTCTATGTAACATTGGTTATGATTTTGATGGGCTGAATAATTACAAGATTTCGTAATAAACGAAGAAATGTATGAGAAAATCCGGAAATGTAGAAAATATTAACTTTTTAAAAGTTTTTTAAGTGTCTATAAAATAAAATATTTATCTCAAATAAGGGTGTTAAAATAAAATGAAAACACGATCTGAAAACTTAAGTATAAAGAAATTATGGTATGAGGAATACAAATATTAAATTCATTAAATATTTGGATTTTTTTCCTATTTGATATCTTCTAATTTCATTGCAGCATTTCTGCTTTCTGAGATTGTAACCATAGTCACTTTAATGGTTTAAATGTTCCATTTTGACACAAATTTCTCACAAGAAGCCTCTGGTCACCTGCTGGTTTTCAAAAAAATTCTAAAAATATTTAATTACTTGCGCTGGAAATATTCACAGATGAGAGTGCTAAAACTTTCCATTATAATTCGAAGGGAAGCCACACGAAACATCAGATACATAACAGAAATTGGGAAAAGATCTTCCAAATGAATTAATTGTGTACTTAAGATTGTACCCCTATAAATTATATTTCGGTAAACAATATCAGTCGAAGGTTCTCGAACATAACGCCTGTTGACATATGTAACACGTCTTTGGCGAATCTGGATCAAAAACAACTCGATGTGGATGCCACGTCATTCCACTACAAGTAGTTAAATCTTTGAGGCAGAACTTTGATTTTCAAAATTTCGTCAAAAAGGTATATTTATGCATCAAAAGGGAAAGCCGTGCTCTTTCAAAACCCTATAATATGTTCTTTCTATGGTGTGCAATATCCTTCGTAGTAGAAAAAAATCTCTTGTCATCATAATGTCATTAAAACTGCAAGTGTCGGATCTTTCAATTGTTCCTCGATTTCAATCTCCTGCTTTTGACTTAACCTCTCTGGTTATAAACAATGATTCGTCCTCGGCTTTCAACAATGAAAAAGAAAACTATTAAAAATTTGTAGCATCAAAAAATGTTTACACTGATCCTTGTAAAATATTGTTGCCCAGACAGCATGGAGCTACTTTTAAAATAACTCGAACCTCGGGAAATATTGTATAGACAAAATAACATCAAATAAAAGGAAAATTGAACGACTGAACTTTGAGAGCACATTAACTCATTGGATATCATGGTGCTTATTCAACTCACTGGATAAAGGTTTCGCATGTCAATTCATGATATTTGTTTAAAAGTATTGTCCAGAATATGTTTCCGATTGGTTTTTTAATTAATAACACCAATAAAAAAATTTATATCTATTAAACACATGTAAAAAAGTATTTGTATATTGCGGAAGGTGAAGACTTTAATTATAACAACTAAAAAAAATTTGAGCCGGCTTTCTGGCACAGAGGTAGCGCGTCTTCCTCGTGTTCGGGGAGTCCCGGTTCGGGCATGGTTGTTCTTCTGTGTGCTATCTGTGAGATGTGTGAATGTGCCCCCCTGTAAAAAGGGGTTGTGCAAGCGAATGTGGTGAGTGGGTAGCAAAGTCGTACTCTTGACCCTAGTTGGCGCTACTCAAATACAAGAGACGCTTCATTAGGCTTAATCTGCTGCTGGGTTCAGCGGCGGGCTTGTCCATGATAAGTGCCATTTGACACAACAACAACAACAGAAAATTTGATTTTAATTAGTGAACATTGTATACCTCTTAAATGTACTCAATAATTCTTTTTAAAATTCTAAATGATAAAGTCATCTAATGTATTCAAAATGTTTTTTAAAGTCAGATTTATTTTATTGAGTACAGTGTACAACTGTAAAACTATCCAGTGTTTTTAGATGTCCTATATTTTTACACTAGTAATCGTCAAAAACGGGATGAATCCTTTTCAGAAATACTTATGATTCATTTTTGCTTAGGATATAAGCACAGTAAAGAATCGTTGATATTTTTTGACGAATTTGTTCGTCGTTTATATGAAATTAGGTCATCTTCTAATTTGTTCACGATTTCTTATTTTTAATTAATCTCGCTCTGAGAAGATTATCTTTTGGTGCTTTTAAAAAAATTCTTCTTTAGTTTTAGCTATCGCATTTTTGTTATATATTTTTATTTTGTATTTTTATTTATTTTAATTTTTTCATTGAATTAGTAATTTTGGTATTGCAAGCGCTCATAAAAAATTCTTGCATTGATTGACTTGAAAAATGTTACATTTCCTATTTATTTCATTTCACAAAATCACGTGATGAAAATTAAATTTTTCTGTTTTATTTTTGGTAGTAATTAAATTTTCTCTAAATCAGAATTTCTGAAAATGTGATGGCAATATATTATTAAAAGCTGATTATATTTGAGATTCTCATGAAGATAAAATTTTATGCGAAATAAAATAGTTGAAAAATACAATTAAATTAAATGTTTAAAAATGGAATTGTAATTTATAGGTCAAAACATTAGTATCATTGAAAAGCTTTTTTTTTTAGATGTAACTTGATGCAAAAGTCAATTTTGTGGTGTAATATTTTCTGAAGTTACAGCGAAAAAACATCAATTTCGCTTAATTTTTAATTAAAATTTCAAAAAAGGACTCTGAGGTGCAGATTCCTGGTTCCCATGTTATACACTTACCAAATTGGGAAGCTGTAGGTCAAATGGTCTGGCCTGTGGAGCGCCAACACACATACACGCTGAGCTTTATTATAAGTAAAGATAAAGATAATCATGTGTTCAAAATGACATTTTTCTAGGTTTTTTTTTGTGGTAGTAATTAACTTATTTCTTTTAATCAGAGCTTTTGTAAATGGCATGGCATCACATTATTAAAAGTTGATTTTTTGAGATGCCCGTGTAGATAATAAAATTTTTATTTTTCGCTTACGCATTTTTGTTGACGTCACAGGCCTCATTTTCAAAACCACATCATGTTCTGACATAAAAAAATTGAAAGAACAGGCAGAAAATAATTTTTACGTTTCATTTTAAAATTGGATTTGCTGTATATGTGCAATGCCTGTACACATATATTTTCATGTTTATGTGCATATGTTTCGATTTTATATTTTAATTTTCTTGTCATTTTATATAATGCTTTTAACTATAAAATTAAATTTAATTTGCTATTACAGTATAAGTAAAGTAGTAAGTTTAATCATCATCATTTGTGACTTATGCATGCCTCTAATTATTATACTACTCATAAGCAAATATTAAATGATTCAAAGTCGTTATGATTCCTTGCGAAAGCTTTATATAATAAATAAACGCGAGTGTAAGGTTTCTTAAATAAATTAGCAAAACAGTATATTTCCGATGGAAAAAAAATCCTCTAATTACAAGAGATAGACAAAACAAAATCCAGCCCTAGTACGAGTTACTAAAATAGTTGCCAAAAGGCAGATCGTATGAAATAGAAATGGATTGTATACTCCAAAAGAATAACAAATTGTTAACTATTATAAAATTTGGGAGTATACGACTTCGAGCTTGCAGCATTTTTTTTTTACTCATTAAAATTTACACATGTATACGATTGAGATTTTTGTAGCAGCTTATTTTGTAATAATGAGGGATAGTCTTAGTTATCTGAACACAATTTTCAAACTTATAAACAACTTTTTTACCATTTGTACTTTCATGTGAAATTAAAATGGGCATTTCTTCTATTCCTACAGGTGTTGCAGGATTTGAGAGGGAAACATGAACAGGCCCAGGAAGAAATCCGGGTGCTGCGAGAAGAAAATGACCGACTGAAAGAGGCACAAACTCATTCAAAAATGTTGATTCGGATTTTTTTTTTAAATTTTTCTTAAAATAATCTTAAATTGAGTGTTTCTAGCTAATAATATTGCTATAAAATCTTAAGTTGAGTAATATTAAATATCTTAATATTAAATAATTAATATAATTTTAAATAATTAATATAATTTTAAATAAT
>JAOUZG010020148.1:189865-221541 GCA_026289955.1 Argiope argentata
ATATTAAATAATATATCTTAATATTAAATAATAATATATCTTAATATGAAATAATTAATATTATATCTTAATATTGAATATCTTAAAATAATAATTCGGCAAAGTGAAAAAAAATGCTTCTTTAAAATTCATAAATTTACTATCGAAATTTTATAGTGAAATGAGGTTTAGCTGTTTTCAATGCTTTTAAGTTGGATTGTCGATAGCTCTTATTTTTTTTCTCTGGATCCATAAACATAAAATGAAAATTATTATATCGTCTGAAAATTTAATATCAATAGTTTTATACATGAAGATAAAAAAAATAGCTAAACAAATTTGTAGTTACGATTGCAGTCTTTTTTGGTTTGTCCGAAATCAAGGTATAGGAATAAAGTTAAAAACTACACACTTTTATTTGTGAAACGTGTTCGTCTAATAACGTGATTATTCATGAAACAGGTTGTTGTTGCTTATGGCATTTGCCACGGACAAGCCCCACTGATACATCAGCAGATTTTAAGCCTGAGATATACGTCTGTAGTTTTACAAGTAGCGCCATCTAGGACCAAGAGTACGACCTAACTACACACACGCCACAACCCTTTTTAGGAGGTGGACTTCATTCATGCATATTCATTCCCTCCTCTCAGATCGTAACTTAGACCTGGAACAGAGAACGATCACTTCTGACCCATTGGTATTACTCTGGACATGGAGGACTTTTCGACCACGAACAGATTTAACGAGCGCCAGCCGCCACACACTCGGGTATCTTTGTTATATTCAATATGATAAACATTTATTGGAATTACTTGTTGGAATTATAAATTAAAAATGATTAAACTTGAATCTAAAGTAGTTGAATGTACTCGGCCGAAAGTCTCAAATCAAGATAATCAAGTTTGGAGATATCTTATTTTTTCATTTTCATACAAGTTCAACATTTTGCTTGTCATATTATCCATATTTGGGTAAAAAGTTCATTCTTTGTGGAATTTGATGTAAATAGAACACGTCAATGTATTATTTATATTTCTTCGTTTTATCTCGTTGACTGTTTGAATAGTTCGTGATTCACACCTAATTCTCTCCAATAATAATGAAGAAATGGTAAAATACGCATCTATTAGTGACTCAGGGCAAAACACTTGCCTCAATAAAACGTGCCTGAAATCATTGAAGGGGTTTTTAATAGTACTGCTTTACTCAGTCATTGCACTTATATTTATTTTTTAATGTATAAACAAAAAAATGGAATTAGAGAAAAAAACAGTACAGATTCGATTATTAGATTAAATTTTTGTTATTTTTCATAATTGTTGAATACCAATTTCCTTATAATCATTCTTAGTTTTAAAACAATCCTTTCATCTGGAAGTACTCAATTTTAAAATGAGTTTCTTTTAATTCGAATCTGGATCAATGGAGTAAGCATATTTCTCAACATTTTATTTATTTCTTAGCGCTGAACATAGGATGTGTGAGATAGGAGCATAAGTGATTGCACCTGATTATTGGAGACATTAATGATGAGATAAGAGCTATTTCGGTTGATATGCATATAAAAACTAAGGGAGCATGGGCCTCAATGAGGATTATAGAGAAAGCAATTTGAAATATTCCCATTTCGTTTTGATACACTGTATTCAGTATGACAGTAGGGTGTATCTATGCTTAGTTTTTTAAGCCCATATACTACACTACTCCTAATTAATTCTATTTGGAAGGAAATGGACTACTCCTTAATTTATGCGATTTTTTTTAAGTTGAAGTTGTTTTTAGCTAATAATATTACTATAAAATCTTAAATTGAATAATCTCGAATGTCAAGCAGCAGTTTTTTGAATCACGTAGAGTTTCAGGTTGAGACCTAACTTCACAGAAGAACTGTCGGGTCTGTTGCACATTAAATCCGTTAGACCAAATCCTTTAGACCGGCCTTCCATTGGTGAAGGATGCTGGCTCAGGTGTCATCCTCGTCATCTGACCACGGCTCAGAATTAAGAGATATTTCCTAAAAAGCACTAGTATTGGTTTAGAATGGGAAATTAATAAAACTTAACTATACCAGCCCTAGTTAATATTAAAGAAATATTTTCAAATGAGGATTTCTAACAACTATAGTCTCCAATCGTTATTGTGGACCTTTTATAAAACTGAGGTGCTTAAAATCTTAAGTTTTTCATAAACTGAATGGGGATGCAAATGATTGATTAGAAAGTGCTATAAAATGTGCGCATTTATCACTGTCGATATATCTGCTACTGAATAAAATTCCCAAAAAACTTTCAATTATAGATGTAGACAATAAAATCTTTATTTTGTAGATTAATTGAAAAAGTGGCAAAGCAAAGCGATATAGTCTGTATTTGGATTTAAATTTTTGAATTTAAATTAATGAAATATATTTTCTCTAAAGGTGTAGTAAAATACTTCGCTGCTATTTAATTACCAAATTTATATTCCGATCATTAAAAGTAGATTAATTGGAAATAAATCTTTTCATATAGTTTTCTGTTCCGTAACAAATTAATTTAATGTTTATGCCATATATTCGGAAATGCTTGAGTTGTTTCATTTCTGAATCGTTTTCAGGGCAGAATTTACCAGGACCATCTTGACGGAGATCCTTTTCAGACATATCTCTGGACGATTTGGCATTTGCAGATGGAGTGTCTCAACATCCAGTTGGCTGGAAAGTAAGTATAAACGAGATTTTTAAAAAAATCTTCCTGTGCATTCTACAATTATATATGTCATGAGTTTATTTAAATGGCCCTTTGACATACTCCTCTATTCTCCAAATGCATACTTATATAGAACGAGTCACTTTTCTGATCAGTTGGCTCTTTGGGATCTTGATTGGCTCTTTGATCCGAAATGTGCCAGTCCTTCAAGTTTAGATATACCTAATGTTCATGATTCTCTGGAGCTCTCATATATTAAATTTGTTATTTTAGTTCACTTTTTCTGGTCATTATATGCAAGAACTTTTCTGGTGAGAGTAAGTGACCTTCAAAGTTTCTCATTGCAGTAATGTTACGTTTTTTATTTTTGGAAACTACAGACATATAATGCACATTATTCTTGAGTTGCATGAATGGCGAAAAATCCATAAAATATTTGAAATAATATATAAAATATTTGAAATAATATATAAAATATTTGAAACTATGTGGCAGCCATGCAGTGGTAGCATACTGATAACTATAAAAAAATGAACATGTTCCGGCCATTAAGTAGGTATAATAACAAAAATATTTTTTAATTTTGAAATGCTGAATATTCTCTTTTGAGTCATAATATTTTTGAAAGTAGTGGGGTAAAAAATGAAAAAAAGAATTGCTTAATTCTTAAAAGTTCTGTTTTTTTTAAAGTCTTTGAATAATATCAGCTAAGACATGAATTCAGTAAATTATTAAATGGGGGTGTTAATGTAGAATAACACTTTTCGTTTGTAATCTAGAGAAGGAACTCGAAAAAGCATTTTATTTCATGTGATGGATTGAAACGGAAGTTAACAAGAAACTATAGCTGCTACACGAACCAAACACATATATCAAAATGGTTTCTTTTGAATTATTGCTTTTTCAGACATGCGCGTAACTATTGGTTAATTTTTCAACAGATTTGTTTCAAAATTTGATATGTCTGTTCGGTTTATACGTTAAAAACTTTACATGCTGGATGGATAAATTTTATTAAGCTTAGTTGTTATGTTCTATAGTATTTTGGATAGATAAACTTTCATATTAACTTATTATGTTTAAAACTTAGTCGAAATTGACCAATTTTATGTAAAGGCCACATATTAAAAATTTCACCCATTTAGCACGAACTGCTTTTGAGTTACATTTTTGAAATTACCACAATACTTCGTGTACGAAGCGGTAGAAAATAATACAGGGTGTTCATTAATTATTGTCGGGATTTCCGTAATTCATTACTTTCGAATAAAAAAATATTACGCCAAAACCGATTATGAAATCGCAAATTACAACTCAAAATTTTTTATTAATGATATTAAAGTGTAAAGCTTGCACAATTTGCAATTTGTATGCATTTAGATGAAGGTGCTTATGGAGAACGTTCCCTATCGTCGTATGCGGCATATGTAACTGCACAGTTGATGGTCTCGTTGATTTTTGTGGACTGCTAGTAATACGTTTTTTAATGCTATCTACATTTTCCTGCGAAGTGCACGGTCTTCCCGCTCCCTTTCGGTGTAGAATGCTACCAGTTTCCTGAAATTGAGTTGACCAACGTCTGATAGATTTATATGAAGGAGGATCTTTCTTGTACGTGGTCCTGAAGCGACGTTGAGTAGTTATGACTGATTTAGTTTCGAAAACCCCCAATAAACAAATTTCTTTTTCTTGCACGCAATGTCACCATTTTTATTTATGACGTCATAATTACCCAGATTGCAAATGCGCTATGATCCATTGTTGCCACGTAAAATTCTTTGAGTTGTAATTTACGAATACGTAATCGGTTTTTGAGTAACATTTTTTATTCGAAAGTTATGAGGCACAGAAACCCCGACATAATTTATCAACAGCCTGTATATCGGTAATTTTTTTCTTGAGTATTAGACTCAACGTCATACAACTTTTAAAGTTATCCGAAGTATTTTTTAAACCTACATTCAGTTTAAAATATCATGTAATATCAAGTTATATGAATCTTATAAATCATCGGAAATATTCAAAAACCTATTCAAATTAAAGTTTTTATGGAAAGTGCTCTAATTTTTGCCTCACAATACAACATCTCTAAATGTAAATTATTTGAAATTGCATATCTTATAAGCAGTCAAACATCGTTAAGTCGGCTCTGTGGTGTTGTCTTAGCCGCCAGGTAGGCACCTCATTCAATCAGATCATCTGCTGATACGATCTATAAATATCGATAGGGTCCTCTCCCCTCTTATGCAGATGTAGACAATTCATGATTACATAGCCAAACATGCAACATCATTGCGTATTACATATCACCGTGTTGTTCCCTGTATAATGCCGAAAAATTAAGGAATTATCCGTTTTTAGAAATGAAAACTCCGTATTTATTTTTTATAATTGAAAAATAAATGCGAGTGCTAATCATGTGAAGTAAAGTATAATACTTCAATGAATTAATTGCTTTAGAATGTCTATTCACAGCAGTGGTGGTTCGGATATTCTATTAATCTAAGCCAGGGGTTCTCAAACCTTTAGACATTGCGACCCCCTTTTTTGACTAAATATTTTGGCAACCTCCCCAAGTTTTAACTGTCAAGTTTAAACAGAGATTTTTAAAATTTTACACGTACTCAAGATTTCGTAGAATATGTGTTGGGTATTGGCGCCACATCCCTTGACACTTTATTTTTCTTCTTATTGGCATTATCTCATCACGAAACTTTGATTGGACAGTTTACAGATTACATGCCAGTTAAGGATATGAATGAGGTTGTATGGATATTCAATCCGTTCAGTGAGGAAGCCGTAGCTAAAGCTGAGCTAAATGTCCTTCATCACGATCAACTAATAGAGATTTTAAGCGATCAGTCAGCTACAGGAACTTTAAACATAGCTTATATCGACAAATTTTGGATACGTATTAAAAAGGAATACCCACAACTGTCCACAACAGCATTAAACACTTTGATGCCATTTTCTATACAACTGTGGACAAGGATTATACATAATGGTAAATTTAAAAACAAATATAAGAAATCGTTTGACACTGGAAAATGACATTGTTTTTTTTTGTATTACAAAGCTCTTTCCAGACATTAAAAAAATTGGATAATTCCAAACAAGCTCATGTATCCCATTAACTAATAGAACACAAAAACCAACTTGTGTGTGTGTTAAAAGCTTTATGTGTACTCTTTTTTTTTATGAAAACTACAGCAATAAATTAATTTTCTTTAAACTTCTCTTCTACATCTCGCGACCCCCCTGGGGGTCACGACCCGCCTTTTGAGAACCCCTGATTTAATGTATTGTGTCAACCTTGGCGAATTAAGCGATTAATCCCTGCCATGCGGTTAATAGTATCTGAAAAGCGTTGATTTAAAATTTGTTTTTCCCAAACAGTTGAAACAAAATTTTGACTCTTAACTACATTTGCAATCAAAAAGAATATACTTAATTTGTTATATTTAAGTTTGTATTCGTGTAATTGCGTTTACAGGTTTCTGAGGTTACAGACTGACTGTCAACCTCTTCTTGGGGTTAGCCCGAAATTGGATTGGCATCTATACGAGAGATGTTAAAATTGCGCATCCAATGTTATCTATATAACTTCCATCTTTTTGTAACTATCTTGTTAACTTGTATTTTAGCAGCAGGACAGGCAGACTTCTTGTGAATGAATCTTGCTCAAAGTTTGATGCAAATCAATAAGATGCAAAGACCATACACTGTGCTTCCTTTATTTATCTCAAATCATTTGAGATTTTTTATCAGACAGACAGATGGACGTATTACAAAAGTGTATTTTCAAACTTGGGTAGGTCTAAAACATCCAATACGATGTTTTTGAGGATTACTTTACTTTCTCTACAATAAGCACAAGAGAAAATAAAAATTGCTTTACTTTACACTGTAAAAATCAATATTAATTAGTGCTTTTGAACTGAAATGATAACTAGACTTTTCTTAAACAAAAATATTGAGTTTTCCCAACTTATTATTCTGGATGTTATCTAATTTATTCACCAAAAAATGGCAAATCACCAGATAATGTTTTTTAAAAAATAATTTCCATTTTTATTGATATGCTATGCGACTAAAGGTTTTAAGTTTTTGGTTATTTCCCATGTAACATAAAAAATGATTCAACCTAGGCAAACAAATTTTCGAGCACGTAGCATGAAAGACAATATTTTCTCCTTACATGAAAGGAAGATGTTCATCGAATATAAGTTTAGAAGCTAAATACTTTCATTTGAGAAATAAAGAAGAAAATCAGATCAGGGGGGTGGGCATATAGTTAAGTTCAGCGTTCGATAACAGATAAATACAATTTTCTTTTTATTAAAAAAGCACCAAGGCAAATGCATAGAAAACATAGCATAGAAAAAGTATGTAAAAGCAGCACTTGCAGAATTCAACTGAGAGGCACGCAAGCATCAAATTGTTACTATAGCTACTTCAGCACAAAATGTTCAGATAACTTGTCGGAGACAATGAAGAGAATTCATTTGATTTCAACTTTGTTTTTAAGCATTTTAAAGTTTCTGCAACAAAGCAAATAACCTTCTAGAAAGATATTGCTCTTAAGTGAAATTTCGCTAAAAATCCTTTAATTCCTGAAACCGTAAATTTTCTCGCCAATTTCATTTTCTTAATGATCGCCAAGTGTGTCAACAATGTATAGGGGTCTATGGACTTGTCGTCCATTCAGCAGTTATTAAAAATGTTCATAAATTTCTCTTTTTTTATAAAATGAATTACGCAAGAAATCCATATTAGATTTCATAATCTATTTATCGTATTCGAATAGAAAAGATTTTCTAATGTGTGGAGAATCATGAGCATGTAGATTTTTGATCTTCATTCTTGTTCAACTGTAGGAATAGTTTCATATTTTCCTGTTTAAAAAAAGCATCATTAGAATAATAAACCTTTGGTGAGTTTAATTTCGAAAACTCATCATCCTAAACACACATGGCAAATTAAACCTATGACCATCTTCACAAAATCTCCAAAGATTGTTTAAAGTTGCATCTTCTTGAAGTATTTGATTTCTTTTGCAGGTCTGGTTCCAGGGTTTGAGAAGTTGTTTGAATCTTCTCTGCCATTCCGTGCCTCATCTCGGAAATCTCCTCGGTCATCCTATACCTCATCTCCTCTCGTATCTCCTCAGCTATCGCCTCGCCGGTCACCTCGCCTTTCTTCTCTCTTCCTCTTCAGAATTAAAATAGTACAATTTGCCGGAATAAAGTTGGGTAAGGACTCGATTCTAAACATCAAACAGCTCTAAGGGCCAAGAACTAACTGATATCACTACTAATGTAAGGCAACATTTATACACAAAATCCAATTGCCAAACATGAAATCTTGCAATATTAAAATCTTATTCCTATTAATAACTTTTAATCTTAATCTCTAGTTTGGAAGAAGTCCTTTTATTACCACCATTTGGCGAATTTTAAAGATATTTCAGAATATCAAGAGACCATTAAAACATAATGAATCTTAATTTTTTAAAAATTTGAATCCATTAAAATCGAAATTAAATTCTTGCTTAACTATCTTACATATCTGAAAATAATTTTCAATATATTCTATTCTACGTTCTGTATTACTATGCTACTTACTGTAAAAATTTGTTTCAAAAATGCTAGCATCTTCTACATAAACCATATTTGCAAATTTCTTTAAAATGCAGCGGTTAAACACTGTGACTATTACTGTATTCAGATAAATTTTAACGTATTAACCGGAGTTTTTATTTTAAATGGAAATAAGTAAATGGAACTAAGTTTTATTTCTTTTTGTTTTGTGCAATCACTTACCTTAAAAATCGAAAATGAAAATTGAAAACGTATCCTGATGTTTAATAATCCAAAATATCAATATGAAACTTCATTAGCTGAATACCTTATTGTATATATTGTCCCTCGCAAAGCTCAGGAGGGTACTTTGTTAAGTTTTGTATTTTTTTTAAATAATATTTCTGTAAAGGTATCTTTTATTCGGTCAATTAATGCAACATAATGCTTTATAGCAGGTGAAACTTTTTTTAGCAGAAATTCATGGCATTACTATAGATATGGGGAACAGTTACTGTTCAAATAACAAGAGCAAAGTGTTGAAATTTTTACTCACCACAATCACAGCAATCTATGAATGAACCAATATCTGATCAAGAGACAATATCTAAGAATTCGAGTCCGATGGAACTGGTAAGACACAGAAAATTATTTCGTCCCTTTTTCAGTATTTTCTTGCTATGTACACGCACTGCTTGATATATAAATTTCTTTTGAAAATGTTTGGAAGTTGTATTGCCAATTTGTGAACACTTGTTGTGGGAGGGACATGACGATGTCCGGGGGTCGGGGAGAGAATTGGTTTTCTCAGCTTCCCGAGATGTCAGATGGGACTGCCGGTCGAGAACTGAGCCACAAGGAGAGTCTCTCCAACAGATAGAAGCCATTGGATCTGACTGGCCTCCGCTCGTACTGTATCGGTGAACCGGCAAAGAGCAATAAATCCCCACAATATCCCGAATACCCATAAACATTACTGTATAATAATGCGCGATATTATTCAATGTCGAATATTGCTTCATATCAAGCAATATTACTCAATAGGAGAGCCACTAGAATAATTAAAGATGCTCGATTAAAAGGAAACTGATTTTTTAAAGATGAAACTTAATAATTTTTGGATGGTGTATACTAAATAACGAATTGGTTTTTTTTAAAAAAAATCGAGTATAATTCCAGCTATCTGGCGTAAGACTAGATCTTATCCGAATAATGAATTATTTGGTTAAGTATAGAATTGAAATTTATGTTCTTTGGAAAAAATTTTATAACATTTTAATATCAACACTACAAACAAAAGCTTGTTTACTATTTGTTTACTTAATATAAAATTTAAAATATATCTATTTCGCCTTCTCATTTTGTTTTCTCTCGAACCGATTATATGTGATTTTTTTCTTTTCTCAAAACAATCTGAATTGCGATTTAAGATACCTGGAAATCTATTGTAATATTTTCAGGCAAGAACTAAACAGGACAATTATTTTCTATTTTTAATTAGTTAAGGCTTTCTGAAAGAATGAGTTAATAGTTTAAAGATAGCATTTAGAGGATTTATGAAGGCTTGAGTCTTGAAAGTACTTAATAGACATTTTAATAAACAAATTTTTAGGCAACTTCCGGGGTGTCAAAATGGTCAGCCCATTCACCCCCACCTCCTCCGAAACTTAATGAGCATCTTCGAAATCGTTACCAAATCTTCAGTAACTCATTTAGTTGCTTAAAAAATCTAGAAATTCGCACTCTGGAATTCTTGTTAAGTCAAAAGCTCAATCACTTATTAGGCATTGCATTTCTTGATTTGATGTATTTTTAATATTATACGCAATTCTCTCTTATCTTAGCTAGCACCAGATGAATTATCAATCTTGTCATTCTTGACATACATTCAAAAATATTTTATTTGCCTTTTGGAGCGATTATTTTAATTTCTTTAGTCGGATTACGTATGCATAAAAGTTGAATTTCTTAAATTTTATTACTATATTAGCGAAAGTTATTTTATTCTTTAATTTCCTGCAAAATCTTGCGCTTTTTTTTGGGGGGGGGGCTTTACCCTGAATAAAAATAATTAATGTTTCATTTATTTTCGTTGTCTGGTTTTGAACTGTAATCATAAACAAATGAAGTGGTATTGTTCGATGTTCATTTTTCATTAAAACAAACATGCATATTTATTCTTAAATCTTCAACTGCTATAAATAATTTCTCTACTCTGTAATCAAGTTTAATTAAAGTTAGATGAGAAAACGCCAAAATATTTGTAGCTAAATTTCTTTACATAGAACTGGAAATGGGAATTTTGTGTAGTATTATGTGGTGGAAAGGGTTGAGATGTGGGAGAAGGGGGGGATCACTGGGTTGGGATGTGGGAAAGGTGGATATTCTGGGTTTGGATGAGGGAGAGGAGGGTCTATCTAGAAGGAGAAAGTAACCGAGTTGTAGGAGCGTTTCGGAACAGGTGATTTGAGGGAGGAGAAGATAAGGGAATTCGTGTTTACAAAAGAAGGGACAGTTTATGTAAAGACTTAACTCGTATATTAGTGTGCCATCTAACTTCCATGGAACGCACACCGCAGTTCTGTAGGTCCAAAAGAGCAAATAAAAAAAATTACTAGAGAAAAAAGATAGCATATTTAGGATTAGATTTAATAAAAAGTTATAGTAAAATTACTGAGCTGAATTGGACTTGAGTCTCAGTTAATCAAAGGTGCATGATGTATTTATATCATCTTCGGTTAAAGATTTTTTTTAATTTTGTGATTTTACGGTATATATATAAATTTAATATACCCTGACTGCTATAAAAAACAGTAAATTAAACCAGTAAACTTAGCTTTTTTATTCTAAAATTTTCTCTTGTTTTCGTATCCAAATTCCCTTTTTTTAAAATTATTTTTAACACGTTCTTAAAATTTTGGCTATTGCTATTCACGTTCTGAGAGAAGGGATAAAAATCCCCAACGCCTTCATTTCAAAGATCAAATTGATTGAATGAAATATGTTTGTTTGTGTTTCTAATATCAGTGTGCGCAATGCATTCAAATTCTTTCCATTAAAGAACTCGGTTGACACGTCGAATTATTGGAATGCTTGTGACCAAACTTAAATACATTAAACAGTATTAAAGAAAAGGGAAGCTTGCATTTCGAAAGCTACCATTTTCGCTAGCAAAGATCATTCAATTTGGTGCTGCTTACGAATTTTTAATAGTAAATAAAACATTTCCTTGCCGTTTTGAAATTTTTTTCGTTTTTCAGTGATAATTTCTGAAAATAAATTCTTTCCGCAAGAATAAATTTTACATTATTTTTAAATATGCCATATTAATAAGGGAATGTACTTTTTCATTTTCAGAAATGTTGTAACTTTTTTTTGTCTAACAAATCTTTAACAAGAAATTCCTTTGTTTCACTGCAATTGAAGCTGTTTTGATTGCTTCATCAAATATTTGTTGTTGTTTTTCTCGCGTTGCACTTAACATCGGAAGGAGGGGGTTCTGTAGCTTTTGAGGGTATGGAGCCCTGAGAACTCGTAGGTAGAGGCCTGAGTACACATTTACACATTTCCCAAAACCTTTTTATGGGGTGAACAACATTCATACATTACCTTCCACAGATCGTAATTTAGACCTGGAACAGGGAACGATCACCTCTGACCCAGTACCCCCAGTGATATTACTCTCGACATGGAGGACTTCGTCACCATAATAGATTTTGCGCGTGTCAGCCACCACACACACGCACGGAGAGTCTTCAACTGACGGGTTCGAACTCGCAGCCTAAGAGATGCGAATCCAACGCCCTACCAACCAATCTATACCAACCCATCACCAAATATTTAATTGCGTAATTTTCTTCCCAAGTTTAAATCTGATGGAAAAGATTTAATCACTGCGCTTTTTGCAAGACGAGTAGAAAAAGGGAGTTGCAACACTGCGAAATTTAGAAAACAGGTAACACATGCTTTTAATGGAGCTACGATATTATAGGATTAGTATTTATTAAGAAAGCTTATGTACACAATGAACATACCATATTATTAAGGATTCAGGGTTCTTTTCCGATTTGATGGGCGATTAAGAAAAACGGTTAAAAGACGTCAGCAACAAACGATTACTTTTATTATCATGAAATCAAAAATGCTCAAACAACTTATACACGGCCGAAACGAATATAGGCAGCATTCGTCAGCACACTACCACAAACAGCAACTTCCGTAACATTCCGTTGTTAAGCCACAAAAGAAGGATTTTGAGACGGCGTTTTCATGTCAGTCGGTGGTCCGACGATAAGGGCAATGGCTGAATCCTCTTCAGACGTTCACCAGCCGAAAGATGTCCGATTCTCAATATCGTATTTAGTGTTTATCAGATTAAATAAGAAGCTATGTAAGAGAAGCAGATACGAAAATTTATCGTCATCTATGAAATCTTTTCGAACCCGGAATCGTTCAATACAGAAACCAATGATCACCATGCTATCGTAACTTTTGAATTAAAAATAGACAAAAAGCTTTCATTTTCCTTCATTTCTACAATGTTTGATTTATTTAACTTTATGCATTCTTATATTTGGTTAAATAATTTCTTATAATTAGTTTTCTATTCCTTTTGAAATCATCTGTGATCTTTTAACATGTTATAGTAAAAGAATTTTCTGAATTTGAATTCGAATGCCAAACCTTGTATTTTCTTAAAATTTCTACACCTCCTGGAAATTGTCGGAAGAGAACTGTGAAGGCTTGAAGTCGATTTCTTGTCATAAACGGGGTTGCATGTTTGAAATCAAAATTTCTTCTGCCTTCTCTGATTAATTCGGGTTTTCGTCACGCTGAATATTCAGTGGAGAATTTCCAGTGTTTTTCACATTAGGTGCCATATAATAGCTATATTATTTATTTTAGATTATGTTAACTGAGATTAATTATTTTGAATGACTAATAATAACGAAGTAAGTTTTTTTATTTCTTAATTTAGGTAGTAATTTTTTATTGTGAATTAATTTAAATTGTTTTAAATTGAGATGGTAGTTCAAGTTTTACGGTTGAAGGAAAAAGTTTGTGGCTATTTAGAATATAATTTTAAAAAAATCGTATGTATTTTGTTATTCATTAATATATTAAGAATTAAAATCTGCTATGCATATTTCAATGTATTATGTCAAAACATAATTTCTTGAACGGCCAATAATTGAAAACGTTTTACTTAATTAAATAATCTAATCTACTTTTAAAAAGATTTTTATTAATGTTTGAAGAAAACATCTGAACAGAAAGCGGCAGATTTTGCTAACGTATGAATTAATCAAACAATTTAAACTATTTAAAAAAAAAAGATTTTTATTCAAGTTTGAAGAAAGATTTCATAAAGTTATAGCTGAAAAAAATCATCTCAATAAAAAGTAACAAATTGGAGATTGAAAAGGTCTTTATTTCGAAATTGCATCCATTTACCTATATTTTTGAGTCTTCTAAGGCCTATTTTGGAGAAAGTTGAAATTTAAATTTTCAATTCCTTGCCCACGTATTTTTGTTGATGCCTAAAATCTCACCCCATTGAACCCTCATTGAAACACCACGTGCTCGTGTAAGTTATATTTTTTATCTTAATTGTTTTATTGAATTATTAATTTTAGTATTGCAAACGACCCAACATATTTTGTCTCGTATTTATTGTTTTAAAAAAATCGCATTTCCCATTTATTTCCTTTCATATAATCACGTGCTCAAAATGACATTTTTTAGGTTTTATTTGCTGTAGTCGTTCACTTATTTTTTTAATCAGAGCTTTTGTAAATGCAATCGCAACACGTTGTTAAAAGCTGATTTTTTGAGCCGCTAGTGCAGATATAATAAAATTTCAATTCATTGCCCACGCATTTTTGTTGACGACAAAAACCTCATCCTCAAAACATGTTCTGACATAATAATTTTACCTTTCCGAACTCGTAGTTACGAAATTTCTTTTATTTTTCCTTATTATAACATTTCACATAGTGCAATATTCAAATGCAAATATTAAAATGCACATTTCATTTGGATAATGGATGAATAGGCTAGATCTAATAGGCTAGATTTAGAGCTTCATAATGTAGTCAATGTAGAGACGGATTGTTGAATATTTTCCTCTGTGATCGAAAAGTTGGGATTTTTTTGCTTCTCTTGCATCTTAAAGTAAATGGCTTTTTAAACCTTCATTTCTGATTTACAAAATTATATAGAACATATCCATATTAACATATAATCTTAAAATTTCTCAACAATATATTTAAATTTTTGTATTCAAATTTTACTTTTATGTTAGTTACTCTATCATGAGTTCTAGATAATCGCAAAATTATATAATTGAGTATTTTAAATATATTGCATTGTGTTTAATTTTAAAAATTCTAGATTTAATATTTAGATAATAAAGGTGCGAACTCTTTTCAAGGAGACTTGCAGTTAAATGTTACTCCAATTATAACAATACACTCTTAAAAACTAAATTTATAACTGTATTAATAATATAAAACGTTTGGTTTCAGAATAGTAAAAGGAATCCCCGGAATACGCATTGCCAAAAAGGACCCCTACAGGCCTTAACTCTGCAATGTGACCATCAGCTGCTGCCCCCCTGGCATAGATTAAAACTGTCAATGGATTTTTGAATGTACACGAGTCAACTTAACATTATTCTGACCCAGATTTGTCAGGTAAGCAGACGACATTAACCTCATGAATCTTGACTACATTAAAAAAAGTATTAGAAGTTCGGGCTTTTGGTGGTTCTAAAGAGAATATTGCTGTAAGGGTAATCGTGAAGTTATCAATCAAACATTAGCTCATTTCATTAATAAACTTTACATCAGCAAACGTCGTTGAATCGGCAATCAATTTGCATTTAAAAGTATGGAAAAAATCCCTTTTCAATAGCTTTCCTTTTAGTAGGTGCTCTATCGCATCCACAGGTGTGAATATCCTATTTGTTACTTCTAATTTTCCAATATATCCTTTTTTTTGGCTCATCTACATGTTCGCTATGATTTATGCATTCTCCGTAATACACACTCGTGTCTTATAGTAATGTCTGAATGGCTTATGCCAAACACAGACGTATGTCAAACGGCGTCAGCGCCTACCAGTGTATTGGTGATAAAGGTCTCATCTTCAGTATTGGAGGCCCGATACCTCAGATTACCTTTGTCTGGTGCACCTTAAATTCATTAGTGTCAACATTTTCCCTCCGATTTGCTGCAAAAGTTTTGAGAAAGGGATGGGTTGCTCGAATGCCTCCTTCAGATTTAAGAGGTTCTCTCCCAAAATATCCCTAGTGTTTCTTTGAAATGGGAATTAAATAGAATCGATCAAGCCAGTGCATTATAATTCAAGGAAGTTTATATGTACAGTTAGAATGGTTTCCTTATCCTTAAATTATGGGATTGGCTCTAACTGTAACTGTTGTCTATTAGTGAGTGATGCAGCATCTTCACAAAGAAGGTTTTTTCATTTAATTTTGACTGGGAAAAATAGTTTGAAATATATTTTTGTAATATTTTATTGAAGCTTCAATATCTGTAGGTAAGTGTAAAGATTTCCGAATGAAATTTTAAATTGCTAGAAAATCAACACATCCTTTATCGAAAGCTAGCCTTTAATGTCCACGGAAAATTACAATATATAAAAGTCTTGTAATTAAAATCAAGCGTCTTGTAATTTAAAAAAGCCTATGAATTCATTTAAATCTGATTTTTGCAAATAAACTGAAATCTTGGTTCAAGTAAAACAGTTTTAAAGATTTATCAGCCTTAAAAACAATTTTCTCCTTTTCTACCATATGTTTTCTGGGTATTTTAAAATCCAAGACAAATTCTCACAGTATCAGAGTTTCCCAACTACGCTTTCTGCAATTAAAAGAAATCAGTACAGGACTAATCGAAACTTATAAGAGCATCGAATTTGTGATTTCATGAATTTTTGGGTGACGGTGTTAAAGTAATATTTCTAATTTAACATATTTTTATTAATTGAAATAACTTTTTTTATTAAATAGGCCCTATTTTTGTCTTCAGTTAGCGCACCCAAATTATTGTCCTTAAGCTCTGAAGTTTTTTAAAAAACTTATTGGCTTCTTTAAAACTTCTATTCACTCGGATACCTGGAAACGCAAAATGAGATTCTAGAAATTCACTCGCCATAAATTATTTGCTAAATAGGAAATATCCTGTTTTCTGGTTTTAAAATTGTTCATGAAGTTGCTAATAACCATTCACTTTTCTAGAGTTTTAATATCCATTCTTTTCGAATCCTGATTTCAACACGCCAATAAGTACCAGAAAAATACTTTTTCAATTGAAATTAAACAAATGTTCCTCTTGCCCTTATATATATTTAATATAAAATTCATTTTATACATTGGTAGCATGAAACTTCTGAAATTATTAGTTTCTCCAATGATAAATCACTTACTAAAGAAATTCATAACTTTGATTGATTGACTCTTAAACGATTTCTTCATTTGAATTTCCTCATTTGCCATTAATTGGGAAAAAATAACACAGAAAGTTTCATAATCAGTTATTAAATTCTTGCCTCAATCCATTGCATCTCCTGAAGTGCATTCTACCATTAATCGATATTTTTTTTTCTTAAAAGGAAAGCAAAATCAGAGTATGGGCACAAAAAACAATTTCGTACAGTTAAAAGACGCTGTGGTATCATTTTAACTATAGATACCATATTGAAAACTAATACAGCTTGTGCCTTCTTTTACAGTGGCATCGTATTTCTAATTATTATAAAGACGCATCGATTGTTCATAATATTTAATCGATTGTTTATCCATCAAAAATTATCGGCTGAAATACTTTCACCAGGACTTAATTTTATTGGAGGAAATCCGACTTTTTAAGCTGTTAAAATTCGAAAGTTATTGATATTTGTAATAGAATTTAGTGGCCACTTCTATTTCCTTCTTTCATATTTGTGTATTAATACCGATGTTGCTGATTTATTTATTAACTATATTTAATACATTTCAGCTACAGGAACGTTCAGAGATTGAATTCTAATGTACGTTTCGAGTTTTCGGTGCAGCTTATCCCATTCAAGGATACTCATCTCATTCAATGATGTCATATTTTGTCAAACTTCTTTCACATTATATGAAGACACAAGAAAAAGTATATTGGAAAAGTAAGTGATATCTTTTCAGATTTTATATTTAGTTCTGCTGATAATTATTTTATTTTTTTAAAAAATGGAGAAATCTAAGTCAAAGTTCCTAAAACTTTTAATCTTTATGCTGACCTTTTTTCTGTAAGGTTTCTTATGCCTGAATTGATGTGTTTGTCAATAAATTATATACAAATAACTATTCTTACGAACGCTGATTAAATGGGGAATAAAAATTCGCGTTTGAATATAAATTCATTAATTTATATAGAATTATTTCTAGAACACTCTTCACGTCAAAATATTCCATAGTTTTGCCTCGTCAAATAAATGGCTTCATTTTTCGGGCCTATAATTTATATTGTTAAAGAAATTAGGCCAAGATTGGAAGTGCTGGTTTTTAACACCGCAAACTTAAAATTTGTGCTATTTATATCTCAAATTCACCTTAAGATCGTTTTTCACATGAATAAATTATTTTTCTTGTTTTAATCCATTTAATGATCTCGTTTTTTTTCATCCCCAATGTATTGAACACTGAGTAAAACACTGTTTACTCAGTGTTAGGTAAACAAAACAATGTAAATAGGATTATATCATTACCTTATTGAAAAAAATTTGTACCAAATAATATGTATGTAATTAATGAGTAAATAAATATGAACCTTGTAAAAGTAAGTTATCTGAAGTGTAATAAAGTTAAAGTGCTACTGAACTTATAGTTAAAATTATCTCAGAACTCATTAGGAGTAAATTGGAGACGAAAATAAGATTATCTAGCCAAGAAAGCTTTAAACGTAGAAATCCAAGAAACTTAGAAGATCAACATTTTTCCAAGAGTTCGAACTCTGACTCGGAAACCAGATTAAAAAACTAATAATTTAGAAGTGGCAGGAAAGATGGAATAATTCCACCTAGTGTAGAACTCCCTGTTGACATTTTAAAAACATATCGGTTAATCGAATAGAGAATGAGTTTTAACGTAATCAAGTATATACTCGACCTAGTGTATATTCTGTACATCAAAGCATTTTTTAGACAAAAAAATCGTCTTCTCAATGTGGCACTGAAGAACGTTTTATAAATCAAGTGATAAAAGTCAGTGCGCAGTGTCGAGGTCTCAGATGGATCGGAAATTGGATGTCTCTTTTGTCGATGAACTCTTAAGAATTCCAGTCATTCAGTTTTGTATCGAGGATATTTTCTCAAATGTCTTATCTTTAGTTCTCTCCTAATGTAAAAAGACCCGTCCCGAGTGAAGGTCGCGATACGAACCTGCTACATTTGGGCTGGTAACCGAATAAAATGACCATAATACAAAAGTCGACTTCGGTATGGTAGATGTTATCTGGCTTATAAGGCTAGCGCCTCAGACCAATATGCATTCTTTGTTGTAGTGGGTCCTTTGTTGTTTACAAGTGTCCAATAACAAGTGTCATTTTGTTCCTTCGTGCTAGGTGGAACTGCTCTTTATCTGCTTCAACAAGTTCCCCGCATGGCCTCTGGCAAGGTAGGGATATTGCCTGCATATTATACATGAGTGCAACTGTATACGAACATGTTAATATATATAATGTGGTTGCGTAACACAACTGCTTAACATCTTTTCGTATAAGATGTTTATTTAAAATATTCATTTGACGATTCGATTGTGTTGCCTCTCACCTGTAGCTTCATTCTGATTTATTTATTCTAAAACTTTCTTGGAGTAATTAAAACAAATATTGTACTCTGTATTTCACTGGTCAAGAAATCGTTATATTAGCATTTAAAATAGTAGGTTTCAAGCCTTGAAATGGTTTTGTAATGTTCATACGCAACTTTACGGCGGCAGTAAAATAGAATGTCTGATATTTCATGCATAATAGGCAATTATATCTTATACTATCTATGCCTTTGCATTTGAAAATGCAATTACGGGATGAAATGCTTGGTTTGACATTACAGTATGAGCTATACTGTATGTTTTACTTTTTTGAAGTTTAAAGATATGTTCATTATGTAATAAATCTGTTTAAAAATCTAAAAAATATGATTCATTTAAGGTTTAATTTTCAGAGAATTTTTCAACACGATCTAAAGATATAAATTTATTCTCTAACTGCATCCATTTAACGATATTTCAAAAAAAGAATTAAGAGAAATTTAAATTTCTAAATTTTAAAGCATCAAAAATTTAATTTTATATCTATAGAACTATGTAATAAATAGCTTATAGTTAATTTAATTCTATTTCTTTTGTACATAAACTTTCTGGTTTGGGATTCTTGACTGGTTTGGCCGGCCAATCAATCAAGAATCCTCTGAATTTGTGAAAACTATTTGATCGCCATGCCTGATCATCATGGGGATCAATGTGCTTTTTGTGAATGCATACCCGAATCGTGTAATCTTAAGAAAAACTATTTTTCATGAATGAAATACCGATATTCATTTCTAGGCAAGTATCGAATGGACGCAGTTTATAATTGCAATGCGGACGTAGAATGCTTTTAAAATCCGTTTATTATCAAATTAACTCTAATTTTTTATTTAATTTTTAAAGAATGCGCGTCTTAAATATTTCTTAAATATTTTTCATGTAATTTTACCTATGAAATTGCTTGCATTTTCAATGAAATCGTGAGTTTTAAAAGTCACAAAAGAAAACTTAGAATATATTTTGCCGCAATTCATGTGTCTTGCATTTCATTTTCAATGCTCTATATTTTTAGTGCATATTAATTTAACAGTTATTTTAATTTTATTAAGAATTTTACTGTACCATCTTTACTTTAGAGATTTAAGTTAGAAATCGTTTCTCATTTGTTTTCGCTGCGATAGAATTTTGAAGCATTTATTCATTTGCTTTATGTTAAATTTCTAAAATCAATGCATTGTCTTAATTTTGAGCTAATGAGTCCAAATGAACTTTGATTCTATCCCAGTGGTTCATCAAAGTAAATTTACTATTGATTTTCAAGGAGTATTTGCTATAAACTATAAGCGTGCAACTAAAACGTTTTATACTTAATATAAGTGTTTTTAGTACTCAATTAAAGGTTTTTAACACGTAGTTATGAATTTTTAAAAAGCTCTTATTATTTTATTTATGTTATGCTGACTTTTCTTTTTTAAACGTGTTTTTTTCCTTCTTCAAGTTGTAATTTGAAAGGTATTTGTTGCACAGCCGAAACAAAAACTTAAATCTTGATCCCGCAACAATGTCGCAGAGCCAGCACAAGAACTTAAATCTTGATCTGGTAACGACTTTTTCCCGCCAGAGTAATTGCTCTTGCCGTAAAAAAGGCATGAGTACTTTTGATGGGAGCTTTTACGATGTCTGTGCACGTTTGTTAGTTTGTTACTTACTTTAGATGTCTTTTCATGACATGTTTTAAGATTCATCGAAAGACGATCGAGACCTAATTTTAAAGGTTCACATGCTCTTCTGAATCCCCTATTTAAATTATGTAAATCCAATTCGATCCAAAGGTTCAGTGCCGAGAAATGCATCAAGTGGAATTTCATAACTCCAGCTACACCCAACTTTGGCGGTCTCTGAGAGACAACTATAAAATCGATGGGAAAAAATCAGTTAAAGTCACCATTCACCAAAGTTTTGAACTTTGAGGAACTTGTCACATTAGTTATCAAAATCGAAACGATTTTGAATTCTAGACCCCTCGGTACTTTATTTGTCGACCCAACTAATCTACAACCTCTAACATTGGAACATTTTTTGGTTGGGTCAACCTTACTATCTTTAACTGAACGAAATACTACTGCCAGTTTATCTTCCAAGTGGAGCCCTGTCCAGGACTTCACATCCAAGTTTTGGAACCGCCGGAGTCTGAAGTATCTGCAACAACTACAGCAGAAGCAGAAAGGAAGAATCGACAGCCCAGCTTAAAGAAGGTGACCTAGTCATATTGAAGAACGACCACAGGCCATTACAGTGGAAGATAGCTTGAATAAAGAAGATAAGATCTGGATCCTATGGATTTGTTCGAGTAGTTGAGGTGCAAATCTCCAATAGACTATTCCTATGAGCCATGAACCGCGTAACTCCCCTTTCAATTCAGGATGTAGGACCATTGTCCTATGAGGGGAGGCGGGATGTTGCAGAGCCGACACACAAACTTAAATCTTGATCTGGCAACGATATCGGAGAGCCCGAACAAGAACTTAAATGTTGATCTGACAACTTTTTCCAGCCAGATTACTTGTTCTTACCCTAAAAAAACTACTACTTTTGCAGTAAGCTTTTGTGATGTCTGTGCACGTTTTGTTAGTTTGTACCCTGCTTTAGATGTCTTTATCAGTAGCTGTGTTATGTGTACTAAATAAGAAAGAAATATCAGTCCCTTTTATTTGATTACACACGAACATATGTTCACCATATGTATTAATGTCATTGTTAAATAAAATTTTCTTTTTCTACTTCATGTAGTCATTTTATTGATATTTAAATATGCTTATTTAAGTAAAAATTAAAATGACCCAGTTTTCTGGCATTTAAATTTCCCAAATAATAGGATTATCCTTTTAGGGATACGAGGTATAGCCTAAAAACTCCTTTTTCAAAAAATGGACTGCCTGTTTCCAACATATCTAGGTCATATCGGATTGTTGTATAAAATTCTTACGCTTTTAATTTAATTGCTCTTAATATATCCTATCAACATTTCTGTAATACTATTTTTAAAGTAAAATTTAAGAAATATATTCAGCAGTCTAGTGAGAATTATCACATAACCAACTTATGGTAATTTTCTTAACGATACCCATTTGCAATCCGTCATAAATTTTGTTTACCATATTGCGGGGTGTATTTTACTCTTATAAGGTAACCCATTTGTCAACACAAAAATCGAACACTCCTCATTTTTTAGGATTTGGTGTTAATGGAAATGAATCGAGGTCACAGGTTTGTTCCAATCGACAGAACGGATTAACTGAGTTTTCATTACCGTAATTAACTATCAAATTTTTTTTAAAATATTGAAACCAAATTTTTTCAGTATTCCTACTTAGCAGTCATTTGCATGCATTTTTCTAAAATCCGTTCTGACGTTTGCGGTTCTTCATGATATACTTACTTTTACTTGAAAACTCCGCTCAAAACAATTCAGTCCATTTGGACCAAAAATGTAAGTAAATCTCAGCTTGTTAATGAAAGATTTCTCTCTCATTTTCATTGACAGAAATTTTGGAAAATAATCAACTATTCAAATTTATTTTAACGAGTATGAATGTCAAATTAAAAAATATTCTGTTTTTATTGAAATATTGATTCATTCCATTACCTTGCGAGTCAATTCATAATTGAGTCTCTTATTGAACCTGCTTATCTCTTTTGACCTCATAGACTCGTTTCTTATCTTTAATAGCTTATTTCTTTCGTCATAAAAGTTAACTCATTTACTGAAGTCGCTGATTGATGAGATTCAAATATCGGAAAGATGTGTTAAGCCAATTAAATTTGCTATTAAAAGGGCAGAATTTTATTTTTATGCTAAAATAAACGTTAATTGAATAGGATAATTAAGTTTCATAGGAGTATATGTAATTTTATAATAAAAATTATTTCATATGAATTTCTAACTACTGCGATCATTTAAATAAATTAAAGATTAAAAATATCTTGCTATTATAAAGTCGTAAATAATTTAAATATTAATAAAGAAAAATTGAATTAGAAATATTAAATCTAACATCTAAATAAAAAATATCATGAATATGCTATCTATGCTAATGAATAATACATGGGAATAAACATTTCATATTACTTTCTAACAATACAAATAATGTAATTGTCAAAAGATTCAAATTCGAGCTTTTAACGAATTCCCACGTTTTATATCCGAATTCGAAAAACACATAAACAGTATGTCTGTGATAATCATAACGGAAACCCGCTTTTAGGTAGAAGAATGGTGTATGGTCTATACACCAAGTTCATAAATTTTTCCATGAAATTTTGAGATAAACCCATTCATAAAGTCTGTCAGTCCAGGTGTTTAAATATAAGCTAACACACTAGTTGCAAAACGAAGAGTGTTCGCTTAAGATTCGGCACTCATGTTAAAATCTCTAGAGTAGACATCAAATTTTAAGACAACAAACAAATGGTAAAAAAAAAGGCATATTGCTGATTAAAAATCGTTAAATACTATGCACAATATTGAATATATTCAATATTAAGAGGTTGTTAAAATACATCAAAAACTTATTAAATATAAAAACGTATAAGGAAATTTTTAAAATTATAGCAGCTATTATTAAGATTAGAACAATATTATAATTTTTTAAAAGGTTTGTTTTGAAAAGCAATTGTTAAAACGCAGGGTCGTGCTGATATTACATATAATCTTTAATTAAATTACCCTTTTCATCCTAAAATAACACCTGCTCCAAGAATCTTATATCTATTTTGATGCTTTGACACGTGAAATAGAATACAAAGAAAAGGATATTATGGAATGTAAAATTGATTTTACAGTGATTGGATTGCCTAATGGGGGAAATTGATAATAAAACATATCTAAATTAAAAGATATAGCATATAAAAGAAGTATGTGTCAGATTAAAAATAATGATCATACTTGTTTAGTAAGATTAATATAAACAGCTTTAAGTACTCCAAAACCTGATCATTTATTTGCAAAATTAGATTGTAAAATTTTAATTAAAACGATATAACATATTATAAGCAAGGTGATTTATTCCAAAAAACTTTAGCCACCAAACTAGGCGAGATGAAATTACTGTTTTTAATTTCGAGCTTGTTAAAAAATTTAAAGGATTCTTTGATATTCAAATTAATATATTTTATAAGAGAAGATTTTAATGAAATAATTTATAGTTGTGCTTATAAATCTATACCTTTATGCATGTACATGAATAGAAAACCCTTTGATAACATTACAACTATTACCGGGCTTTAGAAAAAAATAGTTGTGATTGTTATCAAGTGAGTTATAAATGAAATGATCAGCATAAATGTCTCTTAAAAGGCACTGGATGTTTTAAAAAAGTAATTGTAATTGAAATGAAGTTTCTTAATGATTTTAATGGTAAGAAAATCGTTATGTCGAAGGTTTAATCGCAAAAAAATGTTTTAAAAATCATAAAAATAAAAATACTGATGAAATATATACAACTTACACTGTCTACGAACACATTATGGAAATGTCTAAAATTCAAAAAGAATATGTATAGAGAAAAAAGAAAACGGAAGAACATGAACAGATTAAAATGTAATCTGCTATGCATATTTCAATGTGTTTTGTCAGGACATCATTTCCTGACCGCCACGTGCTCGTACAAGTTAAATTATATTTTATTCATTTTAATGGTTTCATTGAATTAGTAATTTTAGTATTACAAAAGATAGAAAATTTTTTTTGTCTCCCACTTATTGCTTTAAAAAAAATATGACATCTCTTATTTATTTCATTACATATAATCACGTGCTCAAAATGACATTTTTCTAAATTTTATTTGCTGTAGTCGTTAACTTATTGTTTTTAAATCAGAGCTTTTGTAAATACAATGGCAACGTGTTATTAAAAGCTGATTTTTTGAGATGCTCGTGCAGATAATAAAATGTCAATTTTTCGCCTATGGATTAAAAATTTTATTTTTCGCCTATGGATTAAAAATTTTATTTTTCGCCTACGGATTTTTGTTGACGCCAAAACCTCATCCCAAAACAACATCATGTTCTGACATAATAATAAATGTAATGTAGAAAATGTAAAAAATTGTTTGAATTGAGAAAATAAAGATAATAAATGTTATATGCCTCAGAATGATATTCCAAAAAACATTATGTGACTACAGCTGATTAAAAGCAAACGATTAATAAAATGTGACGTTTAAAGACGTTAGATATAAGAAAAAATGTAATTGATTAAAAAGCAATGATTAAAAGTAATAACAATGAACTTTATAAATGGTATGAAACATGTAAAAAAACCAAAGTGTACAGAAAAACATTTGTTTTCGGTTGTTGAAAACATATCAAAAGTTTTTTTTTTTTTTTTTTTGAAAAGCTAGTCCTTTGACAACTATTTAAATTCCATTTTTTATTTTAATTATAAGATTTTTACTGTGCTGCGACACTTTTGGCACACACATAATTATCATCAGAATATCAAGAGACAGTATATTATAAATTCAATATTATTGTAAATCAAGATACAGATTTAAAAAACTAAATTTAATAATATAGATGATTATTGTAAATGGTTATTTGATTGAGCATATCCTAATCGATTAAAGGATTTGATTTCCAGTATACAGTCAAGTATTGTTTTGAAAATAAAATTAAAGTATTTACTATACAACAAGGAAAAAAAAGCACATACATTAAAGCTGATGCTTATAATAGGTTTTATTGATATCATCAATTTCACATTGATTCCTTCTTGAAAATTTATAAAATTATTTGGACCAGAAAGGACAAAAAAAGTTTATTTTTCTCATCTATTTAATATTGATAACAATCAAAAAATATATTGGGAGATATCCTGTAAAATATAATTATGGATATGATTCAATGTCTGAAGAAGAAAAACAATCATTCTATAAGAAATGTAATTCCGATAAAAATGAAAGATTGGATTTTTAAAAGTAATTTGTTAAATACTGCAGAGCCAATGGAGACATTTTAAGAAAAAGATGTTTAGAATACAGAAAACTATTCTTGAAAATTGCAGATATAGATATTTTTCATTATGTTACTTTAGCAGAGGTTTGCATGGCTGTATAAAGAGACAAATGATTTAAATCAAAACCAATAACTGTAAATGAAGAATCATTCACCAAGATAAGGACAGTTTAAGTAACAATAAATTTTCAATAAAAATTTAATCATTTATTCCAAAAGTTACCCTTCATAAAAGGAAATTTTACGAAGAATGTCAATAAAATTAATTTAATTTTTAGACATTAAGATTGTACACATGCGCATAAATCATTTCTATTCATAGCATTGAGTTATTTGAGCAGAGACTTATCATATTTCAAGCGGAATATTTAATTATATACAAAAATTTTAACCAATTTGCCTCCTGAAGAAAGTATGGCAAGAAAAGAATAACAGCGACCTACTTTCTTTGGTAGGTGCACAGTTTGAGTCCTAGAACCTTTAAACAAGGGTTTTATTTCTCGTTATTAATACAATTTTCTTACTCTTATGGCTTTTAGATCAGAGACATACCTACTTCAAGTTCGGAATAATGAAGTGGGTATAGGGACTTAGAAATATTTGGACCCCGATAAAAGTATAGCCATATTACTATGAATTATTCCAAAAGTTACTCATCAAGAAAAAAAATTTCTTGTAACTAATAACTATAAAATTAATTCAACTTTTAGACCTCAGTTTCAATTGCTTTCTCACATGCGTAGAATCCATAATATTATGCTTTTAGATAAGACACACATCGTACTTCAAGCTTGGAAATTATAATTTTTATATCTATGAATTTCATTGAAAATTTTGTGTAGATATCTTGCACATATGTAGAGACCATTCATCTTTTAGACCAGATTTCCGTCGTAAGCTCTATGAATGTTTTAAAAGACGGAACGTTAATAAAACTAAATTAAACTAAAATCCCTCTTAATTTTAAATTGAAGTTGTTAATTCTATTAATAATCTTAGACTCCTTTGCTGCTCGAGGGACTTTTAGCCTAATGGATAGAACGACGAGGTGCTTTCCATAGCGATTTGCTGCTGCTCAATTCAAGTCTCAAAACCAACGATTAGTTTTATAAATTTTTCTACTTTTTATATTTTTTATTTTTATTCTCCTTACCAATTCCATAACTACTAAGAATTTCTATAAAAAATTTGATACATATTTTTTTTTTAGCTCAAAATGTCTAAAAGCAAATTCAGCAATTGTAACTTTTATTCTCGAGATCTTGCACTTTCGAAGAGATCATTCGCGCTCTTAAAAATGTGCTTTTAGAAGAGATTTGCATCGTAATTGAAACTTGAAGTGGTTAATCGTGTAGAGAATCTTAGACTCTTGTACCGCTCGATGAATGAATACACTAGTGATTCAAACTGCAAGGTGTTTTACGCTGAATTTTTTTTATTTTCAATTTGAGTCTCGAAAACAACGAATAGTTTTATAAATTTTTCTTCCTTTTTTAAT
The DNA here is from genome assembly GCA_026289955.1 of Argiope argentata. Taxonomy (NCBI): domain Eukaryota; kingdom Metazoa; phylum Arthropoda; class Arachnida; order Araneae; family Araneidae; genus Argiope; species Argiope argentata. The sequence goes on from JAOUZG010020148.1 coordinate 217,421, forward strand.
TTTTTCGATTATTATTTCCCAAACTATTTCTATTATTATCGAGAATTCGTCTAATTTTCATACTTCATAAAATAACGTCAATATTTTTACGGCAAAACATCTATAAAATGAATTGAAATTTTAAACGTCGAGATATTGCACTAGCACAGACATTATTCGTATTCTAAACATTGAACTTTTAGACGAGATTACCGTTGTATTTGAAACTTAGTCATAAATCGTATTAAAAATATTAGCCTCAAATGTCACTCGAAATTTGAGTGGCTTGGGGCATATAGCGACCGGGGACCTTCAATGTGATTTGCCGATCTCCGAATCGAGTCTACAAAAAAAGAATAGTTTTTATAAATTTGTTTTATTTTTATATATTCTCATCATTATTTTAAGGAATTCTTCTACATATTTTACAAATTGAAGTATCTTTCATATTTGATAAAATAAAATTTTCCATCAAAACTTCTGTAAATTTAATTGATATATTAAGCACCGAGATCTCGCACGTGCACAGAAGTTATCCGCATTCTTAGTATTGAGCGTTTTCGAGAAAATTTTCATTTTATTTGAAATGTTTATTCGCATTAAGATTCTTGGACGCTCTAAGTTTCAAAGGGAATGAGTATCATGGTGGAACGAATGGGTAACATAATAATTGTATATGAATATACAATTATTATGTGATATGCTAGTTCTACAATTATTATGAATTCTACATAACTTCATATTTTATGAAAAAAAATTTACATGTAAATATTTAAATATCTAACTAAAATTTTTATTGTCGGGCTTGCAAGTGTCCGTATTGCACTTCTAGCGTTCGTTATTTTAGCATTGTGAATTAAGACGTGATTTATTTCTCATTTCACCTGAATAGTCATATTAAAATTTTTAGACGCTCTAATCACCACCAATTAATTCTGGACTGATGGATAGAACGACAGAATTGTTTCCTCTGATTTTTAGTGATCATCAGTTCGAGACATGAAAATAGAAAATTGGTTTTAGATATATATATTCTTTTTTTTTCATGTTCATTTATAATTGTACGTACTAATTCTACAGTTATTTCGAATTTGATAAAATTTTGATTTTCATTAAATAAAGATTTACATTTAACATTCTAAAAATCGAATAGAAACCTTTAAAGACTGGAAATTTCATATTCGCAGGGCGACGGTATTCTCAGCATTGAGAACTTAAACAAAATTCCCATCTCATTTCAATTCAATAATAGTATTAAAAGTCTTAGACGCTCTAAGCAGCCCAAGATAATTGTGACTTGCTGGACCGAGTGATAGGGTAGTTTCAAAAGAATTTTGCTGATTCAAGTTCCAATCTGTAGAGCGAAGAATAGATTTAAAAATATATTTTTATTTCATACACAGTTATTAATTTACTAGCTGATTCTACAGCTACTATGTATTCGAAATAATGCTATAGTTCAGCAAATACAATTTATAGATAAATATATAAAAATCTAACTAAAATTTTAACCATCAGGAGGTGTCACACGCGCAGTGTGGGTCCGTATTCTTAGCATTTACCAGACATTTTCATCTCATTTGAATTTAACAATTATTACAAAAGTCAAAGATTCCCATAGCAGCTCAGGGCACTTCTGACCTGATGGACAGAATGGCATGGTGGAATCATATGCTTTTAGCTGATCTACAGTTCGAGTCTGGAGAATAAAATATTAATATATAATATATCGAGTCTGGAGAATATAAATAAGAATAGAATAAAATATTTATATTTTTTAATTCCATATTCTGTTATTAATTTACTTGCAAAGTTCACAGTTGTTATGTATTTGAAATAATTTTATATTTCAGGAAATAAAATTTGTTTTGAAATATCTAAAAATCTAGTTGAAATTTTAGCGTCTCAGGAATGCAAAGGCGCAGAGAGCTTCTGTATTCTTAGAATTGCGCATTTAGACAAGGATTCAGTCATATTACAATTGAATAATCATATTAAAAGTCCTAGGAGCTCTACCTTTCAAAGGTAAGTATGGCATGGTGGACCGAATAACATAGTCGCATCATTAGTTTTTTCCTGATCGTCGGTTTCAAGTCCTGAAAACGAAAAATAGATTTAGAAATATTTTTTAAATTTTTTTGTCATTTTCAATTATTATTTCACATGACAGTTCTACAATATCTATAAATTCTCCCTAATTTCCTATTTCAGAAAATAAAAATTAATTTGAAATTTAAAAAAAATCTAAATGATATTTGAAACGTATGTGTATTGAAACATGCTCAAAGATTTTCTTTATTCATAGCATTGCGCATTTAGACAAGAATTCCCTGTTATTACAGTTTAATAATCAAATTAAAATTCCTATGCTCTCTAATCTCCAAAGGTGAATGTGGCCCGATGGACTGAGTGACTAGGCCGTTCTTATAAACTTCTGTTTTTTGCTGATCCTCATTTCGAGATTTGAAAGGAAAAAATAGATTTAGAAATATTTTTTTATTATTTTTAAATTATTATTTCACATGCTAGCTCCACAATTTCTATAAATACATCCTTATTTCATATTTCAGATAGTAAAACTTAGAAATATCAAAAAATATATATCAAATTTTAAGCATCTGAGGCTTGCAAATGCCCAGAGATTATCTATATCCTTAGTATTATGTATTTAGACTAGAGTTACCTCATATTACAATTGAATAATCATATTAAAAGTCCTATGCGCTCCATCCTTCAAAGATAAATGTGGCCTGGTGGCCAGAATGCTATGGTCGTAACGTTTGCTGATCTTGTGATCTTGGAGATGAATAGACTTAGATATTTTACCTTTTTTTTTTAATTTCCTTTTTAATTATTATTCCCCACGCTAGCTTTACAGTTTATAGAAATTCACCCTTATTTCACATTCAGGAAATAAAATTTACTTAGAAATATCAAAAAAATATAAATGAAACTTTAAGCGTCTGAGGCACACACATGCACAGAGATTTTCTATATTCGTAGTATTGTGCATTTAGACAAGAGTACTCTCATAATTCAGTTGAATAATCATATTAAAAGTCCTAGTTACTCGAACTTCCAAAGGTAAAAGTGGCCTGGTGGACAGAATGACATGGGTGTAACCGTGAGCTTTTTTGTGATCCCGTGTTCGAATCTTGAAGGTGATAAATAAATTTAGATATTTTTCTTTTGTTTTTTTAATGCCATTTTCAATTATTTTTTCTCATGCTAACTCTATAATTTCTATAAATTCCCCCTCATTTCATATTTTAGTAAATAAAATTTACTTATAAATATCAAAAAAAATATAACTTACATTTTAAGCATCTCGGAATTGGGTTTTAATATTTTTTTTCTTTATTTTTGAACATTATTCTAAAGACCAAAGCTATATTGACTGTGAGATAACCCTAAAAATATATTTCAAAACTTAAGAATTTCTTTGAAAATATATAGAAATCTTTACAATTTTTGTGTCAAATTCCTGCGCATGCACAAAACGATGACGTATTCTTAGCATTGTCGTTTTAAACCAGGATTTCACTACATTAAAAAGTAAAATTTTACGGCCGTTTTAAGATTCTGAGACCACATCGATTTGGAAGCGATGTGTGACATGTTCGGCAGAGCGACTGGGCGAACCCGCTTTTTGACGGTCGTCGGTTCGAGTCTCTAAACCAAAAATTTGGTCTAAATAAAAAAAAAATTTCTTTCTGTTGGAACATTATTTCGAAGAAAAACGCTATATAGACTATGAAATATTACTAAAAAATATATTTCAAAACTTAAGAATTTCTTTGAAAATACATAGAATTCTTCGCAATATTTTGTGTCAAGTTCAAGGACATGCGCAAAACGCCGCCGTATTCTTAGCATTGTGCTTTCAGACCAAGATTTCACTACATTAAAAAGTAAAATGTTACGGTCGTTTTAAGATTCTGAGACCACACCGACTCGAAAGCGATGTGTGACATGTTCGGCAGAGCGAATGGGCGAATGTACCTTTTTGAAGGTCGTCGGTTCGAGTCTCTAAACCTCTAATTTGGTCTAAATATTTTGTTTTCTTTTTTTCTTTTTTTTGAACATTATTCTAACGACCAAAGCTATATTGACTGTAAAATGTTCCTAAAAATATGTTTCAA
>JAOUZG010020153.1:79-13863 GCA_026289955.1 Argiope argentata
CACACACACACACACACACACACACACACACACACACACACACACACTTGACGAGAGGGAGATTCATAAACTAGGCACTATTTTTTACTTTTAGAAATATTTAATTTAATACTAAACAGGTGTGACTTTTCAACAAAATAGCAGCCAAAGATTATCTTTAAGATAATGAGCAAATTAAATAGTAAATAGATTAAAAATTTCCAGTTAAGGAAAAATATGGAGAATCAATTATGACATTCTACTTTTAACGAAACCCTCGTCAAATTCTAAAAAAGGAAATAAGTTGTCCCAAGCTTTCTATGCTCAACAGCTGATTAAATATAAAAATATATATTTGGTAGTAATATAAATTTCCTTTAAAATTCTAATACCGTTAAAAAATACATGACATTGATAATGAAAAAAATATCACGAAGCCGAAAATATTTTAACATTATCCTGAAAGTTTCAACAATCACGTTCATCACCGAAGCACGCAAATCTATTACTAGGCATAAAACTTCCTTATATACTTCTCTTTACTTCCCGACGTTGAACGCCATGTCAGCTTGAAAAACACGTCAGAATTCGACAGTCTATATTGACTATAAAAAGCACATGGTTACTTCACAATATTCTTCTTCCTCCTTCAGAAAGAAAGCCATGAATTTATTTATGACGATTTTTTTAGTTTCCTGCGCAGGGCTTTTTGTATTATCCGAAGGAAGGGGTGGTAGAGGAAGAAGCTCGTCTCGTGGAGGATGGAGAAGTTCAGGTAGCTCATGGGGTAGCTCTTCTAGCTCCTCCAGTTCTTCGGGCAGCTCATGGGATAGCCCTTCTAGTTCTTCGGGTTACTCATGGAATAGCCCTTCTAGTTCTTCAGGTACCTCTCAAGGTAGCTCTTCGGTGTCCTCTAGCTCATCGGTATCATCTGGATCTTCAGGCAGTCGCCCAGAAAGCCCCATTGGAAGACGGGATAATCCATCTGGTGCAACTCCAAGTATTGGTAAAGATAATTCTGATCCCAAAGGAGGTGTCCCGTTTAATTCTTCGCCCAGCTCTATGGCCAGCTCAAATACACCAGGCAAACAAACAAGCAGTTCAAATTCAGATGATATTCCTATTTTTGGTAGTGGGGGTTCTCAGTCCTCAGGCGTGTCCAATGCCATATTATGGAGACGTTCCTCATGGGTTCGTTATAATAGACTATATTCTGGTGGTCGGAGCAGTTCAGACAGTGAATTCGAAGGATCCAGTTTCGGTACAAATGCAACAGAAAACCCAGCTCCTACTATTTATGATATGATCCCCAACTGCGAAGGTCTCGGGGCATCTATGTGGGCTAAATACGATGGTAAGTTGCTTTAGTCATGCTTTGATCAGAATTATTTTCATGTAAATACAGATTCTGAAATAATCGTTAAATCACAGTAAAATTGGAATAAAAATTAACCCCTAAACACGTTTACTTTCTTTGCTAACCATAAAGAGGACACCTTCTATTTTGGGAGTATTTTCTTATTTTGATACAAATGGAAATCCATCCCTTACTAGACTTATCCACGTATTCGAAGTCATTTTACTATTGAATTTTAATCGTTATGAACGGTTTATTTTTTGTTTAGAACTATCAAAATTCGATAAATCGATGCACATACGGCATACGGGCAAACCAGTTAAGTGGTTAAACGAAGAAAGAATAGAAATCAAATTCGATGCAAACTAAAAGTTGTGCAAACAATTATCAATTTTTTATATATTGATAAATGAATTATTTAATTTAAAATTCTCTAAGTTACTGAAAGTAAGTTATTGAGAAATCATTAACAATTTTTATTACTGATAAAAATTTCGTTTCATATTAGGTCTTCTTTGAATGTATAATTGTTTTTGATTTTTGAAGTTGCTCTATATCCATTAATATATTTTTTTAATTTTTAAAAATGCATTATGAGTTTTGATTTATTGAGTTCCTGAATTTTATGAATTAAAAAGGTATTTTTTGTTAAAAATTTGGATTCACAAATTTATGGCAAAAGAGTTATTTAGAGCCGAAGAAATTTTTTATTTTTATTTTTAAGAGAAAAAAAGATATTATTGAGCTTTTGTGGATATTGGGTATTGGTAAGTTTAAGGATAAATAAATATTACTATTATTATTATACTATTTTGATTATCATATTTACTATTTTGATTTTGATAACCGTAATCTAAAAAATTAAGTATGTTAAATGGTTGGTTATCTGAATAAGCGATACTGTTAATTTTTAAAAAAAAATCTTAAATGTAATCTGATGGTTTCTAGGCATTATATGATTTATTGAAAACTGTTGAGAGAAACTTGTTTACATTGTTCAAGATACTAAAGCACTTAGTAAGATCTTAGCTATTGTTTCTTAGTTAGCGTCTTCATTGATAACCTATTAATGGAGTCCTTTACTGCCGTCTATACCAGTTTCCATTTATCAATGACTCATTTGAGAAAAATAAGAAACTTTGATCATAAATTTCTGACATATATTCAACTCAGAAAATGTCTGCTCCAGAAGCTTCTTCAGAATTATATTTCTTCTAATTTATTATATTTCTTCTAAATATTTTAGCTTCTTATATCTTTATTTTAAATCATAACTTTCAAATGATTTATATTAGTATAACCTATTGTTAAGAAACAGTGAAAAAGCTTTATTGTTTACATTATCTCATATATGAAATCGATATTGTCGGATATCTTAATAGATAATAAATATATGTCAAGTTAATGTCCACTTCCTTGGTGACAAACTTAACTACCATTTGGTAACATAGTGATGCGTTTAGATCGACTATCTTGGAGGCAAAAATATATATTCTAGAAAATACTAGAATTATGGCGATATCTCTATATGGATACGAAATCCGGCAACCCTTACAGAAAATTCGATACCAAGTCTTGAAGACTATTGGGACGATGATCCTTAGTGATATACATGAATTCTAACTTAAAGTAATTGATTTCATCATTAGGGCGAGATTATTAACTGAAATCTGAGCATTATTCCCTAGTAGTATGTATATATCGCTCAATATTGTTTGAAATTAAACGATATTAGCAATATTGTGTAATAACGTTGAATATGAAATGATAAAAAGGGTTATTAAACAATATTGTACAGAATGAGTTATTTTTGTTACAATGTGTTATTATTTAAATTACGATTAGCTGTTCGCATGCGTGTTGCTGAATTCTGACAATCTGCTGTCTTATATACACTTTGTGAGATTTTTCTACTTGTGTTTAGAGTCTTTTAAAGTCGGATAAAAGTTTGTCCTATCCTTTATCAGATACCGAAGTGCTCACCGAAAGAATTTCTATAACAATATTGTTTACTAGCTTGCATTCGATGCACTTTTTCTAAAAAAAATTATTTTTAAAACAAGAAAATCAATGTCATAAGGCGAAACTGAGTGATTTCAAGTAAACGGTATGGCTGGATTATATGTTTATATCAGTCTAATTTATCTCTGAAATCTTTCTGTTCACATCAGTTTGATTTATTTCTGAAATCTTTCTGTTCACATCAGCCTGATTTATTTCTGAAATTTTCCTGTTCACATCTATCTAATTTATCTCTGGTATTTTTCTATTCACATCGGTTTAATTTATCTCTGAAATTTTTCTATTCACATCGGTTTGATTAATCTCTCAAATTTCTCTGTTCACATCAGTCTGATTTATCTCCGAACTCTTTCTGTTCATATCTGTCAGATTTAGTTAGAATTAATATTTTGCTATATAAACAAGACAGTCTTTGAAAGAAGATAAATTCTTCTCGAGGTAACTTCAAAAATAAAGGCTAGAGACTTATAATCCGTTTTCTTCGTCGTAAAAATACTAAATACCATTCTTATTTGACAATGCAAAAGATACATGTACTGTAAATTAGAGCAAGTAAAATACTTTCTGTAGAAAAGTTTGGGAAGTGTAATTTGAATAAGAAAAACTACTGAAAGTGTTCACGGTTGCTACATAACATAATTAGTTGTATCCTAAGAAAAATTGCGTAAATCAGTGACTTGTTAGGCTTTTGAAAAAAACGCAATTTCCTGCGTACAATATAAAAAAATACTTATTACAGTAACCTATACCTGTAATGAGCATTGTTTAAATTAATCAATGTATAGTATAAAATGAAGTTTCCTGAAAGTATATCTATGTTTGAAACAGAAAAACCACGAGAAATACTTAATTGATATTGGAGATATTTGTATTATTTGTAGGGCATTTATTGGGAAAGATTTCAGCATATTGAAGTCATATCAAAATAAGAAAAGGAGTTTTAGGAATCTGATTTTATTTATTTTCCTACTGCGATTCGCGCATGCATGAAACAGGAATATCTGCGCTTTGCACTTATCCGCGCATAAGCGAAAACCTCAAACTGCGCATGTGCAATTAGCAAGAGCTGTGGTATGTATTTGTGATGCATTTCTTTGTTTACGCTGGATTTTAAATAGCAATACAAAACTCATTGTGCTCTAAAAAAGGAAATCCAACCATGGCTGGAGGAAATAAAGTCCAAAAACACGTTTGTTGCACGATAATGAAAATACAGAAGAAAGAAACGTTTGTTTAGCGAATATCAGAGAAAGAATATCCACACTTTGGGAAGGAGAATTTTCTGTTGATCGAAGAAATAGTCTCTCTTTAAATCATACTGCAATTGATATACAGAGACAAAATGATTCAGACATAAATTTCAAGCCAATTTTTCCTCTTGAATGTTATACTATGCTCAACGCTGTGTAGATACTGCCAGTTTTATATATAAATATACCCATACAAAATCAATTTGTGCAAAAAATCGAGTAAAAAAGACTTCTGAAATTTTAGAATAATGAATTCAAATATTGTGCAATTAGAAATTCATTTTTACCATTTCCAATGTAATCTGTTTGAATGACGAGTTTATTGCTATTCTTATAATCATACTGCGATCAATTCATTTATCTTCACGCAACATTACTGAAGATTCTGTTTTACTCCTTGAAACTCCCCGTTTCATGAAGTGCTTACTATTCGAAAACAAATCTACCTATATACAAATGCATTTGTAGCATATCCTCAGCTTAAGTTGTCTCTTAATCAGATTGCTGTATTTATTCAAGTTATAATTTAATAAGTTTAAATTTAACTCAATATTTATTTCTTGACTAAATTGAATTGTTTTAAAGCTTCTTTATATTTTAGATCCTAAATATTCAATTACATTTCCTATATCAAAAAATATTTATTATCATGCCAGAACACGATGCTGCTCTTGGGATGAGGATTTTGGCGTCAACAAAAATCCATAGGCAAAAAATAAAAATTTTAATCCGTAGCCGAAAAATAGAAATTTTAATCCGTAGCTGAAAAATAATAAATATAATAAATTTTGCAATGCTAAAGTGACTCATTCAATGAAACAATCAAAATGAATAAAATATAATTTAACTTGAATTTTTTAGTATTATTTGAAATATGCATAGCAGATTTCATTTTTATCTTTTTTTAATTTTACTCTAGAGATGTCGCAGAAGGGTGAAATGAGCTTTAACAGTTGCGAAGATGATGATAATCCAGAAGTGAGTAAAAATATTCATAGTTCGCAATTCAATTAATGTTCATGAAGAATTTTAGCTTCAGCACACGAATGATTAAAGTTATAAATAAAAAAGCCACACAATTATTTTTTTCGAATTGAAACGATCACATTAATGCTGGGTTTACACTTGGATTTATAAGAATTCTTCAAGTAGTCAGCGCATGCGTATAAAGGCTGAAAAATGCAGTTCGACCGGTGACAAGTAATTGTCCTGACGGAACAACTACATGCTGCTGTATTGTATTTTTTTCTTACTGGTCATGCATTTGTAGAATTTGGCGGGCTTTAGGCGATCTTTTATTATAGATTAATTCCGATATCATATGCTCTTTCTATTTTCTTATGCGATGTTGCATTTTTATCATGTCATAACATGATGCTATTTTGGGAAATGAGGTTTGTGGCGTCAACAAAAATCCGTAGGCCAAAATGTAAAAAAAAAATCGTAAGCGAAAAATTGAAATTTTATTATCTGTGCGAGCGTCTCAACGAATCAGCTTTTAATAACGTGTTGCCATCGCATTTACAAAAGCTACGATTAAAAAAAATAAGTTAATGACTACAGCCAATAAAACCTAGAAAAATGTCATTTTGTGAAAGTGATTATATGAAATGAAATAAACAGGAAATGTGATATTTTTTTAAAACAATCAATGCGAGACAAAGTTTTTTTTGGATCGTTTGCAATACCAAAGTGACTCATTCAATGAAACGATTAAAATGAATAAAAATATCATTTAACTTGCAAGAGCGCGTGGTGCTTGGCGGTGCAATAAATTATCTTCTGACATGATACATTGAAATATGCACAGCAGATTTCATTTAAATCCTTTTTTATATTTTATTTGCCATTTATTTTCTATAGTTCTCGAAATGTAAGTATGTTAACTTTTTTTATTTTACCACGTTTCTTTGTGCAAATATCCATCATTATAATACAATACTCAGTGAAAAAAATCCAAGGAAGTCAAAAAATCAGTTTATAGTCAAGCATGTAATGACTGGATTTATTTTAATGAAATTATGGATAAGATTTTCGTTCTGATTCTGAAATAAATATTTACGATTCGGAAAAAGTTTTAAATTAATATTTAATCATTTCTAGTCTTAATGTGTCTATGTTTATAAAGTTCTGATAAAAATCCATTTCATTTACATCCTACATTGAAAAGTTCTTTAATGTTTTTAAATTTTTTACTAGATTATTCACAATTAAATTAAATTTTTTATATTGAATTTGATACATACTATAACTCAAGATTTAAAAGTAGAAAATGAATGAAATGAAATATCCTGCTATTTAGTGCACAAATAGAAAACCGTTCAAAAAATAATTTTTGTCTAAATTTTTTAAGTTTGAATTACTTATTTTTTGCAAAGAAGGTATTTTTGTAATTCATTTTTCATTAATTTCCATATGTGTGTTAGAATTTGTAAATTTTAGATATTCATATTCACCATAGCAATATTTTATTTGAATTGCAGAAATTTTTTTCAGTAAATCCTTAAATAAATTAAATATTAATGAAATTCTAGAAACGAGTATACGAAGCATTAATTTCTAGATTTAAATAAAAAAAAAGAAATTTTTTTACTGTACTGCTCATACAGTTGTGTAACTTGGGTGTAGTATACTAAATGGACTGTATACATCACTTTTTCAATAAAGTGTCGACGAGTGCTGGTTTGTTTTCTGAATGATTGAACACATTTCTATTCCGAAATCTTTAATTACCAGTTCAACACTTTCCATTACAAGACGCTCACCATAGAACTCCAACAACCAAACGAGACACAAACAAGAATGAATACAAAAACAAAAACCAGAATTTACAAGAATGGTTGCCGCAATTGGCGAACTATCATCTAGCATGGCGATAATAACAAACTTTTTGTTTGATATTTAACATGGGGATCAAATACCATTTTATTTATTACGTTTCTGTTAAATGATTAATGATTTTTTGTGTGTTTAATTTACTATATAAGATCGCAACAACAACAATCCATAACTATTTTTTGTCTTAAATATTATAACTAACCTTAGGAATTATTAAAAAAGATTATTGGCGAAAATCTTTGCTCAGTAGGGATCCAAAAGACTAACTGTTGTATATCAAATAAATATCAGACCGTTAATAACGAAATAAAATTTTTCTCGCTTTTAATCATAATAATCTCGAAAGGAAATCATTTATCTTCTGATTTATCTTTAATATAAGTGCGATCTTCAAAAAAATAAATATTTTTTGGTTTCATTTTAATACTGAAGTCTTTCCATTATTTTTTTAAATCAATTCATCCTTCAGCAAATTTTAATTCATCCCTCCCGAAGAAATTGGCAGCTCATCTTAATTTTTAAGACGAATGGAAGACAGTTAGTCACCCAAATAATGGAAACACCTTTGAATAAAAATGACATCTTTAAATGCGCTTCGTAAACCTTAAAATAAAATAATGGCACCCAGTTTTTTTCATAAATAACAATGTATATATTCTGTTTGTGTATCTTAGCTTTATTAAAGCTCTGTAATTCTTGGAATTTTTTCAAAATATCGGAACTCAGATTTTCAGAGGCCATATTGTAGGAGTCCACGTGGTTGGAGCAAGTGCGATCGAAACATCCAATTTTAGGCGTTTCTGTAGGTAAGGTGTCTAAAGTTATGACGGCATACACCCAGCGCGGTATGACAACCTCGGCAAAGCAAAATAGTGAACGGGAAAAGAAGTTCACTGAAAGATATCAAAGGGTTTTAAAGTGAATAATGTCTGCTTTCTTCAGTCCCTAGTAGCACACAAATATTGAACAATATTGATCAATATTTGCAACATTGTATAATATTGTAAAATATTGTTTAATATCATATAATATCGCACAATATTATACAATATTAATATTTGCAACATTGTATAATATTGTAAAATATTGTTTCACATCATATAATATCGCACAATATTGTACAATATTATGCTACAGGATGTGCTACCTGGGGTGTAAGTGAATATAGTTAGAAGGCACCTTCATAAACAGAATATTTATGGCAGAGCAGCAATTCCCAAATCCCTTGTCACAAATGTTAATGGTAAACGTCGTAGTAAACTGTATTGCATATTCTAATCGAAGATGATTAACAAAAACAGAATTCAATAGCATATGGAAAAACAGTTTTTGCAGTTTAGAAGTGTTAATAACCTGAAAATTCTTCATTGACTATATAATGCAATTAAGTCGGCTTGTAATATGTTTTGCATATTTAAAGGAATTTATTCCTCTTTTTTTAGGTCTGTATCCGCCGAGATATTGAAAAAGTTCGTTGTGCAGTAACGGAAGGTATTCCAAAAGAATGCATGGACAAAATACTGACATTTATTCGAGGAGGAGGAGATACCTGTAATGAAATTGCCGAATGAATGATCTTCTTGCAAATTTAGCACCAAATGATACTCATAGAAGAATTATACAACAACAGACGATCCAAAGCAAATATTTAAAAAAAATCGATTAAATATTCGAAGTATATTCCACTTTTAAATAAATAAATTCTGTATAGTTTCAATGAGAAATATTTCTTCTTTCATTTTATTCACATTCAATATTTTATCGATTTACTTGATCCTTCAAATTTAGCGTGTAAACAAAGACGCAAATACACACAGCTGAGATGAACACAGGAAATACACATAGAAGCACACTACAACACACAGTATCGACCACAGCACACAAAGCGACCAAAGAAAATTCAGCAGAAAAGGAGAATTCCCGTAATTTCACTCTACGACCTCTCCAAACATCTGCAATTCTCCATTATCTCTTCGCTTTAGCTGTATCTAACTCAATGTAAACTTCTCATTACTACACTACTGGCTACTACTTACAAGACTCGATGATACTTCCACAATAAACATCAGGACTCGGCATGAAACTCAATTAAATTATCACTTGAGTTCCATACAACGCTAGTTTATCGCTGGACTATATTGTAGTGCCTCGCTATCTTCTCGCCCTCTCGTTACTTGTCTATGACTCCAGCGATTATTCATTTAAGCTTGAGATTGTCGAGTATTTATAGATTCCGGGAGGCGGGTAGAGAAAGTTCTGAGTCAATCAGGCGTATCTCAGTTCCTATTGTCTATATCACTAAAATTTTCAAAATTTTCAAAATTCATCGCCAAATTGCCAGATAATAGCCAAGTTTGTCGCCAAGTTCTGAGATTACAGGTTCAGTGCCCGAACAGCATACAACACAGATGATTGTCAATCAGTCTTTACATTGATAGAACTAACCTTGTTGGGAAGCAGCATTACAGGTGTGTGAGAATATATATGTTGTATATATTCTGAACAATTGGGTCGAACTCAACTGAATTTTGCACACTTAGTATTTTAGAAAAAAGGAGAAATGCTATCAACTTTCTGAAGAGTTAACATTAATTACAAATTCAGTTACCAAGTAATTAATAAAAATCTGTTGTTCCTCTCGTAGTTACTTCAGAGTGGATTATTCCAAAAGAAAAAGTGATAGATATTCTAAAATTCAAATTTCGCTATTTTCTTTCAGTTATTATAATTTTTTTAAATTAAATTTTGCGTTGAAATTAATGCAATTTTGAAATATGTTCCTCAGCTAAAATATATTTTTTAAATTTTAATACATAGCAATAATTTTTTTATTTTTTTTTACCGAATGATAATTTTTATAATTCAATACATAATATGGTATTCTAAAGAATATTACTTATTAATGTTCTCTAGTATTCTGAAGAAAGAAGTAAGAATCTTGATGAAGAAAATGAAAAATAATTTATTCACAAAGCAGTATGGTGGAAATACAGCTTTAATTTGATAATTGAATACATTATTTATAAATTAGCTATTAACGAATGATTTAAAAAAATGGCTCAGAAGTTGTTGAGAAAAGCTAATAAATTTACTCATTGATAAAGATACAAATCAAGTGCGTACAAGGTTTTATACTTTCGTTAGAAACTTTTATGTTCAAGTAGATATTAATAATAACCATAATCAACCACAGATTTTAATGATGATGATGTCGCATACGCTTTTACAACGGAAAGAGGAGTGTAGTAGCTTCTAAGGGTATGGACCCCTCAGTACCCGAGGGCAGATGTACGGATTTTAGTGCCAGGACAAAAAGGACATTATTTCTTTTTCTCGAGTCTTTTTTCTGTTAAAACACTGATATGTTTATGATAATTTTGGGAAAATGAATTCTGCTGTAATGCCTGTAATATATGATTTAACATTAGATTTTGGATGCATTTATTTTCTTAATACAAGCCGAAAAAAATTGAAAGGTTTGTCGTATGGTTTAGGCTTTGAATTAAATTATTGTAAATACAAGGGGTGTTCAAATGAAAAGTTACGAGTACGAAACGGCACTGTGGATTTAAATGAAGGCTTTATTCAAAGAATACACCATAGGACTGAGCACAACAATCCCATTGATTAATGAGAAGAATTATTCCTTTTTCATAGAATTTATGTAGTTGTGACAAGACCCAGTCCTTCACACAGACCCAGTCCTTGCTTGAGTTCACCATAAGAACACCTCTATTTCAGATGTTTTTTCATGCGATCAAACACTTGAAAATTCCAGGGTGACATATCCGGGGTATAAGATTGGTGGTCGAACTGCTTAACTTGACCAGTTCCACGTGTGTGACCTTGGAGACGTAGGGACGCGTGTTATCATGGATCAGAACCACACCATTCGTGAGATTAATAACGGTCGCTGTCAGAAATCGAATAACGCCGTGCTTCTTTTGTCGTCGAATTTTGCAATGGAAACGCCATTCTGTCTTCCCATGCATTGACACGTCACATAAAAACACAAGGAAAAAGATTTGGGCCATCCCTGATCGACTTTAGATTTGGCTGCAGCTCGACTTTGTTTTTTCGTCAGTGGACTGAACTGCCAAGCCAATTTGACGGCGATCTTTATAAGAGCTTCTGCTCTCTCCTGCGCATGCTGTGATTTACGTCGGAGACACCAATTATATCCCTAGATGTCACGCTACGTTCTGTCATAGCGGTGTAAGCAAATAAGTTAATAATTACATTGTTACGACGTTTCGTACCTTTTCGTTTGAACTCCCTTGTATGTATATATTTGAAATAATGAGGAACACTAATTAAATCAGTTACTCATTTTCAAACACTGGTCAAATTTCGTCAATTTTTTTCGCATGAAAGTTATGACCTCCAGATATGTCACCAAAGATTACTTGTATTTTTACCACCATGCATAATTCGAAAAAAAATTAATTGCATATTCTTTATGAGGATATCTTTCTATAGAGGTAGATAGACATTTAATGGATTTTGATAATTTTTATATCATATGAATTCTTGTTCTCTAAATGGGAATGGTCATATCAATGACTCTTAATATTGTAAAAAAAATATAGAATAAGATATCTGATGAAATAAGGAAAAGCTTTGATTTCCATTGGAACGGCGAAATTTATTGCTGCAAATTTTGCACAAAAGCAAATTTAAAATTTATTAAAACTTGTCCAATCAAAAGAATAGATACAAGCTTAGAATCATTTAGTATAGAACTTTTTTTAATTTAACGGGTTGATAAACTAGTTTTTGATAAATTATGTCACAAATTTTATAAATATTTGTATTAGCCTTGAAATATCTCATATAAATCTAAAATACTCAGATTCTGGGGCGAAAATCGGGTACTTTAGATGTATTTTACGTAAAAATGAAATTTCCAGATATTTGGCGGCTTGGCGATATTTTCGCGAGATTCTTATAAAAAATAGATAGTTTTGGAAAATTATATCATTTAAGCTTTAGGATCATTTCTAAGCGAGATGGCTTAGAACCGTCTAGAACCTTGGCAAAATTCATAGATTTTCCCGCCAAATAAGGTTTAAATACCACCACCCGATTTACCATGAGGAGGCGAGAGAGTAGCGAAGAGTGGATTGTTAGTCCAGTGTACAGAAGCTGTTATCTGTCTGGGATATTAAAGACCTCTGTGTTTGGAAGCTGTTTCCTGTTGTATTAGATGAATTGGAGCTGCGTAATTGGGACTTGTAAATGCTGTAATTTTCTGCATCTTCTAAAGATTTTTGCGAATGAACGTCTTTTGATTTTCGAGAGATTATTTTACCAATTTTCAATCTACACGAACCCCGATACGAGGTACAATATTTTTGCTGGTAATTACAGTAGAAATACTCCAAAGTTCACATTTTAGGTTAATTGACGGTAAAAACGATACCAATTTCACATATTCACGCATCAATATTTTTATATCAAGTCTATTGCATTATGCCAAACATTCAGTCCTGTTAAATTATAATATAAGCCAGTAATATAAAAAAATAATTAAGAGTTTAAGTCTACATACATGTAAAGAAAAACTATCTACATTTTGGGTATCATTATGAAGTTTAAAAGTTGATAATTTAATTAATCGCACCCTTGAAATACAATTATAACAAAAGGAAAATTATAACACTTTCAATTTCCTGAATGTAATTTTTTAACAAATCAAGGTTAGAAATCTTCCAAATTTCATAATTTAAAGAATTCGCAACTTAAGTATATTCTTACGAAAAGAATAAAATAAAGAAGTAAACTCCATTAGAAATATTGCAAATATCAGATTTACTGCCAATTACTTTTCTTTATAGGAATTAAAAGCTAAATCTTTCCACTCAAACTAAGAAAATAACTGTGTAATTAGATTATTTTTGATAGAAAATAAGGTATTAAAATATTAATATCTTTTAATACCTAAAAAGTTCAAGTAAAGTTTTTTCTATCGTGTGAGAATATGATGTTTTTTTGTTTAAGAAGTTTTGATGCCTTCGAAATTTACCAGCAAAAGATATGTTTACTTGCTTTCACAATATTGGATTGTTATTATTTATGCTTCTTTGGAAACTGATCGTTTTTAAAAGTTTAACCTGTTTTCACCAGTATTGCTTTAATATTACGTATGCGTTTTTGGAAGCTGACGCATTTTTAAAATGTAGATCTGTTTTTACTAGTATTGGTTTATTATAAAGTATGTTTCTTTGGCAGTAGAAGTATTTTTAAAAGACTTATAAAGAATTATGACATCATAGCTGTGTTTTCCTCTCAAAATCAGTTGAGTTCCAAAACTTTGTTTGCCAGCTAGAAAAATTGAA
>JAOUZG010020159.1:0-24699 GCA_026289955.1 Argiope argentata
CTCGGATGTTTCAAAATTGGCTGATGAATAAGAGAAATGAATCGGAAGCAGAGTTTCATGAAAAGGAACAGAGTCCTTGTTAATTATTATTATAATTACATGAACTAATACTGAAACAACTTCACTAACCAATACCCTCCTTTAAAAAAAGTGTAACAGTATTCAAATATTGCAATTAGAATTCTTCGTTTATGACTGCGCCTCTTTAAAGAATTCTTTATTTCATCTGATATATATGTATATAATGTTATATATTTTCCTTTTACTCGATTGCTTATGGAAAAGTTTTTATTGTATATATCCTCATGTTTTTTTTATTGTTTCCTGAACGTTGATAGATCCTATCCATGAGTTTCATTTTAGATTCCATATCATGTTGTTTTAGTATCGATATTTAATCTTGCTTTTCACAATATTTTAAATGCGAAACATATTCCAAAATTATTGAAAAGGAAATTTATAAGAGTTTCAGGAAAAGAACAAATTCAGTGTAAATTATTCTTATAATCACACGAACTAATACTGAAACTTTGTGTCTAATCAACACCCTACGTTTACAAAACCAGTCTAGCAGTATTCAAATATTGCAATTAGAATTCTTCGTTTATGACTGCGCCTCTTTAAAGAATTCTTTATTTCATCTGATATATATGTATATAGTTTTATATATTTTTTATTTCACTCGATCGCTTATGCAAAAGTTTTATTACATATTTTCTCACGTTTATATATTATTTTCTGAATGTTTATTTGTTCGCCCCTCGATTTTCATTTTATATTCCACATCTTGATGTTTGAACATCGGTATTTGTGCTTGCTTTTTACGATATTTTTATATAAAATATATTCAAGCTGAATCAGCAGAGGTCGATGTCTTTTCTATCCACTCAAAGGCAGTATTCACTCTCTGATCGAACTCAAACACTTAGCATAAATTAATAAACCATTCTCATTTGTCCCGTAACCAACATTTTATGCAGCTCTGCCCTACGGACTTTGTTTAAATTTAAGAAGGACGTCTTCTTCCGGATATGCGTAAAGGCCTTCCATCCAAGAAAATTCATTGTCCCGGCAGAGCACTGACACCTGATGGAAGGGATTTCAACCTGCAGAGTGCGAAGGACTCTGCTCTTCACGGTTATCAAGTGAAAATATAATTAAAATTTTGCAGGTTGTTATGGGGGCCCCGTACACTATAGTTTGTAAAACATCACAATGTTCAACAGTTTATTTGTTTTTTTTCTAAGATATCATAAAAAGAAGAAACAGGAACGAAAATGAAACTGGAGACAGTTTCTTGGAAAGAAGCCGATGCAGAGGAAATTAATATATGAACATGAACTAATAGCCCCTCAAATTACCTGGTTAACTCCTTCATTCTAACAATTTTATAAAATATCTCTCATTTATTATAAAATAAGGTTAAAAAACATAATTCGAAGTTTTTAAACGGAACCTGAATATTTCCTCTGTATATAATATATGTCAATTGATTTACTCGACAGACCTTTTAATAACCTTTTACACGTGCATTTAATTGTTTCATTAAAACTGATATTCTGGACTCTTTAGTTTCAATTCATATTCCAGGTCTTGGAGTTTTACAGCAATATACCCTTTTCTCATGTGATATTTTCATATGGAAGAAAATGAATATATTTTTAAACACTTAGAGCGACAAACACTTTGTTTTAATCTTCAGAGCTCTTTTCATCTAAGCACTTGACCCAGCAGAGTCTCTTGCTCCCTTAAACAAACAAAGCGGTATTTGTGAAATCAATAGTACCTTTAAGATGAAGTAAAGATTATTGTTATCTCGTGATTATGACATTGGTTACATACATTGGCACATTGGTTTTCCTCGGGGGCGAACATCCCTATGCATCTAGAACATTTCAGCATCTTTAGAAATCTTCAGCCAGAAAACATCTGACAAAACAACTATAAAATGCTGTCTGCTTATTTAGGATTAAAAAGAGAGTCTTCGTCCAACAAGGAACTTTCGTTAAAAGATACATTTTTTGATTATGCTGTTGTTTTTTGCAAAAGGAAATGAATATTCAAGATCATTTACTAATCAACTTTTCTGACTGACAAGATTTTGAAATATTTATTATCTAGAATAATTTTAAAATTATGTAATTATATAAGCAACGAAATTAAATACTTTTTCTCAATATTAGATTGTATATGTATATAACATATTTTCTGTTACTAAAAAGAGATATTATAAAGTGGGTCATGAACAGCTTTTTACTTAAGTAAGTTATCATTCCATTTTGATAATGAACATTTCAATTTTATTTTCATGATAGTAATTTTGTATTGTTTTTTTATGTTTATGCTTAAAATTATAAATGGTTAAAAATTAAAATTAGGGAAGGTTCTGTGAAATCAGTTAAGATGCATGGGCGTCACGACGTCAACATCATATAAGTCTGGTCAATGTCAGCAAGACACTTCCCGTGAACGTGTTGGCAGTTAGAAGTGTTCGAAATTAGGTAACTTTTAAATACATTGTTCAAGATTAATTTTAATATTTTATTTGTTAAATCTTCTTCTCTCTGATATGGTTAGACAATAAAAGCAACAGAGCAAGAAACAAAAAAAGCCATAGGATCCCGTTTAAATATTTATTTATGATATTTTTAAAAGGTTTTTTCACTGTTAAACTTGTAGTCAAGAGACAAACTTGCAAAAATGGGAAAGAGTTTTAAGAAAAGGGAAGAGTACTGTATTATTATATTAGCATGAACTGTCCAAATATGACAATGGTGCAATTAAACGAATAAATCAACTTATATTCTTGATCCTTATTATTGGAGAATTGCAGGTAGTTTAGAACTTTACGTACCATGATCTTGATGTGAAGACGAGAAAAATTTAAAGTTAAACGGCAACTAGAAAATGTTGTCTATTATAAAACGCTTTGATAAATTTATGTTATGCTGAAGTTCTTTGGATTCAGGGATGTTCATCGCAAAATTATTTTCATGAATAGAATTACTGAAGGTAGCAATGCCAGTCACGAATGTATCGAATGAAAGCGGTCAGGCCATTAATAAAGCGAACACTTCTAAGGCGGCATCTCATTGAGATCAGAATTCAAATGGTCAACGGATTACTCCGCGGTTGTCTGAAACACATTAAAGAGCATCGAGAGAGGGCTGTCCGCATGGCAGATATGGAAACAAGGCTCGAAAACCTTGGTGAAACGACCAAACGAGACAAAAACAAAAGTGTCCGTCTCAATCAAATGCTTAGCGCAAGACAGCCAAATATGAGTCCCGTACTCTTAATTGAATAAAGAAAATGATCTTCTTGGCCATTATCATAGGGGGAATAGAGACATTTTAGAAGAATTGCACATGCCATGCGCTTGATGTGAAGACGATAAAAATTGTGAAGTGAATCTCCAAATCAGAATTTTCGTCCAATGCCATAAAAGATTGTGGAAATTTGTATTGTTCGGCTCAGAACAGAAGAATCTGGAAGACAGACCATACCACTAAGATACCTTGGAGTCGGGAAATTTGTAACATCGGAGGAAAAGGGGTCTCTGAGCGAAAGATTACGTTTGATTCGGGCCACAGCGGCTTCTGAGGAAGTTCCCAGAATGAAGACACAGAATTTGTACTAGAGAGGGCAAATCCGCCTGAAATATCTTCGGCAACGTTGACTTTTTGGGGGACATGAGAATCATGTAAAAAATGTAACGTTGGATTTGAAAAAAAAACAGCTGCTGTAAGGCAATGCAAGCAATTGATAAGAATTATGTCTTTCGGATCAGATTTTTTCTCATTTCTCCAACGGCATTTCCATGTAAGGAATGTATTTTTAATCCTAGAATAGAGAAAGGAAAAAGTAACGAAACGAAAAGTGTCACTGCTGTTTAGAGAAAAGTACAATAACAATCTCGGACACGAATCATCCTCCAATGAATATGCCTTGAGAAAATAATCATCACGTTTCACATATTCAGAATAGAATTTCTTTTTAAAATCTTTCAAAGATAACATTTGTTTCTTTGGATGTTCGAGTGGGAATTTCGCTTTTATCAGCAACGTAAAACCGAGACTTCTTTTGAATTTTTTCCTTCTTTTTCCTTATTATTCTATTAGACGAAGTACTGGGGAAAGAATTTTATAACTTTCTATAAACACAAATGTGCTGAAAACAGGTCAAATATAGGAGTCGGCTGTTCAGAAATTGCACTGGATGATGTTGCAGTCTGTGATGGCTTATAGATATATCAGTTGGCTGTGGCATATTATTTTTGTAAGATAAAGAATTTACTTTGATAGGCTCAAATGATCTATGACCAAACAGTTTGCACACGCCAGGATAGAAAAAATCCTCATCGCATGTCAAAGTAACAGGTATTTTCGGAAGTGGGTACTTCAGTTTGAATATTTCCGGATATTAATTACAGCCACTCATTCCATTACGAGAAAACTAAGCTATACAAATGAGTATTACTGTGGCTGACTGAATATATAAATGCGATGGAAATTTAGCTTCTTTTCTTCTACTGGGGAGTGAGTGAGTATTATCCTAGTCCAAGAACGATTTTCTGGATAAACGGCGCTGCAATTACATGAAATCTTTCCATCTGAGTTATATAACTGTGCATGAAATTTTTGCAATCACACAATAAAAAGACAACCACAGACTATGAGCACCGTTAAGAAGGAATCCATATTTCAGATTTCTTTGATAAAATTCGGCTCCTTAAATGAAGCAGAATGTTGAAACGGGATTTGTGTCCCATTACACGCGAAATACAAGGATTAACTGAGTCGAAATGTTTGACTCAATGTGTCCCGAGACTGACATTCCATCAAAATATGTCGAATAATTAAACTGTTTCTGCTTGATTTTGGTGATATTTTATTCTGAAATATGTTCACAGAGAACAAGCGCAAGCTGCATCTCTTTTGTAACTTTAGAGATAATATTCTAGTTCCAATCCAGGTCAAATTACTTGATCAAAAGGAAACTTATTTGTAATTGTTTGCTCTATGAATTGACATGTTTGGCCAACAGAGAGTTTCATGAAAAGAGGCAGTGTCAAAATATAATGCTCTCACAAAAGCTGAACAACTTTTCAACCGAATTCACTTTTCAAAGCTACCAAGAGAACAAATTTTCAAAATATATATCATTTACATTACAGACAATGCTCAGAAATTATATTTAAACTTTTGAAATCTGAATATTATTTTCAGCATAATATGTTATATATTTTCAAAATTTACTCGAATTCAGCTATAAATGTTTGATTTTCATTTCCACACGTTCTCGCTTGTTTTGTTAAGGCTGACTCTTTAATTTTAGTTTATATTCCACATATTTTTCTTTCACCAAAGCTCTTGTTGTATTGCTTTTTGTGACATCTTCATTTTCATAAAAGTAAATAAATTTTCTTCTTTTTGAGAAATATTCATCTTTATAATGGCAAAATTAAAAAATTTTTTAAATTCTTATAGCTCCTTTTTTCATTATCAGTATCTGTTATAATCATATTATTGACGTAGCTTTTTTTTTCGAGTTTCTTGTTCTCCTCCGAGTACAGAGCCAAATTTTCTAAAGTTCAAAGAAATTAATTTCAAAATATGGAAAAAAGGTTTTGAGTTGTTAAAAGCTGTAAATTTGGATGACAAGTATGGCTCTCATTTTCTTCTACAACATTTCAAGAAATCATATCATAATTTAGTTTTTTTTTTCAAAGTATGCGCAGTAAGTATTCAAAATATGCGCATACTTTAGTTTTTTTTTTCAGAGTATGTATATGACATATAATTGAAAGCGTTAAGATTACTTTGATGACTAAATACTTTATATCAAAATTAATTTTTATAAAAAAAAATACTTTGATGTGAAAACAATTAAAAGACATTGAAAGTCTTGCATTAACGGAATAAACATTTTTTTTTTTTGCATAAAATGAAAAAAAGACAGTTACAAATGCAAAATTTTCGTATTTTCAAACTATGCAAATTTTGAATCTGACTTTAAAAACGAACGCCTTTGAAAAAACAAATTTCGATTTAGCTTTCAACTTAAAATGAGACAAAGCGGAAGAGAATGATTGTCATTCAGTAAGTTTGTTGTATCGATGAGAGCGATGTCTAAACAAAGTTATGGAACCGAATCAGAAGCTCGGAGATCTGTTGGCTGGTTAGAAGGGGGTCTGATTGATTGATTGATTGAGTGACTATTTTACTAGCGCAAGATCCATTCTTTGGATAAACTGCGCCGAAACTAGATGAAGGCCTTGGCAATAAGTTTTAAAACAATTTTAAAAAATTCACAATCCAATGCTTAAAAACCGAATAAAAGCAACAAAACGAATGAAACAACAATTTAAATTTCTTTGAAGAAACATGCCTCCTTTAAATAAAGGAAAATGTTAAAATGTGGTTTATGTCCAATTAAAAAGGAAAGACATGGGACAACTGAGTTAAAATGTTTAAGACGCAATGGGTCCAATGACTGGCATTCAATCAAAATATGTCGGATAGTTAAACTATCCCCACAACGACTACAAATTGGCGGTGGCTGCTTGAAAAGTATATATTTATGTGTTAATCGAGAATGCCCAATGCGTAATCGCGTCAGAATAACGTCGCATCGGCGATTTAGGGAGGAACACCAAAGATCAATAAAAGGTTTGACTGTGTGTAGTTTGTTTTCTGTCTCAAGATTCCATTGGTACTGCCAGTTTTGGAAAATCCATTTACGAATGGAAGAACGTAAATCAGTATAAGTAATGGCTTGTTTATGGTATTCATTTGCTGATTTGGCAGCAGTGTCAACGATTTCATTTCCTTGGATACCTACATGGGAAGGAATCCAACAGAAAAGAATTTCAAAACCAGTTTGACATAGTTCCTTCAGTAAATTTCTGATATCAGAAATATATGTATGGTCGTGCGACTTTCCAATAAGGGCTTGAAGGGCACTCCAAGAATCAGAATAAATGATCACCTTATTAAACTTATGATTAGCAATGTATTGTAAAGCTCGATATATAGCCGCGACTTCTGAGGTAAAAACGGAAGTAAGTTCATGTAATTTGTAACTCACAACTACATTCTCACAAGCAAAAGCATAACCAACATGAGACTCAGTTTTGGAACCATCCGTGTATACAGGAATATAGTCACTGTACATGTGTCTGTGAGCAGAAAAAAGTGCTCTAAAAATGAAATCGGGAGTATGGGACTTTGCAAAATTTTGAAATGGGTGGAGCAGAACGATATTATTTCGACACCAAGGTGGTATACAAAAGGAACTCTCATCGTGGATTTCAATATTATGGTATATTTCTGGTAATAACTTCAAAATGCGTGTTCCCAGAGGATGTATACAAGATTTTCGAACATTGAATAGAGGAGATTGATTGTAATTTAAAAGCATTCTTCTTAAAGGATGAGATTGGTTTGATAAAACACGGAAGTAATAACAAGCGGTTAACATTTTCCGTCTAGAAGACAACGAAGGTTCGCAAGTTTCAACATATAAACTGCTAATCGGGGATGTTCTAAATGCACCACAGCATACACGTAGAGCCTGATGATGAACGTAATTAAGGCGAGATAAATAAGAAGTGCGAGTTGATCCATATACAACGCAGCCATAATCCAATTTGGAACGAATAACACTTCGATATACTTTCAACAAACTAGTGCGATCGGCACCCCACATAGTATTTGACAGAACTCGAAGGATATTCAACGATCGTAAACATTTGTTACGTGAAACCTCAATATGGGGGAGGAAAGTCAGTCGTTTATCGAATATAACACCAAGGAATTTATGCTGGTCGCAAACAGTCAGAGGATTGCCGTTCAGTGTTAATTCAGGATCTGGATGTAATGGCCTTCTACAAAAATGCATGCATACAGTTTTCTGAGCAGAAAAAGTGAACCCATTGCCTTCAGACCAGGCTACCATGCTGTTAATTGCAAGTTGTAATTGACGTTCAATAAAACGCATATCCCTAGCAGAACAAGAAATCTGCAGGTCGTCTACATAGATGTTTTTATGTACAGTGGATGGAATGATGGATAAAATCTGGTTGAGTTTTATGATAAATAGAGTCACGCTCAATACGCTGCCCTGTGGTACTCCTTCTTCTTGGCATTGTACGTTAGAGAGAGTATTCCCCAAACGAACTCTAAATAGTCTATGAGCTAAGAAATTTTTAATAAAAATAGGTAGATTTCCACGAAAATTAAAATTAAACAAATCCTTTAAAATTCCAAATTTCCACGCTCTATCGTGAGCTTTTTCCATGTCAAAAAAACTGACACCAAGTGGTTTCTTCGTACAAATGCATTTCTTATATCTGTCTCCAAAGCGATAAGGTTATCAACAGTGGAACGCCTCTTTCGGAAACCACTTTGGAAGGGGGATATGAATCCGTTTGTCTCCAAAACATGGATCAAGCGTGCATTCACCATTTTCTCTTGAAGTTTGCATAAGCAACTAGTTAATGCAATAGGCCTATAATTCATGGGGTTTTGAGGATCTTTATTAGGTTTTACAATAGGGATTACAATCGCATTACTCCACTGAATAGGGAAAACATGTTCCTTCCAGATTCTGTTAAACATAGTCAGAATATTTAATAAAGCATCACGAGAAAGGTGTTTAAGCATAGCATACGTGACCCCATCCGGGCCAGGAGCCGTTTCTTTTGTATTTGATAAAGCCTGCTGAAGCTCGCATAAGGTAAAATCAAAATTGTACGGTAAAAATTTCCTTGTATTAAAGCGAAAAGGGGTTCGTTCCGATTGACGTTTGATTGAAAGAAAACTTTCAGTATAATTATTAGAATTGCATACGGATGCAAAAGCTTCAGCAAGAGTATTCGCCATTTCTTGCAGAGTGTTAACTTCTTTATTATTTACCTTTAAACAGGAGAGAGAGATTTCAGGATATATACCACAAGCTTTCTTTACTCCTAACCACATTTGTTTTGCCGAGACAGAAGATTTAATACTGGATACAAAATTCATCCAGCAGTCTTTTTGACTTCGTCTTCTAATTTGTCGTGCCTTACTTTTGGATTCCTTATAAACAATGAGGTTTCTTGTTGTTGGATGCCCTCTGAATTTATTCCATGCTCGTTTTTCTCTTTGCCTAGCTTTAGTGCATTCTTGGTTCCACCACGGCTTCCGATATTTTGGAAAGCAGTTTCCAGATTTTGGAATAGCTAAATCTGCAGCTCCTATTAATGTTTCAGTAACTTGGTGGACTACGTCATTTATATCCTCAACCATTACCATTGTATTTGTGATATTTGCTAAAACAGAGAAAGATGCCCAGTCAGCTTTTGAGAATAAATAACGAGAGGGGCGTTTCATTACGGAATTATTAAACTGAATGGGTTCTAAGAAAATAGGAAAGTGATCACTTTCCAAAAGATCATCTCCCACTCGAAAATTAAATTTTGGTGCTAAAGATGGTGTGCAAATAGCAAGATCTAATGAGTGAAATGTTCCATTTTGCTTATGGAAATATGTATTTTCCCCATTATTCAAGAGGCAAAGAGAGTAAGAGTCAATTAGTTCCTCAATTTGTTTACCACGAGGATTAACCCGTCCACTACCCCAAAGAGGGCTATGACCATTAAAGTCTCCAACAAGGATTAGAGGAGATGGAAGTTCATTTAAGAGGGCATTGAGGTCTCTTTGGTCTATACGCGTATTCGGTGGCAAATAAATGCTGCATACTGTTATCAGGGAAGGAGCCATTATTCGAACTGCAACTGCCTGTAGATTCGTGTGTAGATGAATAACGAACGATGGACAGTCATGAGAGATTAATAGGGCAACACCCCCAGATGCTCGATCAGAATTAACGTCCTTACGAATGAGGCTGTAGCGTCGAATTTTTGCAGGATCATTTGGCTTGAGAAAGGTTTCTTGGAGCGCAATGCAGACGGGATGAGTTTGGTTAATGAGATCTTTAATGTGAGATATTTTATTACGTAACCCGTGGCAATTCCAGGAAAACAGAGTTTCCATTAAATTTACTCTTTATCTGGAGGTTTCTTCTTTTTCTTAATACCCTCTGCAGAATTTTTCTTGACTGAAGCGGGAGAATCCTGATCCATATCCGAAAATTCTGATAAAGATGTGTCAATTTTTAAAAAATCTTCAGAAACATAAGGTCTTGTTGCAAGCGATTTCAATTTCTTCCTGTTTTTGGCAGCTTTTTTTGTGACATCATTATTTTGGGAGGATGTTCTTCTTGGAGATAATTTTTCGGAGCTTATAGAAGGTTTCAGAAACTGAGAGGAAGTAGACGATTTTCCGGTAGGCAACACTAGATTAGTTATTGCGCAGTGACAGTGTGTAATAATTGAATCAGTCTGAGAGCAAGACGTGGTTTTAATAGGATTCAGGGCAGATGAATAGGAAACACCAACTTTTGGAGTTCTATCATTAACAATTTTTCGGGCTTCAGGGAATGTTATATTCTTTTTTATTTTAATGGTAATTATTTCCCTTTCCAAGATCCATTTGGGACAGGACTTAGAGAAAGCAGCATGTGAGCCAGAACAGTTAACACATTTCAACACGTCAGAGGTGCAATCATTCATTACATGGCCAGATTCTGCACATTTTCCACAAATATTATCACCGCTTCGACAACCGATTTGTGAATGCCCATACCTCTGGCACTTAAAGCAGCTTAAAGGATTGGGGATGTAGGGTCGGATTTTGCAATTAATATATCCACCTTTAATAGAATTAGGCAAAACCGGCGTTTGAAATGTCAGAACAACATGTTGCGGGGGAATAAGTTTGTCACCTCGGCGAATATTAATGCGACGAGCGGCACAGACATTTTGATCTCTAAGCTCTTCCAAAAATTCTGCTTCAGAAACCTTTATAAAATCGGTTTCGGAAAGGACACCACGTGACAAACTCATCGTTTTATGGTAAGATGTTTGTATTGGGAAGGAGCCCAGTGCTGTCATGTTGCATTGCTTGTTTTTCAGACACCTGCAATAGTAAATCCCCAGAGCGTAATTTTTTTACATTTTGTACCTCACCAATTGTAGATAAAATGAGTTTGTTAATAAGAAATGGAGAAATGGAATGGAAAGTGTTAGGAGTATGAATAATCATGTAACGAGTAGTAGATTTGGCTTCGACGACGTTAGAAAAAGACCCCATAGGACATTGTTAGTGATTCAGGTCCGGCGGCATCACCCACCACGGAGCCCAACAAGGGATGGTAGATGCCGGCTCTGGAATTTTACCAACCTCGGCACTTGCCACAATGCTAACCAGAACCTATACGCTAGGAGTCACCCCCGGGGACAGTGACCACCCTTAACGCCAAGCCCAAGGAGTGACCCCGTCGCTTGATCCCCTTGAGCAGCCCAGTCAAATAATTGCCTAGGGTACCGGCCGATTGGTACACCGGAGACCGAAATGCACCACCCGTCTAATGGGTCGCCACGCACGGCCAACACGTGGGGTTTTTGGCTGTCCATGAGGAGCAAGAAGCAAACAGAGCGGCGACAGCTTCTCATGGAGAGCTCCCTCGCTTGCCGTCGAGGGACGGAAGAACAAAATAAGCAGCAGAAGGCGAAGAGGAGAATAAAATACGAATGAAGTAAAGATCCCTGGGAACCTCGGGATTGGGACACCCGTACCCACCTAAAGAAGGTGAGCCCCTGAGGGCTAGAAGGGGGTCAAACACAAGCCTCAGTAACAGAAGCCATTGGAATTTCAAAAAGTGTGACTCCCAGGATTTGGAACCGCTTTCAGGAGACTGAAAAAGCAGACCAAAAATCAAACCAAGGCTGCAGATGTGCAACAACGCCCAACGAAGACGAAATATTCAACGCTAATGGCTCGGAGTCACCGAAACTATGAGTCCATTTATAGAGGCGCCTAGCCCCGTCAGGGGCTTATCCTCTGCCTTGGTTGATGTTGATAGTAGCTCTGCTGGTGAAGGACTGCCTTGGACTGCCAGGAGACTTGGGGTACCCGCAAGGGGTGGGAGAGGTGAGAGAGTGAGAGGAAGGGATGCTATTGGCTGCTGGCTATTACTATATAAAGCTTGCAAAGAAAAATTGAACTTCATTTTAAGGATTTGCATTTTTGCAGATTGAGTTAAATAAGATTAAGAACTTGGTAGTAGGGTCATTATGATTTTTCATTTCTTTGGTTGCTTGAATAAGGTTGGGGAACAGTTGGAATAAATTTTTAATTTCATTAATCGCGTCTATCATGTCTTTTAAATCGTCGGCAGTGGGAATATTTTCCAGTGCAGCATCATTCCTGGGGGTGAGATTTTGTTGTGGGAGATTATTTCTCAGTGAGCTAGCGTAGGAAAAGTTGGGTTTACGCATGTTGGAGTTGAAATAGTTAGTTCTATTTTGCAGAGGGGTGTTTATTTTCGGAAACTTGGGGCATCCTCTGTAGGCAGCTGTGTGCCCTATTTGATCGCAGTTTATGCATTTTGGTGTTAAAACTACTTCTTTGATGCTGCAATTCCTCGTTTGGTGTGACTCTCCACATTTCAAGCATCGCGGTTGCATATTGCAGTTTGAGGCAGTATGCCCGAAGTGGTTGCAATTGAAACATTGCGAAACTGAATTACGTCCCCGATAGCTTTCTATGTTAACTCTAAGATGTCCAATTGCTTTTAAGTTATAAATTTCATCAACGATTTCGTTTTTACGAAGCTCGATTAGGTAAAGTGGAAGCGGTTTCCTGGTTTTGTATTGAGTCATTCTTGATATTTCATCTATAGAGAAGCCGAGTTCTTTTAATTCATTATTAATTTCTTCAATCTCAATATCTATAGGCAAGCCCCTGATGACAATCTTAACTGGCCTAGTTGTTTTGGGGGGATAATGTAGAACTCCAAATTACTTTCCTCACAAAATTTTCTAATTGCCCTGTGACTTTCTTCACTGTCAGGGAAGATTTTGATGAATCCGTTAGTTAATTTGCATTCTTTAACTCCGAATTTTTCTTTGATATTTTTAAGGATTTCGTTATAATTTTTAAGGTATTTCAGCATAATGGGGGGGGGGATCTTAGGAGTTTTTTCTTCTTCGTTTGTCTTATTAGTATCCTCTTTTGGGTCTAACTCAATTTCTTTTAGTGCCTCGAATTTATTGCTTAGTTTAATCTCTCTGGGATTCTGGGATTCAATTACGGGGGTAGCTGTTTTCCTACGTGGGGATAGTTGAAAATCCTCATCTCTATTTTTAAATTTACAGCCAATAGCAATTAATGATTCCAACTCACCTTTTAAACTCTTCAATATCTTCTGAGCATCTACCAATGTGTTGACTTTGTTGGCGATGCCTTCAAATTGTCCCGTTGAATTAGCAAGTGAAACTGCCTGAGAATATTTGTACACTTCAATCTCCATGTGAGCGTAATCCTGGGTACTTTGTTTAATTCGTTTGCAAGTACTGCATTCGCAATCAAACTTGTTTACAGAACTTTCTTCTTCAACCACACCTTCGCTCGACCACTGCCACTCAGTTTCGTCACAGACTGTCCGAAGACGCCTTCACGCAATATATCTCTGTGATTATTGGTGTACGTCGAGTTAAATGCAAGGTTCCGTCGTGCTCAGAGGGAATGGGCGACAGGGCTTTTAAACTGGAGGGGGGGAAACAGCGCAATAGTCTTTTCTCTGAAGGAGTTTCGTTTTGCTGTTCATCCTGACAATAGGCGTATTTTAATATGGAGGGAACGTTGCACTAGGAACAATCGTGCGTTCGTGCGTGAAACTCTTAATATTTAGGGGTGGAAGTGTGATAGATATTGGCATCTCCATTGAAGTTCACACCGATCTTCATATCATTCGAAATGGAGCTCTGATCGATCGTCGATGTAGACATGAGATCCTGAAACCTATTGTGATCCTTTCTCTACAGAAATTGGTGATAACTTCGTATTAGTGTGCGACAATTGCAGCCTTGATCGTGCTAATTTTTTTCAATGATTTTTTTTTTCTCTGACAAACAAATGTTATTCTTATTTCATACAGCGTACTGCGTCTGTCGATAATGCATTAATCCTTCAAACAATTCTCCAGGTTCAAAATAAACCCACAACTTCAATATCACTTTATTGCTCTGATTAATAAAATATGACATATGTTAAGACATTCTCTAATCATGAAAGAAAAAAATAGATCATCTGTAATAGCGAATTCTCAAAACCGGAGAAATAATATAATTAAAAATTCTTCTCAAATAATTGTAACAAATGACCTCAAATAACACCAGTATTTCAATTTCAATAAATCTTTCAGTTGCAAAGCTATATTGTAACCACTTTCAGAATTAGCAATTTCAATTAAATACTGCTGCCATGAAATGCTGATGGTGAATAAATTATTTTGAAACATTAAAAAGCTAAAATGCTTCAAATTTTAATCGATTTACACGTCGTCTTTGCAACTGAATATGCTAGATCAAATAATGTATACATCCATTATTTCAGCTTCAAATAATCTCATGCAATCCTAATTTTCAATCAGTTTTTTTTTTTAAATTTTGGATCAGGCGAAGGAATAAAACATAAATAGTTTCATGAAAAAAAATTAGTTTCAGAATATATGATCACGATATAGGTTCACACAGTCTATAACCTGAGATAAAGAACCAGATAGAAGCAGTAGAGAATTTCTGAGACATAAAAAAATAATAAATAGATATAGGAATGACCTCTCTCAAATTTCTGTCAAAATCTCCTCAAGAGATCTCAATATCCATACATTCAGGACAAATAATTGTTTCAATTATGAGCAAAATCTGAGCAGTATTTGAGGAAGCAATTTAATGAACGTGATTCAATCACCTTCCCTTTACCAAGAATAAAAAGTAAACCAGAGTTTTTAATGAAAACTATTTGAGAATTCAAAAAAAATCATTTTTGGTTTTTCGAAATATACGCGAATGTTTTAATAAAATTAATTAATTCTATCATTGTTGAGTATAACTTTTGATCATAAAAGACACATTTACTTAGACTTATTTTATTTAGAAAACACAAAACGAATTTGGTATACCTGAATAAAGAACACTTTTGGAAAATTCTTTATGACCATTTACATAGGAAGGACATACAGGAATTACTTAATATGTGTTGTTGCCTTTTAGAAATCAATGGTATGGTAGGAATAAAGTTCCTACATTTTGATTCTATCTCAGGTCATACAGCTTCCCTTAAGTACATCGAAAAACATGTAGAACTTGTGTTTTGAACGGAAATCTTTTTTTTGTAACAGATGCTCTTGTTACTATGCTTCAAGAAAAAGATTATACTAAAGCTGAAAGATGTACGAATGTGGCGACGTCCGTTTCCGATAAAACTGGAACATTAAGAAAATGTCGGTCGAATAATGTGCAGTAGGAAAAGTAAAATACTGAAACAAAGATTTCCACATATTTTTTTTTATAATTTCCATGAAAAAACTCCCCTGCCACTGGAAACAGGGGCAGTAAGAAATAAGGGACGTTCTTAAAAAAAGGCAAGAGTATACGAAGGGTTTGAAAAATTTGTTTATATTATTTGGAAATGGTCCTTACACTCTTAGGCATACTTTAAAAGAAGGTTATAAGAAATAAGTTTCATGGTGGATATTTCTCACAAGCACGATAAAATAAATCATTCATCTGATGAAAATTAATTTTTTATCTCAGTCATTAAATAATTTACTAGATGCCCAGAGCTGATTCCAAAACAAACGACAAAACTGTTCGAATCTTGATGCCTCTTTAGACTTTCAAGTTCGATTCTTCAATCACCATAACAATTGTTTAGAGGACGAGATTGTGATTACATTATTTCAGAAATTTTTCTGGCATATTTGGCTGTTACACGATACGAGGATTGCGTAAATATGGCTACAAAATTTACAAGATGTCTGTCAAAAAGCTCCATGAAAAGGTACGAATTGAGAATATAATATTATTTTTCATTAATTATTCAATATAATTCACTAATCAAAAACCAAAATTGGAAACGTTTTTAAATAAACTAGTGTTTATGGCCATGTTTATGAACTGTAATTATAGCACTAAAACGAAATATCATTGTTTTCATTAAACATTATATTGTACCTGAATATCATGTATTTTAGTTTCACTCGAATGTTAAAGCAAAATTTCTATTACATATTTCTTCGAGTTTTCAGTTATTTCATGAATGCAATTTTTTTTTCCGACTCTCCACTTTCATTTTAAATTAAGAATAATGTTATTTAAACATTAGTGTTTTTGATAGCCTTTTGCGATATCTTATTCCGAAATGTTTTCAAACGTCTGCCATCGTAATTATCACTTTAGAGACAATATTTTCTTTCTGATTTGGCTCAAAATACTTAATCAAAAGAACAGATATGTCTGGTTGATTGTTGTGCGTATAAACGTGTAGGATTGCTTATCTTTCTTGTACGAATTTCTGATCCTTGCATCATTCTACGTAGTGAAGTGAATTAATATTGTAATTAAACATTACATAAAGTTTTATGAAATCATTATCATTTCAGACTATTAAAATTGTTCAAAAAGATTGTTTTGTGATTGCAAGCTAGACAATTTCAGTAATAAATATAGTCTGTCATTTTTATGGCGATAGAAAAAATTTATCTTGCAATACAATGAGGCCTTTTTTCAAGTTGTATACCATTCTGTAATGCATTTAGGTTTTGATGGAAAAATTTGAGGGATCGAAATTCTGAAGTTTGAAAAAAAAAGTTTATTTCTAGATATTTTCTAACTTTTTAGTTCTCAACAGTATTGTTGCCATTCTTCTAAATGTCAGAAGGAAAATCCTATTGAATCTGTGAAGGTGTGTGCTTTGTCTTATTTGGTCAGCAAGAAAATTTCGGCGAATACGTGGCGATCGGATGTGTTCGATAATAAGCGACATTATAGAAAATTAATTTCATCTCCTATGTTTATATTTTATTTGTCAAAACCTCCTACCATTCACTTAGTGGGAAAGTAAGAATAATAGATTACGATAAAAAAAATTACAAGGTCCATTTTAAGATTTTTTATAATACGTGGAATTGGTACTCACTCATTTAAATACATGAGAAATGGGTGCGTTAGAAATGAGTACAGAGAATAGTTTCGTGAAAAGAAACAAATTTCGTATAAAGTAGTCTTATATTAGAAAAATCTAATATAAAAACAAATCCATTTATTAACACTCTTTGGTTGAAATGCTTAGACAATAGCATTCAATAATTGCAATTATAATTCTTGTATTATGGCAGTGGCACTCTAAAGAGAATCCTTTATTTATCTTCTAAACTTTTCTTTCTGAAATTAGTACGATATTTTTTCAATATTTTTATAGATATTATGAACTTTCAACAAACTTCTTCTCACTGGCAGAGTGCGATAGATGGAACAGTGATGTACTATGGAAAATATTTACAAGGCCCCTTTTAAAAGAAATTTTGATACTACTTCGAAGTGGCATTCACTCTTGGCAATGGAAACAGGCGGAAAAATTAATAAAGTTTCATGAAAAGGAACAGATTCTGTTCATATCATTCCTATATTGGAATAATTCAATATAAAACGTTCACTTATCAACATCATTTGGCTTTAAAAAAAGAACCTCATATTCTTCAGTTCACGTATAACAGTATTCGTCCGTTAATTTTATAAAAATTTGGAACGAGGAAAAATTCCAAAATAGTTAAGAGAAACGAAAAAATTTCAATATATCTTATTTACTCATTGTGGATTGCATTAGTCTAATTACGTGGTCTCACTCGATCAGAATATGCAGCTTCTCGTCTCTCATTTATCCCCTTAGAGACAGTATATTCTAGAATCTATTCCCAAAACAATTACAAGTCCTCACCATTCTATTCATGATCAAGTGTAACCGTATTCACCAATTAAAATTCCACAAGTAACATAATATCTGGTATAATAAAACTGGAAATTTATGAAAAGGAACAGTTTCAGCACTCTTTTCTGTGATGTCACGATAACCCTCTCAATTGTGTTTCTGCAATTCTGCTTTATTTAAGGAACGTGTCATACAAACCGCTCTACGTAAGTGACCCTCCCCCAAATTCAATTGGTGTTAAATCAGGTGTTCTGGGGAGAAATTCGAATGGTCCATGCAAGCATGTCCACTTGTCTGGAAATACGTCAGGTAACTAGTGACTCACAACTTTAGTATGTTAAACTGGAGATCCATCGTGATGGAACCAAGCGTTGGAACCAACATTAAAATCAGGAATAAACGCACTCAGTTCCCAGTATTTGGCATATAAATTGGTGCTAACGGGAAACGTTACGCTAAGAGGAAGCCCCAGGAACAGCGATGACCCTTAACCAACAAGCCCATGAAGTGAGCCCTTCGCTTGATACTTGGCAGACTGGCCACTCAGGTGACCAGCTGCTAGCCAGTTGATATACAAGGGAATACAGTGCACTGCACGTCTAATGGGTCACCACGCCCAGCCAGCACGCTGATATTCTGGCTATCCAGGCAAAGAAGAAAGCAAACAGAGCGGCGATAGCTTCTCATGGAGAGCTCTTTCTCTTCCCTTAAAGGGAAGGAGCAAAGACAGCAGAAAGCAGAAGACGCAGGGGAGGGGAACCGGAAAGGCACGAAAAGTCACCAGGGTCCCTTGGGAGACCTAAAGAAAGAACACTCCTGAGGGACCTTGATCCAACAAGGGAATTTTATGAAAGAGTAAAGATACAGAAAATATTATTACTTTTATTAATATGAACGAATATTCAACCACATTCACTAATGTCGTTGAATAATTCAGATTTGTAATTTTCTAAAAATTTATCAATTAGTACAATTTTTAGAAACTATAAATAGAGAAGCACACCTAAATGTGAATATTTTCTCTCGATGTGATATGATATCCAGATATACTATGTTTTCAATTCACTTGATTTCTCCTTGAAAAAGTTCTATAATATATTTCCTCGTGTTTTAAATTGTTTCATGGACGTTCATTTTTTCAAATTCTTGAATTTCATTTGATATTCCGCATCTTCTTGTTTCAACGGAAATGTTTATGCATGCTTTTTGCAATACTTTAATTTTTTTTAAAAAGTCCAAAAAGATTTATCTCCAAATTTCTTTTTTACACCATCTGTGCACATTTCCATCATATGCATAACGCAAGATCATCAAATCTGAACCCCGTGCTCTGAATCAAATAAAGTAATCTATGTTCTGGGTCATTATTAGAGGAGATTTGCAGACATTTTAAGAGAAATGCACATGTCATGAGGTCGATGTAAAGACGAGCTAATTTTTGAAGTTAATCTGCAACTCTGAATTTTGGTTCAGTTCTATAAAAGCTTGCGTATAATCACAATGCCCTGTCGGATTTTTCTCTTTTCTTTTTGATCATTCCGATAATTCGACTGAATTTTTCAATAAAAGTACACAGAAATGTTTCAAGTCCGGGTCAGATCCCTTCACTTCTTGAGACAGTAATTTGATGCGTTTAAAGAGTACACTCCCCGCAGACCCCCAGAAATTAAAAAAAAAATTGAGGGTACACTAACAACTTGGAAAATGTGCTCAGCCTCATGAAAAGGGACAGGTTCTTTGTAAGTTATTCTTACATTTAATGAACTTTTATTCAAACAAAATCACTGTTCCAGCTTATCGATTTACAAGAATATAAAATATCTGTGAATTCTAATAAGGATAACAGAATCCGGAAACTGTCATTTGAATTTTTGAACGAAATCTCAAAGATCCGTAAAGTAGGATTGACGTCATTTTTCATTTTCCAAAATTCACCAGTGTCGTTGCAAGTACCGCTATTTATGTCGTCATCAGTATTACTGACCTTTAACATAAAAGTCTAAAGAAAAGAATAAAAATTTGAGGGAAGAACTTCCATCGGGTAGTATCTTGATAATACGATCTCATTCGAACTCAAATAGCTGTAGACAACGACTTCGTCTCTTTCCCAAAATGTCTTTCAATACAGTAACTTGAGTATAAATAACTCTAATTATAATTAAATCCAAAGTAGCATAAGTGTCGTTAGTTATCATTAAAATCGACAGTAATAAAGTCAGAAGAGAGCGAAGAAATTTGCTTGACCCTTCACCCATCATCTTAATCATTAGTGAAAATAGAACGTAAGTATTTTATAAGAAAAAGAATATTTTTAGAATAAAGAGAATATTTTTAGAGAAATTTATCTCTTACGTTATTGTGATTATGTGACCAGAAATGACTTCAAGACTGACACTTCTAGATACAATACATTAATGAGCCTACTGCTGCTATCAAATATGCATTATTGTCACCAAATCATCTACAAGGTGGCCAGAAATAAAACACCCCTACTCTGACCTCCATGGATATCGAACTACTCAGTGTAAAGGCTCAAAATTTTGTACACATACTATTCAAAATATGGGGAAACGGATTTCACGAAAAAAAAATTAGTTCCTGAAATCACCGATAGGTGGCGCTGCACAACTGGAACTATGATCAAAAGACACAAATAATAATAAAAATTAAAATGTTTATGCGGAATGGAATGCTTCCATGCTTCCTTTTTAATTTTTCTGCCCCTTATGGAAAATAAAAATAGTAAAGAAGCTAGAACTCCCGTTGTAACTGCAATTTCATACTGTAACCAGAAAAATTTGCATAAAGCATGGTTAGAAGCCATGTTAAAAGGTGGGGAATGTCATTCTTATTAGTGATGGCTGTCACGCTGCCAGAACGCGCTTTGCTTGTGAAGTTGTTTTACGAGAATAAAGGAAATGCTCCAGCAGCACTTCGAGAGTTTCGCCGACTTAAGGATTTGCGTAAGGGACCATTGCTTCCACAAGCTCTCAGGAGAATGATCGCTCGATTCGAGGAAACTGGACATCTTGGAGTTCAGCCTGGTCGAGGACGCAAACCGGTTCGTTCAGATGTCGTTGAAGATGTTGCCACCGGTATTGTTGAACAGTCAATGGATAATGTTTTAGGCTGCAGTAGTGCACGTGCAGTGTCACGACACTTGGGTGTGTCCTATAGCACAGTGTGGAACGTACTCAGAAAAATGGTGCATTGTTTCCCGTACAAAATCCGCCCTAATCAACAATTGCTGGCCACAGACAGGGAGATGCGACTGACCTTTGCATTGACATTTCTTGCTAGAGTTGAAGTGGATGCATCGTGGCCGTGGCAGATTCTGTGGAGCGATGAGGCCCATTTCCACCTCAGTGGAACAGTGAACACCCATAACTGTCGCATATGGGACACGACAAACCCCCGTACCTTCCAAGAGATTCCACTCCACTCACCGAAAGTTACAGTCTGGTGTGGATTCACAGCCACATTCATCCTTGGACCGTTCTTTTTCGAAGAGGTTACTTCCAATGGCCTTGAGACATGTACCGTGACGGCCAACAGGTACAAAAGGATGCTCGAAACATTTGTTGTACCCCATTTGCAGCAGCGCCAATGCCTTGACACCATTACTTTTATGCAAGATGGAGCACCTCCACACATTGGACTCCCTGTGCAACAGTTTCTTCGCCAACATTTCACCACTGACAGAATAATCAGTCGCGCGTTTCCGACAACTTGGCCATCTCGTTCACCGGATCTTAATCCGTGTGATTTTTGGCTTTGGGGACACTTAAAAAACCTTGTTTATCGAGAACGTCTGATAACCTTGGCAGATTTGAAAGAGAGTATCAGTCTGCATGTGAGAAGCATCTCAGATGACCAGTTACGATCCGCAGTTGAACAAGCTGTCCACAGACTTCACATTTTACATCTTCAGGAAGGGAACCATATTGAGCAGCATTCCCTGCATCGATAACGTCCTTGTTTCATGTATGCTTGGTACTTTCAAATAAAATGTGTTTAAAACGTGTTTTTGTGTCTTTTCAGCATACGTCCAGTGGTACAGCGCCACCTATCGGTGATTTCTGGAACTAAATTTTTTTTTCGTGAAATCCGTTTCCCCATTTTTTGAATAGTATGTCCACAAATTTTCAAGCCTTTACACTGAGTAGTTCGATATCCAGGGAGGTCAGAGTAGGGGTGTTTTATTTCTGGCCACCCGGTATATCATTTATCAAATCAAATCATTTATATCATTTAAATCATCATTTATATTTTTTTAAAGATTTCACTCTGGATTTGATTACACAAATTCCTATGTCAATCAAAACACCTAATAAGGCATCGATCGAATCCTTTAGGCTGTTTGGAGTTGCATAGGGTTAGATAATAACAACTATGAAGACGTCCTTGACACAACATTCGAGTTTCATGAAAAGGTACATATTTAAAATATATTATTACTTTCGTTGATATGAGCAAATATTCAATCACTTTTACTATTCAACCTTCTCAGATTGACATAATTTTAAAAATATATAAATTATAATAATGACCAAATACCTTAGTTACAGCATCAAAAAGAAGTCTAAATATTTTATCTCAATATTATGTTGTAAATGAATATTATTTATTTCAAATTCACTTTCTTTGTTATGCTAAAGTTCCAGTATATATTTCCGCATGTTTTAAATTATTTCAAGAACGCTGCTTTCCCGACTATTCCGTTTCCTTTTGCAATCTTTATCTTGTTGTTTTAATATAGGTTTTTTTTATGATTGCCGTTTGTGATATTTAAATTTCAAAAATGAATACTTATTTTAAAAGATTTAATTCTTATTGTATTTTCTTCATTATCATTGCCCGTTTCAATAGTATCTGTGACGGAGCACAAACCAATTTGACTTTTGCACCCTTAAACCAACAAACTAACCCATCTTTTTTGCCATTATAGGGAAAATAGAACGTAATTAGTTTATTCAAAAAAGAATATTTTTGGAATAAAGAGAATAATTGGAAAAAATTTCGAAAAAAATTAAAGTAAGGGCTTTTAGTTCCTGAAAACTGTTTATTTGGACGAATAATTTGGCCGGACACTTCATCCGGAACTATTAAAGAGAAATATTTAAGTGAAATAAAAATTTATTATTATATGAAGACTGTTCTACGTATGAAGTCCGAATAGAACTGGAAATTCTCCTTTGAAGACTTACTGCTTTCAATAATCAAATCGGTTTTAGATTCACAAGCTTCTGAATGAGAACATTGGGATTTAAAACAATATTCGTCGCCATATGGCATTATAAAGTATATTCGTGTCTGCGTTGCATTTTAAATTACGACCAATGTATAATTGCCCCTTCGTATTCTTTCCGAGACAGGAAACGCTGTATCATTAGAGCCGATGTGCTTGCTTTGGCCAAATGTTGGTCACGAAGGGAGTCTCATGAAAATGAAGAGGTTCCGAATACAGCGTTATTGCATACGTGAAGGCGATTCTAATTCTGAGTAAAAAATGGCACATCTTTTGCAATCGAGAATTCTCAAGACAGCGAAAATAATACGAAATAAACTTTAAAAAAATCTCAGATAATTGTGAATAAAAGACAGCTAACGAATTATGTATTTATTTAAAGTGCAGACAATTTCCCAGCCTCTCTGAAGGGAGCAACTACATGGTTTGATCTGCCATCAAACGTTTTTGGCGGATACAGCATTTTCAACCCTTTCAGTGACATTTCAAAGAAAATCGGGCATCGACTTCAAGCTTGCTTACACGACGTCATTCAATCTGAAATTTTCTTGCTGTTGTCATCATCTTTCTTGTGTCCTTAGAGGCAATATATACGCTAATCTAGTCATTTACTCTTTTTGGTTCAAGTAATTCATAAATTCTTTTCCAATATTTGAAATAATCTCATGTAATCATATTTTTAAATTTCTTTTTTTATCATACGGAAGAAAACAAATGGTTTAAGAGTTTCGCGAAAAGGAAGTTTTAGAACGTATTATTACGATGTAGGCTAATACAATTTCTAAACCTAAGAAGAAGAAAAAAAGAAAAGAACCCGCAATAGAGCATTCTCAAGATAGAAAAAGAGATAAAAACTAAAACAAAGCAACTGATCTCTCCGAAAATTCTGAATAAATTGTAACAAAGGATTTCAGTATTTAATTAAAAAGCATGTATGAAACAACTTTTTTTTCTCATGGTTGTATGAAAGGTTTGCTTGAAGTATGAGAAGGATCACAGATGAATGTCTAGAGCGCATTCTCCCCCCCCCAAGAATAAGAAGTACCGGATAACCAAGACTATAGTTTTGATGACAGAACTTCATGAAAAGGAATACATTTTGTATAAATTTTGCGTATACTGACACAAACTCTTAAACAGATGGCGGAGTTTCGTGAAAAAGGACAGTTTTAGAATATATTTTTATGATATAGGCTAATACAATTTCTGAACCTGAGAAAAAGAATGGAACATTCTCAAAATATAAAAACTAAATTAAAGTTTCTGATCCCTCCAAAAATTCAGAACAAGTTGCAACAAATTCAGTGTTTAATTAAAGAGAATGTATTAAATAACTTTTTTTTCATTCTTGTATGAAAGGTTTGCTTGAAGTATGAGCAAGGTCACGGCACTTCTTTAATGAATGTCTAGAATGCACCCCTTCCCCCCAGGAATAAGAAATACCGAATAACCAAAAACTATAAGTGTTAATGACAGAATTTCATGAAAAGGATCATATTTTGTATAAATTTTGCTTATACTGACACGGACTGTTACTTAGTGAGGTTCACTCATCTACGCATCCGCTTCAAAGAT
>JAOUZG010020174.1:0-27703 GCA_026289955.1 Argiope argentata
GGGGGGGGGGGGAACTAACTGATTTTTAAAAAAGGAATTGTTTTTTTTAATATTGAAAATAAATTTTTTCTGCGTCTGTTAAAACTATTTTTTTACTAGCATAATGATTTTTTTTTGTTTCTTTTTAGCCATCATCTTGTTTGACATCTGGCTGTTGGCGGAGTTAAATAAATGCAATGTCTGCTCTTTAGACTGGCATTCAAACCTTCATGAGGAACAACCATTTCAACTAAGTTTCCTTAACCAACAGCGTAACATTCAAATTCATTGGTTGAAGTCTTCCGATGGTTCTGTAACTTTGCAACTGCTGTATATTTTCCTTTTTGAAGGAGTGGGACAGTCTGCCATTCTTGAACAACGATAAACATTCTATATCAGATATCGCAAGATGTTGCTCCTCCTTGAATATATTTTTATGTAACGTATAAACAAGCATGTTACTTGAAGAAAAAAGAACATAAAACTACAAGAAATTGCTATCTTATTGTTAAATATGTGTGTGTTGCTGATAATTCTGGATTGACGGACGAAAAACAGCCAGGAAAGACTACTTCCAGTTACAGATGTCAGCATGAAGGAATTAATTCTTGACGAGTATTTAAAATTCTGGTGGATACAAAACTTTTTCTTGCTCCCGGTGCACATTATTTGTCTTTTTTTTTTTCGATCAAGGACATTCTCGTGTGAAGAACTTCAGAACTCGGTTCATTTCAAGAAGTAGCTCAGGATTTAGAAAATATTATTGTTGTATGTTTTATTATTTTTATATTTAAAAATGTAACTTACTCTTATTTATCAATCCGAAACTCATCTTGTAATAACCGAAAAGTATGAGTTTCCTTCTCCCCCAAAAGAAGAGGGAGCTTTTAAAGCAGCCAAAAAGGCTTCTTGGACCCTAATCAATCGCATCCAGACGCTAAAAGTTTTATGAGCTGGCATGCGACTGCTTAGTGGTTGGGGAAAAAATGTGTTGTTTGTTTCTCTTTTTCTTGAAGATGGTAACTTTTAAAATCTTATGATTAGTAAAAATTGTAAATACCGAAATTCAATTAACTGAATTTAAAGAAAATCTATTTTTAGTGGGCAAAGCATCTATTGAATTCCAAGTTTTTTTAATATTTAGAATCATTAATCCTTGCTTAAATAATTCTAAATGCATACTTCATTAGTTTCATGAAAATATTGGGAAAGATATATAAACAAAATTTAAAAATGTAAGTGAATTTTTTTCGCCTCAGTTATAAAGTTATCAAATTTTTTTTGCCGTTGATCGAACCGTAAAAAATGTGAAGGAAACATAGCAAAAATGGGAGATAATGGTACCAAAAAATAATGGTTATTTTTTGGTAGATAATTAGTTATAAAGAAGGGAAGGAATTAATAAACCTTGCTTCCAAAGGAACTTCTCTATATATTTACTTTGATATTCTTCCAAATTGTCTGTTGTGTGCTCCATTTTTGATTAAATACAAAATGGTTGCTTAGAAATTTTTAGTATCAAGAATCTTCACAACAAAGAACCACGATACTATCACAACTTGCTACTTTGATGAATTTAAATGTAAATAAACAATGTTATAAGAAAATATAATTAAAATGAGAATGGATAGAATAGAGTTCAAATTAGAACTATATGTTCCGGAGTAGGTTTTGAGAATTGGAGGTCCATTTTTACTAAGTTTATTTAAGACGGAAAATGCAATTGCCGGTATTCAACGAACTCTCGTTGCGCGCTTTGGATTGATGTTTGATTTTAGAATAACGGTTTGGATAGTTTGTTTTATAAAAATTTAAATCT
Source organism: Argiope argentata (assembly GCA_026289955.1). Classification (NCBI taxonomy): domain Eukaryota; kingdom Metazoa; phylum Arthropoda; class Arachnida; order Araneae; family Araneidae; genus Argiope; species Argiope argentata. The sequence continues at coordinate 1,799 of JAOUZG010020174.1, forward strand.
CAAATTCAGTTTGAACGTTTACACTAACAGTGTGCAGGAGAGCTTCCGAGTGAAATTAAATAAGCTTATTTCTCATTCTATAGTTTGTTGAAGTAGAATAAAACTTTTGGAGCATAGTTGTTGTAAAACATGTGCAAGTGATTCTATTTTCATATAGATAGTAATCTGAAAAGGAAGCGCTATTCGAATCTTTTGCTAGAGCGTTGCAAATCTGTGTAGTGGATTTAAAGGTATGTTCAAGGTTATTAATCTAATGAAGGTTCTTAATTCTGGTGCTAAAATTAATATGCTTCTTGATGAACTACTCTGGAACACGCTACATAAAATTGGCCGTGTGAAAAACAGTCTTCTCTTAAATCGGTTCCTGCTACTTTTAATGTCTGCCTTTGTGACTTATTAACGGTGATTGCAAAGCAAACTTTAACCGGAAACTGCACTCTTCTAATTCAAAAGGGTATTCCGACGGAGTTAGTGGAATGCGGGGTATTAAAACCAACTCTCCTCGAGCACATCCAGTCATTATCGTAGCTTCGATTACGTACTTATTAAGTCTAGTCACGTGTAGTCTCGTATCATTGCATAACTTGGGTGGACAAAGGTTTCGTGGTAGTATTACTGGTGTTCCAACTTTCAGGTGAAGTATGCGAGATAGAAAAGACGCGTAATTTTTGCTGGATTGTTTTCAAAATTGATCAGGGTGTGCCAAAGAAATGCCAAATTATATTTTAAAAAGTTTAGTCTCATTTTTATTTATCAATCGATTAGATTTGTAATGTTCAAAAGGAAAAGTTAAATGCATAGTTTAAATTTTACCATCTTTCATACGATTTTGAAAAATGGATCCAATTTTATGTAAAAAATAATTAAGCTATCTTGAAAAGTTTCAGCATAGTTAAATATTAAATTGAAATTTCGCCTCTTCGTCAAAAAATTTGCTAAAAATTCAGTTTTAGAAATTCAATTTTTTTAAATTGTATTGCAGCATGCTACTTCGTATTGTCTTTAAGGAAACATATTTTCTATATTTTTCCAGCTAAGCGTCTATGTTACAGGGTCTTTAAAGAAAAAGACCCGTCAAAATGAACTTTTTAAAAAAAATTCGATATTTAATTTTGGCGTCGATATTTCGTAAAATAATTTATACCTCCGTGGTCTACGATAGAAAGTCCATCCTATTCCACTGCGATATTGAGTATAAGTTGAACGGACGCGTAACGATTGCAATTTAAAAAACGCGGTTTTACGGGACGCATTAGCGAGTGCTGTTACGAAAGACCGTGTTTCCCTCGGAAAGTAGCATTACAGATTTTAATTTCACAGAAATTAAGGGGGGTAATTAATTTCTCCCAAACTAATTGATATTTCGAAAAATCCTTTCTTATTGGATACTTTCGTAATCATATGGTCATGCCTGCCAAATTTCAAGCTTGGGGCTTCTACCGTATTGGCTGTGCGTTGATATATATATTATATCAGGACATTGATTTTTTATATATTTAGCTTATAAGTCGCTTTAAAGTGGCACCAGTAATCAAATTTGAGTTTGAGTCTTCTAAAACTTTTAGGAACTGTCTTTGACTGCCTAGTTGTCAGAAAATACTGTAGTGTTATTTATTTTCCTATCTTCTGGGTTTGAATCAGTTAGCTTATGAGGTTGCTCCAAGTGTCTTTTGAATTTATTTATTTTTTAAATTTAGAATCATTAATGCTCGTAAAAAACACATGGAAATGTTTATGTAGAGGATTTTCAATTAAGTGGGTGAAGTGTACTGAATGTTCAGTAAATATAACGAAAAATTTCGAAGCGTTAAAATTTACTTTTGCTAAATGATGAAAAATGGTAATTTTGTTAACAAAATATTTCACGCGCTCAACGAAATTATTTTTCTTTTTATTATAAATGTTATTAAACATTTCTCCACCTGATGTCACTGTGAAAAAAAGTGAAAGAAATATGTCAAAGACGAAGGATAGTGTATTCGCTTTGCGAACTAATTTGCTCTAACTATGGGAAGAATGTGGGGAATTTTGCATTCAGCAAATTTTCTAAATATATCTGCATCTATATTCTGAAAAATTACTTATTGTATGCTTAAGTGTTGTATCAGAAAACGATCACATACAAAATGTTAATTTTCGCTATATTTCTAATTATAAAAACTAAATTTAAAAGGGGACTTGCCCCTTATGAGTTTTGTCACTCGGAATACACTGGCGTCCGGTAATAAAATGATGAATAACATACTCAGAAGTTTTCATATTAATTATTATTAAAACACATATTTACATTGACTACGGACATTACACAACTATCGTTCGAGACTAAAACAAAACAAATCACGCTGTTTTACACTCTTCCTGCCATCCTTTCAAATCCAGTTCTCCGTCTAATTTCCGTTCTTACTCCCCGTCCGCGTTAGAGGGCGTCAGTGTCGTGCGCTGGCAAGTTGCCAACACAAATGGTTAGTATCGGTAAGCTCCAGAGGGAAAAAAATCGCCATTAGAACAGTTATTGTAAATGTATTAGGACGAGGCTGCTTGGCGTCATTCATGGGTGAAGAAGCTCAATGTGATTCTACTGGATATATAATTAAATTACGCATACCACGTGATTCAAATTTGATTTATATTTTGGAGCATACCCCCAGAATTAGGGTTGCATTTTAAATTGTTTTGTAGAATATGAAAAGTGTAATCACCGTGTTTAAATGAGCTTTCGCTACATGTCTCGAGTCAACTTTGTTTTTAAAATTACAATATGTATGGTCTTGATTATATTAAAATTTTAATCTTTCATGGTGTTAGAAGATTTACACCTACAGAGTGCTGACGAGGTTGAGACTTACTAAATGGGGGTCTTTCTGATTTCATTAATTTTGTGGATAAAATTTTTAAAAAATTCCGTATAATGTTGCAATTTAACCTCACAATAAAATGCGATTTTTATAAGATGGTTATTTTAAAAGAAAACGCCATTTTAAGTCTTATTTATTAGATCGTACTAAGTTTACGGAGTGAAATCAAAGATGGGCTCAGAATTTTTATTGTTTATAATTATAATATAGGCTTCGAAATACTGGTTAGAGTTCTGATTTCAGCCGCATGATTTATAATGTTACAAACCATTTCAAGGAAATTATCGGTTGTAGAGTGAATACCTGCGATACCATATTTTGGAGCAGAATTTCTTGGTAAAGTCCGCCTCATATGAAGTTCTATCTAATTAATTTGTTAAACATTGCGTTCTGATCTTCCGTAAACGCTAAATTTGTACATTTTTATTAATGGAATTACGATGCATAAATTTGTGTAGTAATGTTTTCTAAATGAGCACTTATTCCTTTAAGCAGAACAGTTACATTTAAAAAGTTTTAAAGAATAGGACATTTTAAAGTTTGTTTTCTATTAAGTAGGAGATCATTAGTAACATTTTCACTTTTTTCTCAGTTTTTAAATGGATTTGTTTTAAAGGGTTTGTTTGATTACTATGATGAGCATGATTTACGAAATAGGTGAATGAAACTTTCATACTGTTGGTTTCATTTACTAATTTTAAAACTTTTTTTTAACGGCAGAAATACTACCTCGATCATTACAGCTTTTAGAGTAGAAGTAAATTTTAATTGATTGCTCTGCTGTGGCGTTGGCTGATTTGGCATTTCAAGGCCGCTGTTTTGGGTTAATTTGTTAGAGAAATGAAAATCAGACCTGTTGACAGTTTGGGCAAATCTCCTGCGTTAATTTCGATTTCTGATTGCTATCGCAAAGGATTCAATATTCTGATTTCTTGGATGAGTATTATGATTATTCTAATTTTATTCATATGTTGGTCGCATACATTGCTTGAGTATCAAACATTCACTGAGTCTATCTATATTTCTATCAAAAATAAAGCATCTTAATACATAGATCTTCTTTATAAGTCGAAACGTATATCTAGAATCAAACTGATTTGAATCGAAATATACGTTTTTCGATAAACGGCTTGTGATTCTGATTGTTCTGCGTCTTGTCTGCTACGAGGCGATTCATATGAAATTCCGTCTTTCCTCCTAGCTCAATTATATCTCATTGTGGTGCGCTGTTTCAATCGCCAATTCTTACTGTTCTAGTCTCATTCATCTGTTGGAAAACTTTTATTGTATTCCCATGTTAAGATGAATAAGTACTTTCCGGATTCTAGCAAAGCGGGTTAAATTAATTCGTAATTGTGGCACAAAAGACAAATTTGCGCGCTGCCTTCCTTCAATATGATTGATAATTAAATGTTCATTTAAACATAATTGAATTAAAAATCCTTATTTAAAATAAATGTCAGATTTTTATATGTTATGCATTTATATTGCGTTTTGGAGAAATGTCTTGGAATTGGCTGTCGGAGCAAGACTAAAATTGCTCCTAACTATGAAGTTTGGCCGAAGTGAATTTTTAAATATCTAGTGATTGGGTTCATTGCTGTTGAAGTGATCACTCAGCTGGTAGAGTAAAATAATCCCAATTATCTATTTTAGAAGTTCTATATTTTACTGTACTCACCTGTAGCGTTTTGGAGTAAACTCGCTCTCTCGTACCTGCATAGACAAATAATAAATTCCACCATAGACAAACAATCCAAAAATCTGTAAATAAACTTTTTTCTGCAAGTTCCTACTTAATTTTTTTCCGTTACAATTTTTAAGATTACTGCAGATAATTGCAAGGTTTAATTTAAATTGTGGATTGAGAGGAATGCAGAAAAAAATAAATCGCTTCAAATTTAAATAGTTTTTTAATTTTTCAATTTAGATTGTTAAAAGAGTCTATAGTATGGGAAGATGAAGTGGAAAATATAAATTAAAGCTTTTATATATATACACGTGCCGATAAACAAGCCCTTGTCTTAAGTGAATAATTGCGTATCTAATTACTTTTGTAATTAGATGTACGAGTGTAAAGGGTTAATATCAGCTGTAATATTACTTTATTGAGTGAAAAGTGTTATATCTGTCAGGTCGTTTATTTGCTTTGTGAAAAAACTGTTTTGTTTAATTTGGGTTTTTAACACTGTGTAATTCAAATTTTCTTGGGAACGATTTGAATCAAATTATTCCTCAATGTTTTGTTTAATGGATAACTAATTTTTAAGTATTGATGCGACTCCTTACATTTTCAATTGCGTTGATATATAATTTCATTACAATTTCTGATAAAACAAAATATTTAAGAATAATCGTGTGTACTTTCTTATGTGTATAGAGTTTTTGCAGCATTTATCATTAAGATATCCAAAGCTTCGTCATTTTTTGTTTGCTAATGAAGTTTAGAAGAATACAAGCTTTCATAATAATAAAATTATTTCATGATACATTTTCATTAAAAATTGGTTCTTTAATTTGTTAGTTTTTGTCATCGAGGTTTAACAAGAGAGTTGGGATGGCAGTAGAGTATTTTCAATTTTATATTGCTGAAAGTAAGTATTTCGGAAAATTCGAAAGCGCAAGAAAGCAAAAAATGTCTGGCTCATGATATATATTCTGTCTGTTGGCTATTTTTCCATTTGGAAGCAGATACTTTTATTTTGTAATTTATAACTAAGTTTTCTAAGGTTGACAAATGCGGTTTAAGGTCTATGAAGTTGCCTGTCTGTTTTTTTAGGGTTAGTACTGTCTTCCAAATACATGTTGGTGCCGCTACATCAGTTCAAAAATTAGGAAAATGTGAAACAATTTTTGAGTTAGTTGGATCAACGTCCCGTTTCAAAGCAACACTAAGACTATTTTGGAACAAACCTCGCACTTTTGAACCCCAGTCAAGTGACGAGGACGGGACTTCAGCTAACATCCCCATTTCAAACTTCTGCACCAACGGGAAAATATTGATCGTAGTAATGCTTTACCCAAAAGTAGCCTAAAATTTTTAAATCTTCACTTGAGATTGTTATATTTTAAACATATCAAATAATAGGTACGACAGTTTTTTTTCTTTTACACTTACATTTTGGTGACATTTTACTAATTAATGTGCCTTTAAAAAATTAAGCACTTGGTGACGAATTACTTTCAGGGATGAAATCTGAAGCAGGAGAATTTGATCTTTTATTATTCCAAGCATTAATTTACTTCTTTTAAATCTGAAAAAGCATCTGATTTACTCCTGTAAATCAGACTTTAAAAACCATAAGGAATTTAAAATGAAATTTAACCTGCATTTCATCGGAATGAGATCTTTTAAAATTGTAAAATTTTCAAATGAATGTTAATGGTCAAATGCTAAGTTAAAGGAGAGCAAATGAAGTGTCAAATGCTACAATTATATTTCGGCTCTGTTTTTCTTAAAAATTCAAAATGCTAACCATTAACGTACTGAATTCAATAAGAATTCGATTTCAATAGAAAAAAAATTAAAAAAATCATGCTGCTTTTTAATTTTCTTTCTGTTATTAAATCTATAAGAACTAACACTTTACAAACGGGGAGAAAATTGTGATATTTTTTGATTATAATAAATTTATAATATATTATTATTTGCACAGTATAGGGTTTTCATTTTCCGAATTTTTTTTAAAATTTTAATTAGTCTCAAAATTAAGCAATTTTTTTCCCATTAGTAAAACATTTCTGTAGAGAAAAGGTTTTTGTACTAATTTAAAGAAGCAAAAGCAGTATTCTTAATGGTGCAGATTTAATTTTCGTGTTTTTTTCCCACGATTTGATTTTATTGCCTTTATAACTGGGTTTATGAATAATAACTTATTAAATTGAAAATTTTCAACTCTACTTCTGGAAAATTTAGAATTTCTCTCTTTTTCCAGTATAATTAGAGGATCAGTGTGTTGATCAGTTGTTTGCAGTTACATGAAACTTTCATCCAATATAACTGAAAATAATTTTAATATCATATACTTTTGTGTAACCCTAAATACTTATTACAGCTTCCTTTCTACATCTTTAGGAAGTTTTAGAAATGAATACTAGATGTTTATAATAATTGTTAAAGTTAAGTTCAACGAAAAAGACTACAGATCAGTTTAATGTATTCATAACAAAGTTCAATTATTTGAGCATGTGGTATTTAATCATAAAATTGCATAGTTTTTAATACAACGCTTTACACGAAAAAAGTGGAAATTGTTTTATCGAGTTTATTTCTTACCGTTGCGTTTATCTATTATTTTTATTAAATTGTTGTAGTACGGATAGGTGATATAAAAGTTGATATATTTGAAGTTTTTGTTTTAAATGTTAAATGTATAATGTTAAACTTTTTATGGCTCCTATTTATTTTTCTCTATATCTCTTCTATGTCCCAATCAGGAGCTTTTATTTCCTGAAAAAAAAAATGGTTTTTGACAAAGAAGATGCAGTGACATTGGTTGAATGAAATATCGACAATTAAGCTAAGAATTGTGCAATAAACAAACATCCGAACAACTAAGATTTGTTTTAAAAAATTAATAGAATTTCGCTTAATCTACCACTAACAATTGATACAGGGGATTCTTTGAATATAATTTGGCTTTTAGACCACGAAAAGTAAGCGAAGGATTGGAGTGCTTGACCGATAACAGCGTCCATTTTCTTGACCGGCTTCGAATTTGAAACTGGAATTTTTAAATTACTAAAGATATATCGATTTGAGGAAAAATAACACAATAAAATTATAAAAGAAAAAGAAATCAGCTAGCAAGACTTTAACCTTTCGCGTTTAGCCTGTTTACTAATAGCAGAATGGGGGAAGGAAGTAAATATTATATATTTCCCTTAGAGGCGCTTTTGTATTACTCAAAATTTTGAAAAAGGCTGAAGAACCAATGTTGCAGTCAACAAAACTCTTTCAAAACTGTCGTGCAGGTGCGTTATTTTTTATACCTTTTCTATAAAAATATTGTTAACATTATAATACATTTAGTGAAGAGAAATACCTCTAAAAAAGAAAAGAACTTATCTACTTGACTTAATTATTCAATAGATGACAGCTCAGGTTTAATGCTAGACGTGGAGTAAACAAACGCACATTTCTTTCATGAGCGAAGATCAGAAATGTTGAAAAAGTGTAATAAAGTTTTTGCAGAAAAAAATGAAATTAAAAAAAAAACCCTTACCTTTTAAATATATGGAACAACTTTTAATGCAGTGCTTGATCATTTTAAAGACAAGAGAGAGAGGGGAGATTTTTATTAACTTTTATATCATATATAGACTATCAGTTGATTACTTATCAACTGCTTGATCAAAATTTTAAAAATTATGTAAGATTTTTAACATTGCCGCATTATTTTAATATGGAAGATTTGGATACGGATTCCGAATCAGTCACCGCTAATAAAAGTAATAAAATTTCTAGAAATCTAAAACGACAACTCTTTCCCGTCGAATTGAAAAATATTTTATATTTTTTTAGGAGGTCAGAAAAAAAAATCAAATTATATTGGCTGATTATTATAGTTCGAATAAAAATAACACTCTCCATACTCTTTTGATCGATTGTAGAAAACTTTTCGTTTTGTGGCACTATCCTTATAAGCCAGATAACATCTACGATACCGAAGTCGGCTTTTAGTATTGTGGTCATTTTACGCGGCTACCGGCCCTAGCGTCGCAGGTTCGTAACGCGACATTCACTCTCAATATAGTTTCGTCCATTCCTCTTATAAATCACATGGCTTTTAAGAGTATTAACACAGCAAAGCACTTCTGCGACGAATAAGTATTCAGAAAAGATTGAGACATAAAATAGATATTTTACTTCTAAGTGTTGGCTTCGAGTCACTGCTTTTTTTAAAACAAGGTATGTAAAAAAAGGAAATGAAATATTTTATGGTTACTAAGTGTAAAATTTATTGCTATCAAAGAAAAATTGAAAGATGAAAATGATTTTAAAACATGAAAATTGAAATTGAAAGCAAGTTTGAAAGATGTGACTAAAATTTAAGAATATATATATCATGTCTGTTTTATTTATTTTATTATTTTTCGTTTTTTGGAAGCTGTCATCAGATTTAGATTTGAGACCTGAAGGGTGAAATATTTCCTAACATTATTGCGACAAAAAATATAAATATTTCCTTTAAAAGTGGCTCAAGAACAATTTAATAATTATAAAGCATTTAATATAAATAAGGTTCTGTAAATATTTATCACAGCGAAATATATCATTCTCTGTGATATTTGTTAATTCTAATTGGCAACACTGATATGGTGTGGAATTTCAAACAGTGTTGTTTTTAAAAAGATGCAAGAATTTGAATGAAAGTGAGTTGATTTGAATTTGGTACTATTATTTATAATGTAGTAAAATCTCGTTTACTAGTAAGCTTGTCTACATCACATTTTTATTGATTCACGAACGCAATAATGTACAGAAAAATTCGGGATCGCAAAGTAAGAAAGGTTTGTTTATATGGAATGTTTTGAAAGATTGTGGATTGGAGAATGAGTCTCAGACTCTCTGTTTTGGCACAATCAGTTCTGACACTGGTTGCATCAACAATATAGTTAAGTTTTTTCAAACTGAATGCAATTTTCCATATTAGCACATTATACTCGAATTAGTGAATAAAATGCTTATCAAACCTGATATACCTGAAATGTTTGTTTTAAAAGGGTAGTGGAGAAATAGAACAATTTGGGAAAAGGGAAATTATGTTCACAAATATGCACACTTGAACGAAATATACAATCTGAGACAAATGCTGATTAATTATCTCTTTAATATTCTCAAAAATAAGATATTTAAGCCTGATTATCAATAATTCATTGAATTTTGTATAATTTCATTAAAATAATTTCTCCTTGATTATTGAAAGCAGGCCTTCAAGAATTTCACATTATCAATAATGCATTGTAATGGCAATTTACTTTTTGAAACATTTTTTTAGACACCAATTGGCTTTAAAACTCCCTGATATATATGATCTCAGAAGCATTTGATTGCCATGTTGCATGTTTAAGCATGGATCAAAAGCTCCTTTAAAATTAGTACTCCATTTACGAAAGAAAAAAAGGCAAATAAAATTTTATATATATTTCATAACAAGAGAAACAATGTAAATCATCAAAATTGCTACTTAATCTAAGTATATATTAAGCAATGCCTGTAAGCCACCAACTTAGTAATGATGAACAAATCTGCACAAAAAAATGAAACCTCATTTTCAGATATCTTGATGATTATTGTACATTATAAAAGTATTCATTATATATAGAGAGATCTTCATCTTTATAGAAAAAGAATTAAACAGATATATCCAAATATGAAGCCATTCCCTGTTGTCAGAAAAATAATGAAATTTTGTATTCACCTTTATTCTGGCTTTACAAGTTTTATCAGAGTCTCCCTTAGAGGCCCAATTAAAATATTTTTAAGAATAGTTTCTTCCATTTCATAATTAATTTGAAAATCAAATTATGCAAGTTAGTAATAATGCTCTTTTTCTCTCTGTTTACTTATTAGTTCATAAAAAAAAATCAAGTATTATTTTTGAACTTTTTTTTTGTATCATAAAAAATTTAATTATGGTACAAATCCAATAACTGTTTTAAGATATTTAAATTATTTTCCAAATTATAAATTTAATGTTTTCCAAGAAAAGATTATCATTTTCATAATTTTATATGAAACTAATTTTTATTGGTTTAATTATTGTTCCACCTTTTTTTCATAATTTTTAAAACATTAATAATCAATTTACTTTAAATTTTATTCAAATTATAAACTTATTTGTACTTTTCTGATAGCTAAGTGCAGGCAAAAAAAAAAAAAAAAAAATGGAAAAAAATTTGGTAAAATACTACATAATTTATTTTTTTTTTTTTTTTTTTTTTTTGCTTGTGCCTGACTAACAGAAAGTACCAACTTATTCAATGTTGAAAAAAGGCAAAATTACTTGCAAAATGTATCATTTGATCAAAAAAAAAAAATTATACTTTTTTTTGGCTGGCATATGTAATAATGAAGGCTAAGTAATCAAGATATTGTTAAAGGGAAGATTAATGTACCCCTTGTGTTTTTTGTCAATATGGCAATCCAATAGAATACTCTTCTAGCAACCCTAGTGTTGTTTTGTTTACTACTTTTTACAATGGTTTTGATGAACATAAATTATGTCTATTTTATGAAAAATGTTTAATTAAAAATAATAAAAAACATCCATTTAAAATTTTAATTTTGTTCTTTGTAATAATTAAAAGTTTTTTTTTTTTTTGCAACTAATAAGACATTAAAATTTTTTTTAAATGTGAATATGAACAGAAAATCTTTATTCTTTTGCCATTTTTAATTGTGAGTATGAGCTTTAAAAAGATATCTGTATTCGTATTTTACAAAATTGTCTGAATTCTTACTTTAAAAATCTGATGTTATGGAATTATTTGTAGTTTGGGTAATTTTTTTCTAATGGTTGGTTTCCTTAATAATTTGTTATATTCATAAGTGTGCAAGAATGGATGTCAAGTAAATGGAATGGAAGACAGTATTTCAAACCTGGAGAATGGTTGAAAGGTGAATGGAATATAAATTTTTTACGAGTTAATGAAGTTAGGAAAGGATACTTGTTTGAAATTTTGTATAGAGAATAGTTAGATTACTTCTTCCTCTATTCTTTCTCTCCTTTTGATAATGTACTATTTCTGTTATCCACACAGTGTTTATATTCAATCTGCTAATGATGCTACTAGATTTCCACTTCTGCTGTTAGCAAAGCTCTATAAGGTTTTTTTAAGTTAAAAGATTCTTCTCGGTGCCTTCTGCAGATCTGAAGGCATCACATGCTCTAACATTTGCTCTGCAAAAAGAAAAAATAGGAAGAAGAAGAATAAATACTAATTAGTAAAAAATTATAATTTTATTGCAGAAAGTGGTAACTTGAATATAAACATGAGGGATATAGTAACAAAGGCTGATATCCCATAGGAGTGAAAAGGGATTTGAAGGATATCAAAGTACTTGAGGGCTTGAGTAAAGATATTTAGATGTTGTTTGCTTGCAAGAGCTTGAGACTGAAGAGAGGCAAAATAAATGTTCGACTGTTGGATGCTGAGTTTTTCCAGAGCGCTTCTCTACATATTTTGAGCATTTTAACAAGATATGAGAAATGTTGTCTTTGTGACATGAAGACTTGATGTAATGATCATTTTACAAATCGATCATACAATAAGTTTATCTTTAATAATACTTATATTCCAATTGGCAATTGTGTTGATGTATGGGAAATCCCTGATCAGATGTAGGTATTTGCTCCTGTGATAATTATTTGAGGCAATTTTTGTAAAAATCTTTCTCAGATTAGTGATCACATTCTCCGAGGAGATCCCCTCTATGAATGGCATACATTCCTTGACTTCTTTTGAAATAGTATCTGCTTTTTCATTTAATGTAATACCAGAGTGACAAGGTACCCATAGAAAAGAGATATTTTGGTTCAAATGTATAAATTTTTGGGTCTAATCATTGAATAATTTTAGGCAAATGGGAATTGGTGTTTTTAAGAGCAAACAAAGCAGAATAACTGTCAGTAAGAATTAGTATATCTTTATTTGGGACTGTCAGTTCATCCAGAGCTTTACAAATTACTAAGACTTCAGCTGTAAAAATGGAGTTTATGGCAAGAATACAATAAATAAATTTTTGAAAACTAGAAAAGGTGAACAATTTAGGTGAAGAACTGTGATTTTGAACCATCAGTGGCTATGATGAAATGATTCAGAAAACTTAAAAAATCAAAACTTATTTAATTATTTTAAAGCTCATATTAACTTTCTTCAAATAATAATAATAATTTTTAAAAAATTTCTTTTCTTTTTTTTAAAGATTTAAATTAAAAGTTCTTAAAATTCATATAAGCTAAATTAGAAATTAAATTTTTTTTTCATTGCTTTGAAAAGCACCTTCTACATCATGTCCATTCATAAAACCAATTTTATAATCTATATTTGTTTGACAAAGAACAAGCACATCTTTGCACTGAAATTTTTCTACAATCATGATATATTGGTTAAACCATTATGATTATATCATTCTAACTACCACATAATAAAAAGCTAAATAAATGGTTAAATACGTAATTTTGAAGTAAAATTTAAAAAAATATATTCACTTAACAATTTCTATTTGATAATTAATCATTAATTATTTCAAGTCATCAAAATTGACACAAATATAATTTTTTGAAAAGTTATAAAACATTTTATTGGTAATGTAGGTTTAATGTAGAATATTCCAAACTTTTATGCTATCTTAAATTTCAGAAATTACCTTTTAAATAATAAACATTTAGTGTTCAATTTTTAATAAATTTTTAAATATAATTTAGATAAAAATTTCCATTGTTTAAATTTTATTCAAACTTCATTTATCACACTTTTAAAATGTTTGTCTTTTTTCTTTTGATAAAAATAATTAGATGACTGTTAGAATTAGCAATTTAAATTTATTCATAAGCTATGAAAATGGATTGAAACATTTTGTAACTTAGTATTTCCTTACTGTCTGTATAATTTTAAGCTTGAATTTATTTTCAATAAATTTGTTATATGATATTTATTTAGAGTACCATTAGAAAACTTTATATCTGTTTAAAGTACTGTCAATTTTTCATGTTTCAAAACTATCTGTAGTTAGTTCATGTAATTATTGTAATAACAATTTAAATAATATTATTTCAATTCCTAAAATTTTCATATAAACTAGATATATTTTTTCCAAGAATTTATCCTATTTAAATATGTTTTAAGATTGTTAATTTTTTCCCCTGTGCATTTTAATGTGCTCATGGTTAGTTACATATCAAAATCATATTTGGCAAATGATTTTTTTTTTTTTATAAAGAAAAGAGTCCTATGTTATTTGTCACTTTTTCTATTTTTCAGATATATTTGCCTGTAAGTCTCATAATCTCTGTGTATCTCTTGTTGCTTAATTTCATCATGAAAACATGTGTAGCATTTAATTTGTTATTCTACTGTAATATAACTTAAATATTTATTTTTTGTTATATAAAGATGTGAAATTGTTGATAATTAAATTACTTTCATGGATTAAACTACTAAATATCTTTTTTTTTTAAAATTCTGAAAAGGCATTTTTACTTATCTTTTATTAACATCTAAATGTAAAAGCTTAAATCTTTTGTGCAATCAGCTAAAAAAATGTTCTTAACATTATTTACTTATTATTATTATTTGCAATTTTATTATACATGAAAATTTAATTCAAGTACTTTGTCTTGAATGTTATTTACTTCCCCCCCCCCATTAAATTCCTGATTGTTTGTAACTTTTATTGATTACAGCGTTCCACTAGCAATAATATTAAGAAATGAATGTTAACTTAGTTAATATAAGTCATATTAAGGGCAAAAGTGATATATAATTTAAATTTTAATCTTAGTATACCTTGGCATGAATTTTTAGTGATATTATATGAACTATAGTTTTCATTATTAAAAAAGTGGAGATACTAGAAGATTTGCAATTTTTATTACTTTAAATTTGAGGCACTGTTTTAGTATTTACACATTCCACTGTTTTATGCTATCCTATACCTCTGTTCTTATCAAAAAAAAAAATCTGTCAACAGCTGTGTTAAATAAAATGTACCAGTGTCTTCTTCTATTGCTCAGTGCAAGATTCTTTTTCAGACTATAGCAGAAAACTGTTTTGAATCTCATTCTAGATGTAAATCTAAATACTATTTTTATTTATCAGTTGGTATTTGGATACTTATTTATCTTTTGGCTCTGTTGATTTAAATATAAAATTATTTGTTGCATAAAATAACAAGCACTTAAGATCGGCACTTTTAGACTGTAATTATAAGTCAAAATACTTCTAAAATATTAATTATAAGCAAATATTATTTTATTTTTAACATTCCATTTCCTTTCTTATCTAAATAAGAATTCAAGAAAACTGACAAATATTAGAAAAAAATTCAAGAAGAATCTAAATATGTGAAAAGACTCTATAAGAGTCTGTTTTTTCACCAAAATTGCTTCAAATATTTTTAATATGAATGATTTTTTTTGTATTTTTTTAGATTTTAAAAAAGGTTATTAAAGAAAAAATTTAGATGTAATCATGCTTAAAGAAAATTTTGAAAATTACTTTTGTTTAAATTTAGATAACAATTCTGTTAATTCTGTGAAAATCAAAGGTACTTGTTTCACATCCATTACAAACAGTAGGAAGTTGCATATATTTTTTAAAAATCAGTTGCGGACACAGTTTCAGCAAGATGCCCCTTCTCAATAGAATGTTTTAGGGGTTTCCAAAACAATAAATTATGAGCTGCAAAGGAATAAGATTAAATATACTTTTACAATGTATTATGTTAAATTGTATCTAAATATTTTGGATATTTTATTGAGTTATTTCCATACCAACTTCAAAATCTTGATTTTTTTTTGTTTTAAATGGTGAATTTTTTTTAAAAAATACAGCAGGTAAACTTTTTTTATGACTAATATTTGAGAAACCTGGATTTTTTTTATTTATTGCTTTGAACCAAGAACAAAACTGATCATTATTTAGTTCTTCCTGGAAGTTTTGTCTGAATATAAAAGAATAATGGCAATATTCAATTTAAATTTCTTGATATATTTTACAAAAATATGAAAAATTAGTTAACAAAATACTGATATAATATTTAAATATTGCTAAAAATAGGTTAGGAAAAAGGAAACAAAAAAAATCATATTTGCTCAAAAAGCACTTGGGTATGTTCAAAAGGACATATATTATATTTCTGCAAATATAGGAAAAGCATACAAAAGATTAATTTGATTTTATTAATTTTTTCCGTATTTCATTTGGCTATTCCATACAATTTATGATGCAGTTACTAAAATAAAAATAATTATCTTATAGAAATATGGATTTCTCTCATAATGGCCTCAAGTTGTAAATATTGAAATCAAATTTATTAAGGAATACATAGTTATAATTTATAATGATTTAAGAAAATCATTGAAATTGTTTTTATATGAATTAAAATATTTTTTTTTAAATTTACATTCTACTGCTATACTATTTATTGAAGGGAAATGTATCAAATCCAAGACTTCAGATTGGACTGATTTGTACAATCCTGAAAGTAAGCAAATTAGTAAAACTTTTAAACTTATAAGAAAAATGTGATATATTTTGCACTTTCCCTCTAGATTTCAAACAACACATCCTTCTAATATTCTTTATTAAAATCAATATTATTGAGAAATTCTAAATGATATGATTAAATTAAAACTAATCTGCAAGTCATCAGCATAAGAATTAAACTTTGATCTATTATCATTTGTTGCATTAAAGAATTGAAATATAATTATTTCAATTTTTATTATAATACAAAATTAATAACCTTATTAATTTTGTATAAATTTCAGGTGTTTCCTGTACCAATGGTTTGTAGTAAAACCATGATTCTCAAACCATCTGGAGGAAATCCCAGTGCCACAATGATTTTTTTTGATGGAGTTAGCAGAAGGGTATACTTGATGGAACTGTTAGCATTATTGATAGTGCATATGGAGGTACTGAATTGTTAAAAATTCCTATAATTTATAAATAGGATCTTTTTTCTTTTTTTTTTTTACAAATTTTACAAAATTACAATTTTTATTTGAGATAAATTCTTTCTATTTTTATTCATAATCCAACTAATCTTAGTCAGATGATTTATTAAACTGATAATTCTTATTTTGATTTAATAAATTGTAAGTGACATTAAAGCCATAATATTGTTTGCAGCACAATATTGGTAGCATTTGTCAATCTTACATTTTTGAGACACTAATGATCATACAAATTTAAGAATAAAATTTGTTTGATTGAAATTTACAGTTATCATTTGAGTGTGAAAAAAATTTTCATCAAAAGTTTAATCAATTCGTCTTGTATTCATGCTTAGCATTTATACATTACAGTTCAGAGTTGCTTGAAATATTGTTTTATATGAGTATTGGAATAATGTATAAAAAAAGGTATAGAATGAAAGGCGACGAGTGGTATGGTGTTATGGCGGCTTCATAAGCGTATTCCTAAAATGAAAATTATTTATCAATTTCCTCTTCCAGTGACCTCCTTTCTTTTTCTCGACCTTCTCCTTTTCTATTAAATTGTTTGTTTTTGACTGATTTTTGAAAAAAATTATTTTGATGCTTTGTTTAAATATTTATTTCATTGTCTGCTTTTAAATGTTACTTGAAACAAAATTCTTGTTATAAATCAAATATTCATATACAAATATATTGTTCTTCAGATAGAATCTGCACTTTTATTTGCTGAAAAAATGAAATAAACTAAAAAACCAAATTATTTAATCCTATAAAATGCATGATTGGAATAATATGACACTAAATGTAAACATTTTGTAATAATTGTTATTACTAATTGCAATAAAATACTTTCTTTAATTTCATTGCTCATTTTTGAATTAATGAATTATTCATTCTTGAATATGTTTTTTTAAAAAAAAATGTCACATACTTAAGAAATTAAAATTTACATTACTTAATCAAGCAAAAGTAATAATTATTTTTGACTAATTTTTTCTTACTGAATATGTCATTTGAAATTAGCATATATCTATGTATATAAATATTTATTTTTATTGCATTGTTGGTCATATTTTAACTTTTAATCTTTTTTTTAGCTGTTATTTTCATATTTGTCAATCCAACTGTTAGAGCTATAACATTTGTAAGATCTGACTGAGTGGTAAGAGTTTCTGATAATTTTGTTATTTTCTTAGATTTTAGCCTTATAAACTCTTCTGTATATTTTCCTTACAATAAGCTCTAGAATTATTTTGTAAAACATGGAGATTGTTGTAAATTAAATAATAGTTAATAGTTATATTAATAGATTTCTTGATTATAATATTGGATTAAGTCTTATAATTTAAATCTTAGTTAATTTTCCAATTTTTTTTTAAATTAGCCAGTGCAATTTTATTCTAAGTTTTTCTATTATTTACTGTTTAAATGTTTGCATTTTAAATATGTTTAACTTGCTGAATCTTTTGTTTTCCATGCCACATATATGAAGGGATAAAAATTCTTAACGCTCTGCATCTTCCTAAAGGTACCTAAAATTTCTCTTCATAAGTTAACCTTTGTTTAAAAAATCCCCATTAGAATTTGTTATAAAAAATTACTAAAAAAGAACAATTTCTGTCACTTTACTCTTGTTTTGATGCAAATGTCTTTCGCATTTTGTTTCCTTCTATTAATTATGACTCTCATTGTGAAATGAATCAGGTTTTATTCCAAAAGTTTCCCTTTTTCATCGGGCATCTACAAAATTGTTTGTGCTTGCACACACATTATGATAGGTAAAGTCCTTAGGTTAAATCATCATCTTATATAACTTGGGGAGTAATGTGTATTTATAATAAAGTGACTATTCTAAATTTATTGAGACTAATTGCAGCACTTGCTTATATTTGTCATTTAAATTATAAATTTTACATGACTTAATAAAGGATTTATCCTCAATTTGAAAAATGTATCTGCAGATTCCTCTTTCGCCCCATAAGTGCATTTTCAGAATTATTATTAATGTTTTTTTTTAATGCAAAAAATTCACTTTGCTGCTTCTTAATTTAAAAAAAATTATACGGAATGCATTTTTCAATACAAACCCTCTTCCAAGTCAGAAAATTCATAATTGTGATTGCAAATATCTTTACCTACTTTATAGATAACTCAACAAAAGTTTCTTTCTTTTCGTAACTTCACAAAAGTTTCATAAAATTTATTTCATTGTGTAATATGCATCGTTATAATAACTTTTGAGGCAATTTCCTTAAGTATTTGAATTATTAGATACATGTTACTTCCTATCTATGCAAGTTCAGTTCAATATATTACATGTATTTATGTGTTTTGTATTATTATTTTAATTTAATTAAAATCACTATATCATTGTATTATATTATCATCTTATTCTAATGTTTTCTGTAAAATAGAACTACAAAACATTAAAGTAATAATGCTTTATATTTTATGAAAACATATTTATATAAATTTAAAAATGTTTTTTTTTCCATATATATTTCATTACTATCTCTTTTTGACAATTTTATTTTTTTTGGCATAATACAAAGCATACATAGAATACAAAGCATAAATAAACTAATTTATGCTTTGTATTCATTTTTAGAGATTAATAAAACATGCTATTTATTTCATTATGTTTTAAGCAGTGAGGATTTCTAAAAACAGAGTTTTTAAAATTAAAACCTGCAATCAGTGTAGATCATTTTTAGCATACATTCAGATTCCACCCAAACAAATTTGCATCATTCTGATTTGGATGAATTGGAATTAAGAAATTTTTTTTGTAATATGGATAAATATAATCACAATCAATTATATGGAAATACAATCATTACCTTTGTCATTTTTCCCCTTCTAGTTTCATA
Organism: Argiope argentata; assembly: GCA_026289955.1. Taxonomy (NCBI): domain Eukaryota; kingdom Metazoa; phylum Arthropoda; class Arachnida; order Araneae; family Araneidae; genus Argiope; species Argiope argentata. The sequence goes on from JAOUZG010020174.1 coordinate 21,194, forward strand.
AGAGAATTATGAGAATGAGAGTTATTTTTCAGCCTTTAATTTCGTAGCTATTACTATACCAATTTTTTTTTAGCTCTTTATGAAGAAAGGGCAATTGTCTAATTTCAATTATCCTTTTATATTCTGTCTTAAATGTTATGAGGAATTAAAAATTTCATTCCTGTTCAGTCATCATTTGTGAGTTCTATAATCCATCTTTAAATCTGCCTGAGATTTTCAACAACCTTAAAATATATTTTTTGTATATTTAAACCTGATGAGAACTGCTTAAGTTATTTTGGTCAAAAGTTAACATTTCAAAGCTTCATATAAATTTTTGGTTTAAGATTCAAAAAATCATTATCAATGAAAATTTTTGGAATTTTTTTCTTCTGAAGTTTTAACTTGAAAATCATTAGTTTTTGTAAGATTCCAATAAAAAAAATCTACCTAAAATCAATATAAAATTGTTTAGTAAAAATATTTGCTTTTATCGGTTTATGTTCCTTATTATGTTGCTACGATTAAACATCTCTGCATACAGTTCATCTTGATCAAATATGAATCTATCTTTCATTACTTACTGAAAAATTAAAAATATTTTTTCAGCCTGTATGGGCAGCATTGTATAGCTGTATCGAATGCTGTTTTTATTGGGGTATTTCAAAAATTGATTTCTGTAGTTGGAAATTAATGCAGGTAAAGTTTGAAATCTGAACATTTACTTTTAAATGTATTATGTGTCACATGCATCTTATCTAAAAGCCTTATAGTGCATCTTTCTAAAAATTTTCAAAATCGAATTATATTGCAGTATTGATTGGAAGAACATCAAACTTTTATTGGGAAAGTATACTTCATAAATATTCTAGCATGACCAATTGTTCAACAGCATTTTGGCATTGGCTTGAATGAAAATTCTCCAGCTTACCATAAAATTTTCAACTGTCTCTTAGTATTCAGATTTACTAAATTTATTATCAACAAAAATCATTTGGATCACTTTTAAACTGTCTGAAGTATCTTAACTGAAGTTTGTAAATATTTGCAGAATGGAAAAAACTTTCAAATGTTACATTGTTTTCTCTGTTTCTTACACAGCCCATAAAACCATTGGATACTTCTAGGATTTCCAAATGATTGTGAGGACTTAAAATTATAATTTTTAAAAAAACTATGCTGTTTCAGTAAAGTTGGGAAAAAAAACTAATGACAGTGTCAATGACGTATGACATCATATTTTTACATTGTCTGCTTAACTATATTTTCATTTCAATTTCATCTATATTTTTAAGTTAATTAAGTGCAATTGTTCTTGCTCTACAGCATATGACACTGTAAACACTCTGTGATTTATAACAGTTATATCCAATATAAGAACCCTATAAGTATAGCAATTTTGTTAGTTAATCATTTTGATTTATAATCCTATTTTCTTACTGAGTAAGCTTTATGCATTATAAAATAGCTTTGCATCAGAATCTAAGGACTGCAAATTCAATATTCATCTCTATGGATCTGGTGGTATCAAATATATTTGTGTAAAAACATTCTTTTGTTAATTTGGTATGCAAGCTTGGAGTCAGCTGTGCAAGCTCAGATGCCACCCAAAATTAAGAATTTCACTTCATAGTAAACCTCATGTTGTCAAGAAATGGAATGTTGATCGAAGTAAATTAAAATTAGTTTATAAGGCACTTTTAATTTTCAAAGTAGAAAATTCAAATACTAGCCTTCATCAATTTATCTTTCAAATAGATAGTCTAATGATTGCATATATTTTCAATTAAAGTAGTCTTAAAGAAAGCTAAGTTTCTTGTTAACGATTTATTTTTAGAAGATTAAAACATTTAGATATTTTTTAACTAAATTTTATTTTTTACATTATATCATTTTTGATTATTGAGTATAAAGTTATTCCTTCAAATTCTTGACATTTGTTTAAGTGCATTAATCCTAGTCATATTCTGAAGAGAATAATAGTAATATTGTCAATTATTGTAATTATACTATCTTTTTGTATGTAATTAGTTTTATTTTAATGATTACCACCTTTTGTATATATGCATGCATTAAAAAGAAAAAATATATATTCTAGGTCATATTCCAAATGCTGATCTTGGATTTATCATATGATCTGAAGCCAGAAGAAGGATATATAAATTAGTTGAATCAGGAGTAAAGGAAGGTGCCAGATTGTTGTTTTATGGAAGGAAGTATTGCAGTTCTATGTTTTGATAAAGAAAACTTTGTATGACCCAACTATTCTTTCTGATTTGAAGGTACTGGAAAGTTCTTGTTTGATTTCCATATTTATCAAACTTATAAGAAATGAAATATATTTTACACATGTATCATTTCTTGAAACTTCAGTAGATACACACAATTTTTTTTTAATTAAATAGAAATTTCTGTTTCACAAATCATATTGATATTTTGAGGTATTTTAAATTTATTTAAATGAACATACACATAATGAAAAACAAACCAATAAAGTTTTAAGGCCCACATTAGTTTATTTAGATAAATTCTTGAATTAGGATACAAATTACTATATTTGGTTTGATTATTTAATAATCTTAAATTGTTAATCAAAAGCTACCAAACAAAACATTGCAATCTATATATATTTCTTTTGTATCATGGGCATTATCGAAATGCACTGCTATTCTTATATGTTCCCAGACTATAAAAATATTGACATATTTTGAGTACGTTGTTAAAGGAAACTGTAAAAACCGCTTATCTATTTGTTGCCTTATTCATTGCCGTTATTGAGAAGAGAGAATGTTTATAACAAAGAGGTTGGGAGGCATTCAAAATTATAAATAAACAAATCTTTTTAAACATTTTGTTATTGAAAATGTATTTTTAAAGATGTAAACAATTTTGTAGAGTAACTTTCATAGTGAAAATTACGTCATTAAGTACAATAGTAGTAATTAAAACTGTAAAACAAAGTACAGCTGATGCAAGTGAAATATGTCATAACTTCAGAATAATCATTACCAACAAGAAATAAAACTGTTTTAAAATTATGGTTGAGCAAGCACTGTGATGGCTTATTTACATGAAAATGTTAGATCATTTATCTATTGGTTATAGATTTCTGACTAGACCTTCTCTGTATTTTATAAAAGTAATGTCATACTGGCATTTTAGTTACTTATTTTGTTCATTTAACTTTTAATTATTGGCTACTTATTTATTATAAAGTTACTTTATAAATATTTATAATTTTTTCAGTTCATTGCAAATGTTAAAAAATAGTTATAAAATTATTATCCATAATTTTTGTAGGTAATATTTCTTCATTAAAGAAAGGTAAAGTAATTAATTTTGATTTTAATTTAAAAACTGCAATTTTAAATGCCATTCTATGTTTTATTCCCTGAGATTTATCCATAAGCTAAAAACAGAATACTGATTTAAAATTTTAGATATGGGTAACAAAGAGGGTGCAAATAATTCCTTTATGCTGCTAACAAAGAGGGAGCAGTGCTTGTTTTCACCATTTTCACATCAACGCTCTGGTTGAAGTGTTTGCAATAAAAAGCTCAAATGTGCTATCTATTTTCATTACTATACTAAGAATACTAATACAAATCAATATAACAGTAAGAATAAAACAAAAATTGCAAATAATATAGTCACATAAACATTTATATAAATTAATTTCAAATCACTAGATTTAATTAGAAAAATATTTATTTTTGGATAAAATTATTTGATTTTGCTAGACTAAACAAGTTTGTGAAGTAAGAAAATATAGTCCCCTTAATTACTTTATGAGTTAAAAGTGTTGCATTGCTGAAAAAATTTAAATTCTGTCTTCATTCTGCTCTTTTAACCAGTATTATTCAAAATCTAGTAGACTAATGTACTTTTTATCTTTATATCATCCTTTGTGCTGAAGCTAAATAATGAAGATTTCTCTCCCCGTTTCCTCCTAAAAAAAGAACACATTTTTTCCCCAGTTTTCCCTAAAAGTTCTTTAACTTATACCCTTTTACTGGCTCTAAAATCTGACTTTTATCTCATGTAATATATAAGTATTTCAAAGCTGCCTTGATCATCAGACGCTTTAGTGCCTTCTTTTTGTTAGATGTCCTTGAATTGGGGATTTCTGTCATTATACTGGACTGAGTATGAGTTATTATACCAACACTAGCTACAAAATTTAAGTAACAAATGCGTTAATATAAAATACCTAATGGTTAGTGGATGTTAGATTTATGAGAAGAAATTTTACAGCATTATTATTTTATTGCCAACTGTGTATTAGAAATATCAATAATTTTATTTTATAATAGGTCTATAAATCATTTTAAATACTAATGATGATTGGTTGAATACCATTAACTATTTAAATATATTTCTTATTAATTTTGAAACTGATAATAATGAAAATATATATTTATAATTGTTAATATTTTCTTTTATAGTCGAGTATAGAATTTTACCGAGGTGAGATATTTGGTCCTGTTTTATTATCACTGTCTTCAGGTACCATTGATGTAGCTAATTGTAATTCGTGTTGAAATAGTAAAATGTGGCAACAGTGTTTACTACAAATGGAACTACAGAGAGGAAGTTTGCGACAAAAATCAATGCTGGTCAAGAAAGAAAAATTCAACATAATTTTATTTAAGTAAATGATAATTGCTCATTCTTTCTTATCTTTTAAGCCATATGCTTATTATGTTTAATTTTGTAGAAAATTATTTCTCTTAATTATACATTTTCCCCCTTAAAAATAATGCAAGTTCTGGGATTTAATAATTTATATTTTGAGCAAGAATGGAAAATGAGTTTTAATTAAAAATTGTTCTGTCATTTTTCCTTTCCTTATCTGAAAAAAAAATGAATATAGAAGACTTCATAATAAAGCAACTACACTTTAATTTAATATCTTGAAAAAAATATAATTATTTATTAATGCTGCAAAACATTCATATATTTTTAAAAAACAAAAACAAATTCTTTATGTATGGTAAATAATAAGATGTCGTGTAATAAAGGAAAAAGTTGATCAGCATCTCTTAAGAGTTTGGCATTGAAAAACAACATAGTGTAGAATGAAGTATCCAAAATACAAGAAATAATTGCTTGAATTTTAACTCCTTAATATCTTCCTAGTAATATGATATGTTAGTTGTTTGTGGTGATTGTTTCCCTGTTGTATTATGAATTTTAATATAGCCATGCCAATCAATTTTGATTAATGTTATCTTACAACAATAGAAAATGTAAATTTAAATTATAATTCCAAACTAAAATATACAATTCTGATTAATTAGCTATGTATGTGAAGTGGGAAATTGATCCTGTTAAGGATATAAGAGTTATGTTACAATTTCATTTTGCAATACAGTTGACTCACTGATATCTGTACTAATGCAATCCAAACTTGAACAGATAAACAAAATTGTTTTGATATACTTACAAATCCTGATGCTGCATACTACCATGCTACTTACAATGTACATTTTCATTTGTAAAAGTGCTTGTTTAATATTATCTCAGAAACAAACAGAAATAAAGCAACATTTCTTTGCTGTAGTATTACACCATTTTGTTAGATGTTGTCCTTTGTTGCTGTTCTATATACATTTAAAAAATTTCAATTGAATGCATAATTTTCTTCTGAATTATATAGTTTCATCTACATCTCTCTCTCCCTTCCATATCTGCAACCATATAAACAGCAACTTCTTCCTGTTCATCCACTCAAGAACACTTTTTTCAATATTATTTCATAAGTTTTTTTGGCAACTTGATTCAAGAGAAAATTGGTTCTGTACAATATCTCTAAAAAATGAACAGTTGGACTAGTGACCATTGATGATGCATATAAGTCTTATGGATTTCCATATGAAATTAAAACTGACAAAATGATTCTAGTAATTGGGGCTTGGTGACTTTTTTTTGGGGGGGGGAGGTTGCTAATTGTTTATGAGAATCTATCAATTGATTATATTATGATATGAAATTATTGTATTATCTAAGTAAAGGGTAAAAATTTACTTTGTCCATGCTTATTAATTACTTAATTAGCTTACGTTTGATTTTAAAAATATATACATACTTAGACAAACTGTCAATTTTCTGCAGGTTGCTGTAAATGTGCTAATATCTGTGCCTTTTCCTATGTTCCAAAGGATCTTTTGTAGGTGGTGCCAATTTCTGAAAAAAAATTGTGTTTGAAAAATATTTTTTTAATTTATAAATTTTACATAAAATAATGCTTTTTACTGCTGACAAAAATGGTTATCTGTTTATAGTTATCCACACACACAAAAAAAATGTTTATTTAGTTATTGTTTTAACTACACGTGTGTTTTTGGAAATAATTATATATTTTGGCTTTAATATTGAGAATTTTCATAAGTAAACTTATACAGTTTTTCCGATTACCTGTTTTTCCCATTTACAACATAATTATCAATATTCCAGAGTGTGGTTACTGTTAGTTAGCCTCTTCACTACTCCATTTTTAAACTTTATATTTTACCTTTTACGTCATATTTA
>JAOUZG010020174.1:48267-66002 GCA_026289955.1 Argiope argentata
GTATCTCTCTACAGTGATTTTTAAAAAGTCAATAGCCGTGAGATTGTAAATTTCATCAATTATATCATTTTTATTAAGTTCAACTAATAAGATAGGCAGTGGTCACCTGGTTTTAAGTTGGTTACCTTATTAACCGAGAAACCCTTAGTTTTTAATTTATTCTCAAGAACATCACACATGTACTCAATCGGGAGGCCTTTAATGACTATTTTCACAGGGCGTTTGTTTTTGGGTGGGATAACATAGTATTCTATCTCGTTCTCTGTAAAGAATTTTTGGAGATCTCTATGGTTATCAATAGACTCCGTATAAACTTTAATAAAGTTGTTGGTTAGGACGTTATTTTTAATGCCAAATTTTTCATTAATTAGTTCCAGGATTTTACCATAATCATTAGTCAGTTTTAACATTAGTGGGGGAATTTTAACAATTGGTTCAGGGGAGTCCTCTACTGGGGTTTCTACATCTATATTAGATAATGGTTCGAATCTATTTTTAGTCTCTATAGCCTTAACTTTTATATTAGTTTCCAGGGGTTTAGCTGACTTTCTTTTTGGGGATAGTTTAAAATCCTCGGCAGGTTTATCCATTAAGCAGCCAATAGCTAAAAGAGATTTATGCTCACCAAGGAGATGTCCTAGTGCTTCTTGGGCTTCTTTGGCAATGTTGAGTTGCTGGTGATATTCAACTCCTCTGAATCCGTGAAGAGGAGTGTTATTTATGAAGCCATTCGCGATGTTTAGTTGAGATTGAAGCTGGTCAATTTTTGCTTTTGTAAGTTTGATATTTACACAATTGTCACATTGGCACATTGTGTTGCGTGTTTCCGTTTGATCTATTTCGCTGTCAGGAGGATTATCGTAGCAAGTTCTTTTCGCGGCCACTCTTTCATCATCTCCGCCCTTCCGTAACTGATCCTTAAAAGGACGAGTCGGGACATATGCCGTTGGGATCTGCACTCGCTCCAGGGTAAAATCCCATTGATCCGTAAAACCGCCCTCTGCCATAGCTCAGGACAGAATAGAGAATGAGAATGGAAAAATTAACAGAAAAATGGAAGTTTAACTGAACTCTCAATTAAGGTAGCCGACTACGTTAGAAAGAAATTTTTTGAAAAAGGGGCTTTTAAAAAAATTATTTATGGTTTTCAGATGTATTATAAGTTATAAACACTATAAATACAAAAAAAAATTTGAAAATATATTATATTTTGAGAAATTGGAAAATTTTAAGTGAAATTTAAGGAAATTTAACCAAAACGGTTAACACTCTACCCAAAATTGTAATGCAACAATCTTCATTTCCTTTAAACACAACTTATAGAATATAGTGATGAATGAAATGAACCAAAATCTAAGAAAAATATTGAGATGCAAAGAAGTTATTGGTAAAAATATACATATATATGCATTTTTCCCATAAATTCCCGACATATTTTTGCTAAAAAGACCCATAAATGAAAAAGTATATCATCAATAATGAAACTTTTGGTTCATCTCATTGCCCAAATCATTTAAAACATATGCTGAAAGTTTTATGTAGATACCTCTATTAGTTTTTGAGATATCATGTTAACGGTGGAGCATTTTTATGAAAATTTAAGTTTTGAGATAATTGAAGTTAAAGGTAAATTTTAGTTGAAAAACATTGTTTCCTTTATTAAAATCATTTAAAATTCGCCTGGATGATAGTTCAGGCCTTCTTTTTCCACAATAAGTAGGCCTTTTTTCTTTCTGAGAGCAGAAAGTTTTTTTCTTTGAGTTTTTGCCTTTGCTAGTGAATGTCTTTCAGCATCATTTATTCGCTGATTTTCAAGTAATGACATTCCACTTAGCATGTAATGTCCTACATTCAATTTTAAATTATTCAGAACTTCCAGCAAGCCTCTCATTCCATCATTAAATTGAAGTACAGTGATAAAAGACCCTAGCTGCAATGTTTGTAATTCAACAAACTGCTCTTTTGGAACAAAGTTACATAACATTCCATTAAAACTCTCGTTGGCATTTTGTGTCTTTCCGTGTAAACATTTACACAGTAATGCCTGTTCACATAATTTCATGTAAACAGGTTTTACTTTGTTTGTTATGTGTTGTGGAAGTCCTGCTGACTTATCCTGGAATGTTCTTTTGCTTGCCTTTTCTCGCTGATATTTGCACCAACTGTCGACACCTTTCGGACATTGCGCATGCATCGGATATTTTTTGCTTGAGCAGCAATGATAAAATGCTGCAATAACAGAACTTTGCATAGCAAGCAAATTGCCTTTATTACTACGAATAGCAATTCCATAGTAATTTTGCAATTTGTCAATGAAGCGATCAGTTAATTTCCCTTTTCCCCCAATTCCTTTGGTGCACTTTTTCAATTTTCTAAGGCGAGTTCCAACTCTTTTCTGTATATGACCAATGCATTCCAATTTAATTATAGAGTCCTTCCCATAAATATCCTTTACTGCATCATAGGCCTTAGAATCCCCATCTCCATAGTTACTCGGTATAATGCAAGTTCCGGTTATTTTCTGAACGCTCAAAAATACGATAGGCTCCAATCGTCTCCATGCGTGCAGCTGAGCCATCATGATTTTTGCATACATGGGGTTTATTTGAAGCTTTTTGCTTTCCTGAGAAAGTTTTGCAGATTCTGCAAAATTGTGATATAGCTTCAATATCCAATACTTTGCCAGTGTCTATTGATATGCAGCTTACAAGGCCATTCAAGGAGGACAAACCCCTCTTTTGCCAAGTGCCATCCACAGATACTCCACAATCTACAATGTTAAACTGTGAACATTTTGAAATTTGTATTTATTCAGCTGCATCTTTCATACTTTTCTCAGCAACTTTAGATGCAGCTTTCAGAAGTTTAAACTCTTGACTTCTGAAAGTTGCTTTAGAAAGAAAAGGCATATCTAACATGGAGATCTATTTTTTACCTGCAGTATACCCTTTTCCAATTAGCCTTAAACCATACACAAGTAAAGTGTTCATATCATTAGCATTGTTTCTCTTTTTGATGAAGCAAATCCTTTATGAAATGTGCAATTCTGGCATTTTAATAAAAAATTTGAGCACAAACCAAAACGAGAATCTTCTTCTAAGCAGAGTTCCTTTTTCAAACACATGGGACAACATAATGTAGTTAACACTGACACTAAAATCTCCATGTCCATTATTCGATTTCCACATAGTTCATCAGGATTTGAAGAACTTTTCATATGCAAATAGTTATTACCACTAAGTTTTGAAGAACTTGCAGTAGTAACATCAGTTGAATTGGCTGGAATTTCACTTTCAGTACCTTTTTTAGAATGTCCAGAATTGTGCTGATTTCCGGAAAATTTTCGCTTCTTTGAGCGATAATTTCTCAGATGACCCATTATAAATAAAACTTCACGTCAAAAACTGCAAAAATTTTAAAGAAAAATCAAAATTTTCTCTTTTAAAGGAAGTAAAACAAAATTAGCGAAGCAAGCGCGAGGTCGTAAACAAAACAGCAAACGAACACAGTTGTTGCCAATTTTTCGCAAAGAAATAAGGAAAGTATGTGTTAAAAACGGTGTGGCATGCCGCTAGCAACATAAAATAAAACTATTTTATAAAGTAAAACCAAGAGAAAATATCAAAATTTAGCAAATTGAAGGACACTTTCGGTTTCGGAATTCAACTTCTGGTTTTGGAATGCCGTTTCCGGTTTTGTTTTGTTTCGGTTAGGTATTTTAAAATCGCTATAACTTTTTTTCTAATTCACTTAGGAACAAACGATAAACAGTTTTAGAAAGAGAAAAGTCCGTAGTACAAAAAATGGCGATAAAAAAAATTTCGCCGATGTGGTCGAAAACCAGTGTTTTCAACGTAGTCGGATACTCTAACTCACTCCGGCTACTCGCCCTTATATAGCCAAAGAAGCACGTGCACCGAGCCTCGTGAAAATTCTCAAAACAACGCGCACAATCTAGCGGCTACTAGACTATTCCTTTCGCCAAACCAATCAAGCCTGTGCGAGGCTCCTCGCCAAACGTCGCCATTTTTGACGCATTTTATGCCACTCGCACGCTTGTAACAATATTTACAGGCAGTAATACTATAATTTTTATTTATTTTTTTCGATTCAGCTTAAATTTGAACACAAGAAAATATAGAAAATTTATCAGATAAAGTAAAAAAAAAATCTTTGTAAATCTAATAATTGCTGATAACAGAAATCTTCAGATGTAAAGGAAATAACGATTTTAGACATTGCTTAGATTTTAATAAATACGCTGGTTCAAATTATGTTTAAAAATGTTTGGAATAATATATACACATTTTTGATGGAGAGGAATGAACTACATTGAAAACAAATATTGAAGCTTACTGCATTGACTGCTATCACTGCATTGGAACAAGGCACATGACTGAAGACAAGGCTGTCAGCTCTTCGGTATATTTCGATAGGATTTTCTTCTTAAATAATCACTAAAAACAAAAAGTTATTCTAACTCTTAAAAATGGAGGTGAAATGGTGAGTTCTGGAGATAAATTGATAATTACGAATTAGAACGGCTGTCAACCCCATCCAGCCAATATATTTAGGTTCCCAGAAATTTTTGATACATAAGATCGCGATTATTTGTCCGTTTTCTCGTATAAAATCTCATGTACATTCAAACCCGTATTTTTGGATGAAGTCATTCCATTATTTCGGAAATATGTCACTGCAGGTTTTTCGTTGGCAGGCAAATCCCAAATTTTTAACATTTTAACGAGTTAAAAAAAATCAGAACAAAAAAAAGCGTTTAATGATCATCTGCAAAATGGTGAGCTACAGGTAAGGTTTGCACAATTTTTAAAATAATGACGGTTGTTCGCCCTTATTGGCGGTTTAGCAACTCATTGGCGACGTTTTCAAATTTGGCGATAAAAATCTACCGCTTAATACTTAAGTACCGATAAATTTCGATAAGAAGTATTTTTGGTACTTCTGAAATAATGTAAAAAGCATTGTTAGAAACTGAAGTTTGGAATAAAAAAAGATCCTCACCCGACAGTTACGTAGTGTTACAGGATACCAAAACATTCTTAGGATGCAAAACGCGTTGTTAAAAAAAGAGAATAAAATTTAGAACAATAAAATCAGACATCTAATAATGCTATATTCTATTCTAGCGCATTGTTACATTAAGCAATATTTTTCATTTATTCCTGAAGCCATAGTTGATCTTAGAGCCCAATTTATTAAAACTAAATCAATTTGGAGAATTATATTTTGAAACACAAAATAAATGAAATAATCATTAATTATATTGAAAGAAAGTAAATGCTTGCATTTTCTGTAACCATAACATACGATTCCAGCAACTTAAAATAATATTGATTTTTGGGTACTTGTATTGCTTTCACAACCTGTAAGAAAAAATGTCACCAATTTTGAGATTTCAATCCTCAACTATACAGCATGTGATTCGCACGTTCCAAATTTTTCAAAATGAGTAATAACGCACTTGAGTACATTTTTATAATTTGGCGTCTTTTTTGTGGGGGCTTTTCGAGCACCGTTGAAACCGAAATCTATCGACCGACCTGGATTTTGTCAAAGTAAATTGAAAGAAAGTAAATAAAATGAAATCAAATCTTGAATTGGGATGGGTGTTCTAAAGGATTGAGTTATCACGATTACAATGAAGGAATGTAACTCGTTTTGCATTTTTTTAATTTTGCTTCACAGAAGAAAATGTTTCATATATGTTTATAATAAATTACTTAACGCTAATAAACTTGTCACTAATATTTCTTTGAGTGGTCTTGGTGTAGTTTGGTTAGTTTAGATTACGATTGAGATTCATCTGAAGGATAATAAATAAAATAGCCAAACTGAAAACCAACTTTCCAAAGGCGATTAAAATTTTGAATTTTCAAATAATGCATCTCAAAATTAGGTTTTCGATTCCGCAGTGTTTACTTCTTCCATCTTATCAGTGTAGACTTATTTCAGAAGACCTTGTCTCAAAATTCCTTCTCTTCTTTAAAATTTTAAATTTATGCATAAATAATTTGGTTTTTGCAATTTAACTATTTGTAGAGGAGAGCATAATAAAGAATTATAAAAAATAAGGTTCAATAATAAAAAAGGAGAAATAAGGATTCTAGGAGGAGAGATATCAACGCATCCAAATTGCACAGTGCCCTTAGGAATAGACGCTTAACCTTTTGGTTTTCAACGCAACGATTCAAAACATTAATGCTGGTCTTACACGAAACACAGAGGAATTCTAACATTAAATTTAATATTCCTTATCCTTACACATGTGGCAAGATTATTTTTAACTATAAATTCGTAGCGGATATTTATATAAATTGAAAATTATATAAAATAAAATATCATATATAGCATGCAATATAATATGGAAAGATTTTAAATTCCACAAAGTCGAAAGAATTGAATCTATTCCAATGGTACCAAATACTGCATAACATGCAACAAAAATATTTTAAATTGCTATTCATAGCTGAGATTTTCATATTTTAAAATTGGATAGTGTGAAATGTATTCTTTTTATTATAAATAAGGTTTATACATAAGAAAATTGGATTTAATCCAAAATACAAGGAAAGATTCATTTTTGACTATAAAATCATTAGACGGAAATTCAATGAAAGGCTAGCACATCTTAAATTTCTAAGCTATATTGGCTTTGCTTTCTCGTTATGCGAAATTCAGAAAAAGTATTGAAATCATTAAACCATTCGATAATGAAATTTTGACAAATCTTCATACTTTAGACCTCCCTAAGTCCAAAAATCACATTTTTAGCATTATATCTCTATTATTGGCAAGGTACTTTTGAAACCCCTATGGTCCTTAAAAATGTTGGATAGTTCTTCTTTCGACATGAATTTTACCTCTGGTTTTTCAATTTGTCTCTCGCAAATTTCTACCAAGCTTGGCCTCGAAATAGAAGGTTAAAAATGACGCCTAGCTTCAATAAATGCCAAATTATTTAACATTTGAACCTTCATAATTTCTTCTGGTTTGACCTCCGCTGACAGTTAGTGCCTATCGCTTTAGGCTCGCTTGAGCATTGAATTGAATAAAAGTAGGCTCGTCACAAAGAATGATCACTGCCTGACATTCCTCCACCACATTCATCACACGTTGCATCCTTCTCACAAATCTGCATTGGACGCGAAAAAGAAAAACATCTTAAGGATTGCCTTGGATTAACAATAAATAAATTGACTCTTTGTTTTGTTAGCCATACCTTAATGTAATCTGGAATGACGATACCAAAAATTGTGAATAAGACAGTTTCTGTAGGATTATTTTTTTTCTAAATACAAAACGTGTTAATTCATAGATTTTAACATTATTTTCTGCTTCTAATTCTTCTTTCAAATTGAAGTGGTCAGTAGTCAATGTTATAAAGCAAAACCCGCGTATTCGTAGCTCTATTCGTATTTTATATCTAACAGCTTGAATATAGCCTAATTCTTTAGCCGTATGTCGATTTTGAGTTTAAGCAGTATTTTTTCTTGACTTGAAATGAAAATCTCATCATTATATTTTGATGTATTAAACTTTTGGCAAATATTTTCTTTCAAGAATTTTTGGGTAAAATTTGGGAAGATTACCATTTTGAGCTTCCAAAAGGAAGGTGAACTTATTTGCTACAGCTTCTGACACTTTTTGAATCATTGATAAATGATCGATTTTGCAGCGGAACATCATATGATGGTCATCGATTCTTCGTTCTATGAATGCAGATTATTCATGTTAAAATTTATTAACAGACGCTTTGATGAAAACCAAAAACTATTGCGGTCTTTTGAAAATTCCCGACTTGGGAAAAAGAAAGTAAAAACAAACACAACGTATCGAGTAAAGCTCATTTGAAAACTAAATATCCTGGGAACAATCGTGCATTTGTTCATCTCTGTAGTCTTGTTGTAAACAGTTTAAAGGATCAGTGCTCTCAGCAGAGGATCCTTTCCAAGAGGTTATCTAAAACTTGAAATGGAAAAATAAACTTCGTTTTGGCGACAGCAACTTCTTGCAGAAGAGTTAGAATGACAGTCTTTTAAGTAGTGAAGTCTAGTTTCAGCGCCAGAGCTCGATTAAAAAAGCGCCACTTCCTTTTAAACAAAACGCTGGTTCTCAATTATTAAAAAATCCATCGAAAGCAGACAAACATTCCCTGTCATGATCCCAAAAAGTTAAAAGCAAGAACAGTTATCATTAGCTGAGCATGATTTCACTACAGAAAATGTCTCGCTTATATAGAAAAAAGGCTGGATATCCTAACTTATAAAACATTTATTATCCTAATTAGACGACATGGCTTTTTTAGACCTTTATTATTATTATTCAGTTTTCAAAATACACTATTAAGTTGAGCTTCTTTTTTTTCTTTTATCTAATAATGAGTTCAACTGATAATCGGCTTATAGATTAAAATATCAAAAGTTGTTATCCTATGCACTCTTCAGGAACTTCAACCTTAATTATCATTCTTATTTTAAGATTGTATTCTTTATTTCAAGATTGCATTTTCGGGGAATTTTTTTTTGGTTTAATTTAGTTTGTTATCAAGTGAAATCAGAATAAAAGATCGCTCCAGATCGAAATAAATATGGTTTTAGAATGATCCCCACATTTTTCAGTGGTGATTAATGTCATCATTAACCGACAAAGGGGGTCGACCTCATATTTTTAATCCTCTTCATGTGAGGAAGGATTCCAGAGTTTAAAATTTCACGCAATACTCAACGAAGACAATTTGCAGACTTCAAGGCCGAACAATAGATCGAACATGCACCAGCCCACAGACACGATGGATTGTAAATGAAATTAGGTCTTAACTTTGCGATGTTTGCATCCCGAAACCCAGACTTCTTCACCAAGACACAAATAACGTATATTTATTTTATTTGTACAGGATGAATGAAAAATCATTTTTCCTTCCGCTTTCTCAATATATACGAAATCTAATTGGCATATCGTTTCTAGCTTAAAGTAAACGCGATTATCTGCTCATAGTATTGAGAAAGTTTTGTAATGATCAAAATATTCGAACTGGTAATTTTATGAAATCTCCACATTTTAAACCTTTCAGAATTCTATAAACAAGTTTTATAAAATGTCTGTCCGTCTGTAAAGTAACTTAGAAATTACTTTGAACTGAGCTCATGAAATTTTGTATACGACTTTATGTAACATTTCTAGATTTCTATCAAATTTAGACCAAAATTTTTTCACTTCTGTCTATATGCTCATTTATTTGAATAAGAGTTAGCACGATAATTACAATACATAGAGAACAAGATGGAATAAATTCAGTACACTTATTTAACATACATAATTTTGAAACCCTTAAAGTTTTGATCATAACCCTACAAAGGGTTAAACCTTTGTTGGGTTAGGCTCAAAACTTTATCTATGTTAATCTATAGTTTCCAGAGCATATAAAACCTATAATTATGTGTCACTATTCTTCATCTGCCTGTGATAAAGTTATTTTGAAGTGAACGATTTTAATTTGGTATATGTTCTTTATTGCAAATCAGTACATTTTCATCCAATTTTGAGCAAGTTCCATTCAGAGGAAGCCTGTATGTTTAGGGGATCCAATATAAATCTGTAACTACAAAACTAAAAGAACTAGATGCCTGAAATTCGGTGCATAGATTTAACATATATAACATATACCTTGTTTCTAATGACACTTTCCATGGACAAGCTCACTGAATTCATTCAGAGATTTTAAGCCGAGGGTGCGTCTCTTTTTTTAAGTAGCGCCAACTAGGACAAAAAGTAAAACTTAGCTATTAAAGTATCACCTTCGCTTTTACAACCTGTTTTATAGAATGGGGGGCATTCACATATTTCACAGGTAGATCAGATGGGGGATCAGGGACTCGAATCCAGGACGCAAAGATCATAGGGAAGACGCGCTACCCCTTTGCCAAGACGTCTGCCCATGTGTATTAGAGTTACGCTTTGTCACAAAAGTAAATATACAGAGTGTATGTGATGATGTACTATGAAAAAAAACAGACCTACAATATTAGAGTTTTCAAATTAACTATTTATTTCGATTACAGCAAAATCAAGCTTAATTACAAAATGAAAAATATTCAAAAAATACGAATATTTAATAAGCAATATGAGCTTAAAATAGGGTGTAATTTACATCATAAAAGTAAGTATGCAAACAAAAACATGAATATTGAAAATTTTACAATATTTCAAAAAAATTATTATTTTGTTGCATAGTCTTTGGCATTAATAATAACTCTTAATCTAGATGGCACTGATTT
Organism: Argiope argentata; assembly: GCA_026289955.1. Classification (NCBI taxonomy): domain Eukaryota; kingdom Metazoa; phylum Arthropoda; class Arachnida; order Araneae; family Araneidae; genus Argiope; species Argiope argentata. Next base: position 58,563 of record JAOUZG010020174.1, read on the forward strand.
TACTAAATTTTGAGTGACAGAAGATGGTATTTTCTGCCACTCCTCCAAAAAGGCTTTTTTAAAGATCATTCTTAGTTTTGATCTCTTGCTTTCTAATTTGGCGATCGAGATAATCCTACAAGTGTTCAATGGGATTAAGATCAGGTGACTGTGGTGGGGTTTTCAGCTGTTTTCGAACATTATATAGCGGCCATTCCCGAACAACCCAAGCATTATGTTTGGGATCGTTATCTTGTTGGAAAGGGAAGGATCTATCGATTCCCAATTTATAAGCCCTTTGGCTTAGATTATTCTGTAAAATATTCAAATAGCTATATTGATTCATTATTCCAGTGATTATAACTAAATTTCCTACTCCAGTTGCTGCCATACAACGCCAAACCATAATCGAATCACCACCGTGTTTTACAGTTCCTCTTATGTTCTTTGGTTCTAGAAATGCATTTGCTTTCCCCGAAACTTTTTGGTGTCCATCTGACCCGTGGATATTGAGTTTACTTTCGTCAGAAATTCACTATATTCCAGAAATATCTGACCTGCTTTTCATTTTCTTTTGCAAAATCTATTTTCTTTTTGCGATTAAATTTGCTAACAAATGGTTTTCTTCGCATATTTCGAACATGGTATCCTGCCTTCCGTAACACACGGTGAATTGTTTCAGGATGGCAAGACTTTAGAAATTTTTTTTCACATCAATTGTAAAATAATCTTCGTATTTTTTTCCACATTTCCAACAATAATTCGCCTTTCTCGATCCGTGAAAATGGGCGGTCATCCTGTTCTTCGCTTGTTTAGAGTATTTCCCTCAGCCTGGAACTTTTCAATGATTTTTTGCACTGTTGCAGAAGTTTGTCTATGATTTTAGCGATTTGTTTTTGGGACTTGCTATCCTTACAGAGCTTTATTATTGCATCTTTTAGATCTTTTGATAATTCTTTTCCACGTGGAGGCATTGGTGAATTGTTGATGTACTTAAAGCTGTGCAGCAGAATTTCTAAACGTATCTCTGAAATACGAAAAATCACTCGAGAAGTTTCATTCAGCCTATTTAAAAGTCAAAAATTCAGACTGCATATATACTTTAGTGATTTAAATTTCTACTGGTAGTTAACAAAAATTTTCTTAAAGTTTTAAATATATAATGATTTGGTTTATTTTTCATTACTTTATGACTTGAATTTGAAATTATAAACAACACTTTCCAAAATGTTTTTCTTATATTTATTTGAGAACTAGAGCTTTTTCATTTAAGCTATGAGTTGCATACTTACTTTTGTGAGCAAGTGTATGTATTCGAAGTAATTTTAATTCTGAATTATAATCGTTATGATCGAAATTCAATTAATCGATGCACGTGTGACACTCGGACAAAACAGTTAAGAAGTTAAAAGAAAATACAGAAGTCCTGTCTTTTTGTTTTTTTATTATTATTATAACCACTGTTTTATTTTTACCCATTAAAATTGTTTTAGTAGTTCGTATAATGGTTACTACACTATTATTAAGTAGAAATTTATAAATGAAATACACTCTACACTTATTGATGTGAGTTCCATAACAAAAATAATTATTAATACCAAATTTTGAACTTAATCGGAAAATAGAAAGGGTTTTGTCCCAAAATGTATAAATTCACGTCACTAATGGATGAAATTTTACACGACGTAGGACATGTTGAGAGAAAGTTACAAGAACATTCCCACCGATTGTATTAAAGAAACTATTTCTCGGAACCACCGAGCTTTATCCATATCGACATACAATATTCTTCATTTTTCTATGATTTTACACTATTTATCGAGTTCTAACTTTTCAATCAAAAGAAAAGTCTTGAATTTCCAATGCAAGTTTCAACTTTTTACTTGGAAGTTAAATAAAATCCATCGCCATAAGTTTTCAAATGAATACACAGATCACCTTCTGTTACAGTGGCTCAAAAGCTAATTGTTTTGCCGTTGGAGATGTGACAAAGTTTCAGTTGGAAAAGTACTTTAAGTGATGTGGAAAATATATTATTTTAATCATATCTGCATTTCTGAAATAGATATGGCTCCCAATTCTTTACAAGATATTATTCGTCCCATTTTAGTAAAGAAACGTGGATGCCTTAAAACATACAGTAAGAAATTTCATTGTTTCCTGATTAAATAACAGACGTTGAACTTAAATAGAGATTTCAGACAAATTTATTTCAAGGAACATTTCGAAATACCAATAGAATGCCTAATTTAAATTTGGGAACACTACCTTAAGATTCATTTCGAATGAGCCAATTCAGAAGCAAAAAAATTTCTCAAACAGTGTACTTCACCAGTAGTAGCTTGTCGTAAAATAAAGAATCTATTTTTTTTAAAATTTCATAGCGTTAAGTATCTTTTAAGCTTAATATAAATGACAGAGTAGGAAGGAAAGTATAAAGAGTTAATTTTTGTAACATTTCAAAAAATATATTTACTAACTCTGTCTCTATCAGTTTGGAAATTAGTTACTGCAGCATAATAGGAATCTGTATATCATACATCATTTTTATAGCACTCAAATTTTTTCATACCTGAAATTATTCCGTCAAGAATATCAGTCTTGAGCCGGAAAAACAACGACCTACAGCCTTTTTTTTAGTTTAATTAGAATCAACTTTCACAGTAGTTACTCGACCATATTCAGCTTTTTACTTTTTCCGTCGACTCACTGTAATCAAGAAAAATAATTGTAGTAATCAAATTACAGTTTTTTGACATCAAGGAATTCTCGTTTTAGATGTTCATGTAAAATAAAATAAGTTGAATGAAAAAAAACATTGAACAGGGGTATTTTTTATGAGGTCAAACTTATGGAAACAGAACATCTAATTCTTCAAAAAATTGATTTTTCAATTTTAATCAAATAAGTTAGAGTATATTTCACTTATTACAAAAATGCAGAATTTGTTCAGATTTCAAAATAAATAGTTTATAAATTATTCTTTAGCAATAAATTCAACTGAAATTTATATGGAAAAAAAGATAAAATGAATTTTCTACAAATTTCGGTACGCATACAGCGAGTAACAGTCTTTTGAAGTCATATAAAATAATATTTGCAAACACAATACATCAGTTAAATCTGCTTATATTTTTTATGTAATAATATTAATTTTTAGAAGTTATTTAACAAACAATATATATCTTTTATATACTCAAATTATGCAGCATTCAATTTTAAATTTATTATATTCTTAATTATCAGTGAAAAGAGCCTCGCTAAGCCTATAAACATGCTTTTCAGAAAATTAAACCCGACATTGGCCTTCTTGAAACTTTCTGGCCTATTCTACAATAGGTATATTGTCTTCGCCCTGTCTTCCTAAAATTGAACTGGACAAAACTCAGATCACCACGATTGCTTTGATTTTTATTTTCAGAGATCTGCGCATGAAAACTTTGTATTTCATAGAGCAGTTAAGAAAACCTTTATGCATCTTGGACACTTTTTTTCAATTGATTTAAACAAAATTTAACGCAGAATTACAATATTAATAACATAATCGCATAACGAAGTTTCATTTATTTAAATCACTGACATTTGAATTATTGTATTTACATGGATGCGAAAGGACAGACAAGATATTAATTCTTTGAAAGATTTGTTTCAAATGTTTTTTAAAGTTCTATATTTTAAATAATAAAACTGAATTCTAAATTTCATTTTTCTGAGACGTTTTGAGTTAACGAATTTATATGAATTGAAAATGCAGAAAAGCAGCAGTCAACCCCTGAATGAATTTTGATCAGCATTTGTTGCAAAACTAAATCAAATTTTATTCATCGAACTCTTCATTTGGTTATTATTTACTAGTTCATCTCAGGTAATCAGCCAGTGTAACAAAGCAATGATAATCTGTAATTTCAGCCAAATCATTTATACATAACTGATCTCATCGATTTTCCGAACACTAAATTCATGTTATTTTAATGTCTAAATTAAGTTCTGTTTATTGTGCACAAACTTTCTGAATGGGAACCAGTTCCGTGACATCACGGCTCTATAAAAAATGTAAGTGCCGATTCATCTATCTTTCAAAGTTTACTGTATTGTAACTTGGTTACTCACCTTACGAAATACACAGATCTGAAACAGGACCTTTCTTCTTTCACTTTCAACTACAGAAAAAAAAATTAAAGCAATTAGTCAGTGGTTGAAATAAGGAAAACATTTTGAGTTTCAGAGAAGTAGATGTAATCACCTACTGAAAATTAAGAAAATTTACAAAAAGTTAACAAAATTTTACACGCCTGTTGAATAGGTATTTTTTTTTATATTTGGAAATGATAAAATATCTGTGCTATAGTATTTTTAAAATTTATAGAGGAAAAAAAGACAACACTTTTATTATTACATATATGGGGATATAAAAATTCCTTTTAGAACTTAGACATCTGAAATATGGTTGCAAGTTTGTTACAATAGCTAAAAATTAAGAAGAGGAAGTTTTTTGCTATTGTACTGCTTTTAAAATAATTATTATCCAACAGCAAGAAGAAAACAATCTTTCGCAATGGTAATCATTATTGACACCAAAGTGCAAATGCTTCAATATTACTTTAACACAAATTGTATAGGATTAGCTGAAAGCTAGGACATATCCGTGGTGATGTTCTTCCTCTTTCCTCCTTTTTTCATTTGAACAGAAGATGGCAAGCTTTGCGCTTCGAAGCACAGAAAAGAAACTTGAATTTGGATTTTGAAACTCTTTCTTCCCATCGCTTGGATTTAAAGTTCAAACAGATCAGCGGTAACGGTGATGAGATCCCTTCCCAAATTCTTTTCGTTCAAAACAATTGGGTTTTCGGATTATTCATTCACATTCTATGAAATTTACAAACTGAATGGCGGTCATTTTTTGACGGGCAGTGTATAAAATTTAATAGAGATCGTTAATCATACATAATGATGCTTTGTTCTGCTATTTTGCTAATACGTAACGAATACAAACATTGTAAACTTTGACCGGTAAGAGAATATAAAATTTTTCTCCCGAAAACTTAATATAATGTATGAATTTTTAAAAAGTTATTGTGATATTGGTAATGGGTAAAATAATTAAGCATTCAAAAACCGATATTTTAATGCCTGTAAAAGCAGTTTCATCAATTGTTCTTGTCCACAACGTTGATTCCTTACAACGATGGATTCATTTTTTTCTTTTAGGCTAAAAATTGATATTTTTTACACAAATATCCGGGATAAAGTGATATTTTATACATAGTAATAAATTATAAAGGACTTAAACTTTTTTCAAATTGTCAGTATTGCCACAGATTTATGCGGACACTAATATCTGTAAAAGTTGAAATAGAATCTGAGCAACACATACCATTGAAACCCTTTTTAAGCTGATAATGAATTCAGATTTTTTGGGGAGGGGAGAGAAGTGGGGATAAAATTTATTAAGAGAGGTAAACACACGGAATATCCTCTGTATTTTCCTCAGAAAAATTCTCAATTGGTCCGATGCGGTAAATCTTTAATTGAACTTAAATATTATAAACACTAAATCAATAATATACACACTAAACACTAAATCAATGTGATTCGCAATATACTTTGTGAAAATAAAAGGGCATCTGTTAAGCTTAAATCAGTAATCAAATATCAGTAAAGCCAAAATCAGTAATCAAATTTAAACTGGTCTTGAACTTTTATTTCAACTATTGCTATGGGATATTAAACCATCAGTTTTAAATGCTCATTTTTTATATATAGTTGCATAATTTTTTTTACTGAACAAAACCAAAATTACATAAATGCTAATGAATATGCAGTTGCAGAAATTTCCATTACTGAACAAAACAAAACTTTTATAAAAAAATTTCAAATTATATTTAATTCTTTATGCGATGTAGATTATATGGATTTGAGTCAGAGGAAAGTCCACTGTACAAGTTAGTTAGCAGTTAAACAGTTAGTAATTGCAAAAGAATAGAAATTAAAACTGAAGGTCAATTTATTTACCTTCCAATTATTTTCATTCCATTCGCAGCTGAGAATGGTTCTTCCAATGATCCTGTAGGGTACGATGCAAGAGTTGATGCCATTACAATAGTGGTTTTCGAAGGGTCTTCCTTCGCCAAAGATCATCCGTCATTATAAAACGCCTTTGTATTTAGTGGCAGCAGTTTTCTTTCAGAGTTTTCAGAGAACTTCTGTAACTTGCAGCAGATGGGTTTCCGAAATTGGCATTTTGGGATAGAAAAAAAAAAACGGTTAATAAAACTAAACGTCACATATCTGTATTTATGAAACTAATATAAGATCAAAATCAGTTTTAATAAAAAAATGTTTAAAAAAATAGATGCATCAATCCTTTAGCGATGTTGAAAAGATTTATTATAAACCATCTAAACGGAAGTTGAAACTATTCAACTGCGTTAAAATTGAATCTCAAGTATTACATATTACAATATAGGTAAGCATCAGTCTATGTAATGTTTCTACATCCCATTACTGACAAGTGGCAAGAGTTGGCATATTAAAATTAGGCAAATTTAAGAAACGATAGTTGTATTCCTCGCAGAAAGCAATTAACACTAAATGTACCACGAGGGGTGGAATGACGGTTTTGTAATGAAAACTCCTATGAATCAAAACTACTATACGATTACATTCAACTGGCTTAGTATTTTTAATTTTAAGATGTTTACTTTTTAAATTAAGTTTGAAAATCTATCTTTAACACATTAATCGATTTAGAATTTTAAATAAATTGGATGCAAAATTTCTTTAGGTTTTCAAGATAATTTTGTAAGTATATGCAAACATAATTAATAATTTTATTTTGTTGATTTTTTTATGATTTTTTTTCTGTGGTTTGTGGATAAAGGCGTAAAACTTTTAATCAAAACCCGCTGATGGAGCCTTCACCACAACTACAAGGATCTAGATTAATATAATTAATACACAACTTTGATACTAAGCATGATGATTTATACTAACTTTCTTTATTCATATTATAAATTATATATATTTCATATTATATTATATTTCATATTAATTCATATAATAAATTATATATATTTTTGAGATTTTGATGCATTTTGTTTAATTAGCTGGGTTTCAAAAATATTGTTGTTAAATAATGTTTGTAGGATAGTGTGGGTAGTTTTATGAAACAATAATCAGTTTTTATTATAAAAATTAAAAAAAGTTTAAGTAAAAAAATAGCAATATTCTGTACATGGGAGCAATTACTGAAAAATTGTGCTGCTGCAACAAATATATATTATTTACAAAATTCTAAGATTATGAATCTAGTAAAAATGTGATAACAATCTGTAAATTATAATTATACTTACCAATAGAATTATCCTCTGCTATTTTTATTCGTGAAATAATTTATGCAACTGTTCGTTTATGAATTATTAGGGCTTCTTAATTTATAATAGTCCCACTTTTACCCAGAAA
>JAOUZG010020174.1:72982-114868 GCA_026289955.1 Argiope argentata
TTGAACTATATATATATATATATATATATATATATATATAGTTCAAATTTTCATTCGTCAATGAAATACTTTTATTCATCCAATCAAGTTGAAATAAATTTTTTTTAAACTTATAGTGGACGACATTTGATGTTAATACAGTTTTCTCAAATAATAATTGATTAATTTTTTATTTATTAATTAAAATATCACCAAAATCTCCATTTCCCAGTCTCCGAATAAGTAACGAGTTTTTTTTCCCATACTAATAAGGTTCGGCCTAACATGTTTTCAGCAGATTATTTTAAACGACTTTGTTTATTTTCGTAATGTTTAATGCATTTAAAATTAGACATAGAACATTTATTGGTTTCATCGATTCATTTTGAACTACTTTCAAATTAAAATAATAGCGAATAAATAAATTAGAAGTTTCTAATCTATATTGCATTACCCAACTGGTGCGTGCAATTGACTTTGAATCTTCAATTGGCGTTGAAAATTCAATGCTATTTAATTTTTTGATCAATTATTTATAGTAATTGTAATTATCAGGTCAGGATAGCCTGGTTATTAAGCATTGGTTTTGCATCCCTTGGGCTTGCAACTTCGAACCCACTAACCGAAGACTTTCTGTATGTGTGTGTGTGTGGTGGATGTTACATCTGCCTTGGTCACAAAGTCCTCTATGTCGAAAGTGATATCACTGTGCGTACTGGAGCAGAGGTGATCTTTCTCTGTTCTAGATCTAAATTTCGATGTGTGGATGAATTAATGCAGTCCGTCCTATAAAAATTGTTTTTGACGTGTGTGAGCTAGAAGCAGATTTATGCCCTCAGGTGCTCAAGGGCCCATACCCTCAGAAGCTATTGCACCCTCCTTACGTTGTAAAGCTAAACACGAGAACAACAGCAACAATTAATTATTTAATAAAAAGTAACTAAAATAGAATTTTAATCTCAAGGAGACACCAGGGCCGTGATTGCCTGGTTGGTTGGGCGATGGATTCGTATCCATTGGGCTGCGAGTTCGAAACCGCCAGTTGCAGACTCTCTATGTTGGTGCGTGACCACCATCTGCTTCTTAAATTAGAAAGGTGAAAAAAAAAGAAAGAAGCGTATAAATAGCAACAAACAAAAATAATATTCCAACACCATATATAGAAAGCAAAATGAAAAATTGCGTGGATATTCAGTTTCTATTTTGCTTTTGATATTGTGATTCTATCATATTTGTATATATATTTATGCTACTTGTAATTATTTAATAATAGGTAACTAAAATTAAAATTTTCTTTTTTGGTCTAAGTAGGAATTGATTTTAAAAAAATTGTTTTTTATATTGCTTGTTTATATTCTTTTTTCTCTGAGTGAACATGAATACCGAGCTTCTACAACTTGCGAATGACTTTGCTTTAAAAATTTTGGAGATAAACTTTACAAAAACAAGCTCTGTAATGCTTGAAGTAAATAATTTACTGAAAGGAATATCATGAATTGTGATGCTTAAAATAGTTAAATGAATATTATAGTAAGACATATCTATAGTACATAAAGTTTTAATTAATCTGATTTATGTTTTTAAATGATTCTGGTAAGACATATTTTTAAAAAAAATCAAGTTCTTTCTGTTATATATATAATAAACTGACAGTAGAAAGCGTAAAAAAATTTGTACTTGAGGTGGATTTCGCTTAATGTTTCCTCTATGAGCCGCCTATGCTACAGTCATAAGATTATAACTTCAATTCTTTTGTTCGGTTTCTGTACTTCCATAGCGATAATTAAGATTACTGAATTTGTGCATTTTGTTCTTGTTGATACATGACGTACATCTTTTTAAAAATATTTTCATCATATTACTTATTTTGAATTTGATTGTGGAATTTTATCTATCTTTATCCTTATTGTGAAGGTATAGAAATAAGGCAACAATAGGCACCGCACCGAAAATATTAAAAAATTATTACTATTTTCTTTTATTAATATGGTTGTTATCTAATTACGTAAATTTTATGAAGTATAATGCATTTTCCTGTATTAAATCCAATATCCTACACAATTATGCAAAATATTTCAACTCATTGTTACTTCTTTTGGTAGTGATTAAAGAAGTATAGTATTTTTTTTTCCTTCAAGTAAAATGGCTAGTCTCGAGAAAAACGTCAGCCCAAACTCATGGCGACACGGGTGGCATTTGATTCCGTATAGGGTGAAAGGAGCCTTAGGGCCACGCGGAGTTTCTTTTTCAAGTCTGATTCTTATCGTTATCGGTGCTCTTTCTTCTTATTTGAATTGTCTATTCAACCAACCATCCCAATTTGCAACTTACTGTTCACCGATGTAACCCCTTTTCACATCTATTGTAACCTCTCTTATAAAAGACCAGTCAAATAGCTACGGCTACCATTTTCTCCTCAACTTTCAAACTTGTTAAGAAGTGTGCTTTTTCTCTTGCGTTAAAAATGGATAGCGACTCTGAAACAGAACTTTTAATCGAAACGGAAAGCTCGGAAGAAGAGTTTACCTCTTCCGAAAGTGAATCCGATGATGATTCTCTAGATAGTGCCAGAGATTGGTGTCGAGTTGATCCTACTCTTCCTCAGCCGTGTCCTCCTAAATTTCCATTTACTGGAAATCCAGGAATAAAAGCTTCTATCGGAGATTCTGATGATCCCTTAGATTATTTCAGCCTTTTTTTTGATGAAGAACTTTTCTCTTATATAGTCACAGAAACGAACAGATATGCTGAATCGTATTTAGCGAATGTGGAACTTACACCTTCTTCTAGAGTTCTGAAATGGAATGAGACAAATATTCCAGAGATGAAGAGATTTCTATCCCTTTTGTTGTTGCAAGGAATAGTTCAAAAGCCAGTGGAGAAGTGGTTTTGGTCGAAAAGGCCAATTTTATCTACGCCATTTTTTGGAAAAATTATGAGCGAGATGAAATATGGACTCTTAATGAAATTCCTACATTTTGAGAACAATGATGCTTTTGACGAAAAACTTCATCCGAACCCAAAACTACGGAAAATTGCTGAACTACACGATATGATTATAAAAAGATTCAAATCTATTTATGTACCTAAATCGGATATATCTGTGGACGAATCTTTAATAGCTTATAAAGGTCGTTTGAGTTGGAAGCAATTTATACCAAATAAACGCGCTCGTTTCGGAATAAAATTATTTCAGTTGTGCGAATCCGAAAGCGGTTATATTTGGAACTCCTTCATATATATGCAGGAAAAGGCACCATCTTCCATGGTGACTACAATGATTATGGTCTTTCCACCAAAAGTGTGATGACTCTTCTTCACGAGTTAAAAGGTAAAGGATACTGTTTATCAACAGATAATTACTATACCTCGCCAGAATTGGCAGAACTGTTGATACAAAGCAAAACAGATATTTGTGGAACTCTAAGATCCAACCGAAAAGGTTTACCCACAGCTTTCAAAAACTTATCTGTAAAGAAAGGAGAAGTTGTTGGTTTTCAAAAAGGTAAGATGTGTGTACTGAAATGGAAGGACAAAAAACCCCTTCTCATGCTAAGTACTTTCCATAATACTGAAATGACGGAAGTAAAATCTATGAAGGGAAATCCGGACGTAAAGATAAAACCTAAGGCCGTGGTATTTTACAATTATTCAATGGGTGGTGTGGATAGATCAGACCAATGTCTATCCTACTACCCTGTTGTCAGAAGTCAACAGAAAAAATACTACAAGAAGATTTTTCGTCATTTATTAAATCAAATCGTATGGAATTCTTTCGTGATTTTTAAAAAGAACAGCGGGACATTAAATCATGTTGGTTTTCGAATGAAATTAATCGAACGATTAATCGAAGATGGGGGTAGTGATCCTGATATTCACAATTTTGTCACCCCTAAAGGATCTGAAAATGTAGTCCGTTTTGTTGGGCGACATTTTCCTTCATATGTGGAAAAAGATAGTTTTCTAAAAAGAAAATCAGTGCGAAAATGTGTAGTATGCTGTCTTCAAAAAAACGACAATGGAAAGCGCATTCGCAGAGAGACACGATTTGAATGCAAAGATTGCGATGTTGGTTTGTGTGCAGCTCCATGTTTTGAAAGGTATCACACTGTGTCTCTGTTATAAATAGTGCAATACCTTTTACAACAGCTTGATATTAAAAGAAGCATGTAAATATAAGATTTTTGATATTTGTAATTATATGTTTTTCTTTATATTTTCATTTTATAATAATATGTTTAATGTGCTACATTTCTTATAGTAATCCAGAAAAAATATTCCATGTTGTTAAAGATAGACTCTAAAATTGTTATTACTGCTTACGTTGCTACTTCCAAATTAAAAGATGAATTAAGTTGTTTTTTCCCACATCAAAATGTTTAACATCTACAATATTCATTAGTTAATGTATGCAAGAACAAGATGCATTCTTATTAGTATATTGTGTGTTGTTTCAGGGACTATTAGTGTAATATAACAGCAATGTGACCACAATTAACAGTATTTAGATTTAAATTTTTATAATGATTATTTAGATTAAATTTTTTATAATGATTATTTAGATTTAATTTTTTACAATGATTATATAGATTTAATTTTTTACAATGATTATTTAGATTTAATTTTTTGTAATGATTATTTAGTGTAAATTTTTGTAATTATTTACGTATTGGGAAATATTATGTTATTATGTAATGTCAATCTTTGTGATTTTTAAAAGAATTTTTGAGATTGTTAAACATTATAAATTATTTGATTGTACTAGCTCATGGCTAACATTTAAAGTTGTTCCCTTAATAAATAATGTACAAAAATTGGTTTTCATCCACTTCCTTAGTATGCATAGAATGTTTTTTTTTTCAGTTTCAGTTCATAATTTAAAAATTAAACTCTATATTATTTAATACTCATTTATAATTCCTTTTCTGATGCCATGGGAAATAAGGTTATGTGGATTTCTCTGTAAATAGAAATAGTTTACTTCTTAATTTCCATAAAAAAGAAGTCACTATAAATTTAACTTTTATCATATACGACTTAACAGCATTGAAAATTGTCTTTCATCAAGATTGAAAGAAAAAAAAAGATCAAATGCATGCATTTTACTCAACAAAATTCTGCATACATCACTGTATAATTTATTCATCTATATTACTAAGCACTAATTTTTCTCTTAAGCCGAGACAAAAAAAAATTAAGTAACAATAACAGAGCTTCTGTATTTTCTAAAATTAATTAGTTACATGAAATGTCAGTTATTTTTTTAGGATGACATGAATTTAAAACTAAGTTAAATTTGTGTGGATTGAAATATCTCTACATAAAGTTTCCATGTATGATCAATTCTAATTCCTTAAAAGAGACCTAATTTGTTTTAGCTGTTGGGAATATAAAATTTTACTATATATCTCAATTCGACTTCTTTAATTTAATTTCAATAAAGAAAAAAAAATCCACTTGAGATGCTTTGACAGATACAAAAGAGAAAAAAACCCCATAAATTAATGAATTAGCTTACAAATTTGAATCTCGTTGTTTATTAAAGGCTTTTTTTAATTAGCATTTAATTTGATAAGTTTGGGGTATTAAGTCACTTTGTACTTTTTGTCAAAAGTACTTTTGTCAAAAAGTATGATTACAATTTAAAATGAACTTTTGATAAAACTGTGACGTAATGTTTTAAAACTGAGCATATTGTGTAAATATAAAATTTCTATAATCTGAATTCTTTTTTCCCAAAGCAAATACTCCCAAAGAGTAATTGTTTAATTGTAATAAAAGATAACTTCATACTTACTGAACAAATGTATATTAATAAGTAATTTCTTCTAATATTGAGTTCATTTATTTACTAAATGCCAGCTTTAGATTTATTTTGAATTTCTCTGAACAATGATGTCATAAATCCCCATAACACTTATGACATAAATCTTCATAAAACAGATGTCAACACAAATACCATAATATTGATTTATTGAAGAAAAAGAACAGAAGATGAAAAATATTATATAATTTCCCAGGAAAGTTAACTATCATAAGATATTTTAGAATACGGTTTATTGTGGTACTATAAAAATAATAAGGGTTTGTCGTGCGCGAAAGTTTCTTTAAGGAATTAAATATATATACATATATTTGTGCATTTCGAAACCAATTCAAGACTAATTAATGTCAATGATTCTGGATACAACAGGGCATATTTCTTTCATAATTGAAAGTAATGGCTTACACCAGTTATTACTTCTAAATAAGGAATCGATTACTTTTTATGGCAGTTTTCGAGAGTTTTCAAACTATGATGGCAAATACTTCTAAAATTTATACATCACAACTTCACTGAAATACTATTATCACTATATCTTCATTAAATCCATTTATTTATGTAGTTTGATATGTTTACTATGTCTAAGGAGATAATCGGCAAAAGTAAAGACATCTTTTCGTATAAGCAATTAAAATTTCAAATACAGTTCTAAAACATTAAAATTTCTTAATTCATTTGTGAAATTGTTGAAGTTTCTACCAAAACAAGATGCTTATTCCTTTATTTCCTTCGACCTGAATAGTTATAAAAAAACTTTTCAATGATTGTTATCTTCACTATTAGCGATCATTAATAAGAGAAAGAAAATGGAAAGTTTCAAAGTTACACATGCGAACATATGTTTTACAAGTTTAATTTCATGTATTTAAAACATTAATTACTTTTCCACGGTCAATTTTATAAAAAAAATGTAAGTGCAACAGAAACTTTTGTGAATTACCTTGTTTGATAAAACTAGCAAATATAGCAATAAATAATTAGTGTTTTCTTTTACAGAATGGACGAAAATTAGAAGATGAATTTATGTCCATTGTATTTTTTAAGAATATTAAACATTATAAACATATCGAAATTTATGAGGAATAAAATATTTAAGTATAATATTTTAAAAGAATCGTTTGTTTGCTTCCTCAAGCTGCCTATTATTATTTTTGAAGGTAGCAGTATCGTTGAACGTGCACGCAAATTAATGGGGGGGGAGAATCGCAAAAAATGTCGATAATTTTAATAAATTTCACAAACACTTTAAAATCACCAGAATATTCTATAATTTCAAAAATAAATTTTTAATACGGTTGCCAATTAATCTGCATTTACCTTGGTATATTTAACGACGTTTGAGCTTTATAATTTCATTATTTAAGGCATTTAAGAGCGAAAAGCCACAATTTTTCAATAAAAAATCATGATTAAAAACAATATTGAATTTTGATAAAATTGCTACGAGATATTTTAGAACCCGGATCATTAATACATAAGTAGCCAATTATGTTTCTAGAATTATATATATTTTCATATATTCAATCATATTGCTGATTTGTATTTCTTATTATAATAGAATATGATGCCCGTTCTTTTAAAAAAAATTGTTATATATTGTTATTTATATGTATCTGATTAACTGAACTATCCGTGCTTAGTTACAATTCTAGACAAATGCTACAATATTGCAACTATTGATTGCTCTGTACAAAATAATTTATTTGGAATAATAATAAAAGGATATGAATACAATTTTAATCCTTCATTAATTGCTAATTTTGAAAATATATGTATAATAAGACCGAATGTATGATGAAAGATTCTGTACTTAATATATCCAGCAAAAATTAAGTGAAAACCTATCTGTTTATATTTACACTGTGTAACAGTTTAGAAAGTGCTATCAGCAATCGGGGTTAAAAAGCAACCTATGCACTATTCCTAGAAACACTCTGACGTTTGTAGCCGTACAAAATAAACGAAAGCAATAAAATTTGGCATGAATAGGTGGTAATATGCTGATACCCGAGGCTTGTTGACCTCCCATGAAGAAAAGGAGGGGAAGGAAGAAAACCCGTGAACGCTTCCTACACATCTCTGGTAGAAAACCGACACGCTTTCGCGACAGAAAACTAGTCCCGCTTCCTTCATTTTACAGGAGTTTCACACGTAGAATGGAAACGCTTAGAGGGTTAATCTCCAACATGCATTTAATAATATCCAAAAATCGGTGTTATAGACACATTTTTTTTCAATCAGTTGAAACAAAAATTTAACTACAAAATCACACTTGTTGTCACAAAAAAATTCAAGTATTCAAATTTGCTGTTTTAGGTCTGCGTTTTCGAGTTATCACGTGTACATGTTTCTAAAAGTACAAACCAAAAATGATCATTCTTTTGATGGTTTTGGATCAAAATGTGATATCTTTCCGGACTCTAAGTTTTAATTCTATATATCGAACTTTATCTATCTCACTCACTTCGTTCTGTAGTTATTTGGCTGAATAGTACTTAAACATATTTCCTCTGACTGTATTTTCCTTAAAATTTGAAAGAAATCTACAAATATGGTATAAAAGCTACATACCGAATAGCATCCATCTAGCTGAGAGTGATTTTGAATTATCTTTGTCCTACAGACAGATAGACAGACAGACAGACATTTTTCACCTCAAGGAGGTCTGAAACGGGTAGATTAGCCAACATATCGAGTTCGAATTATTTGATGATTACATTCTTCAATACTGCTACGTATATTACAATGTAAAAAACCCAAAACCTAATTATGAAAATTATTATCTCCATCTTGCACAAGAACCCGATTTCTTTCGTCAATTTATTTACAGAATTACAATTATTAAATAAAAGTCACAGAACTGCAACTAGTAATCTGAATTATAAATTCTGAAACGGAAATAAATATCGGATCAATTTTGAAAACTGAATTGATTCTCTGTCAAAGTGAATTATTTTTAGTTTGATAAAAGTTCGTTTCTTTTTTTGCAATAAACAAAGTCATTCAATTATTCATAATAATTGTGATAATACTAATGATAAATATATTTTACAATCACTAAAATGTTAACAAATAGGAGCTTTTAATTATTCTTAAATTATTCAAACGTGCAACCTTAGAACAAAAAGTTAAATTTATTAAAATAATTAATTAAAATGAATTAAATGAATCAATACAAGGAAATAAACAAAAACCTGCAAGTAAAACAAGTATGATTAACTGAACAATAAAACAAATTAATGCAAAAGGTATTGTAGAATCATTGTATAAAGGAAAATTAATCGACTTCAAGAATAATAAAATTCAAACTTCCATAAAAATTAAAGCTAAATAACTTTTATTAGTCAGCATTTTTCGTCTGCTGTTCATATGTTTTATATTATATTTAATTTGTGAGAATTATTAGAATACTATAATTCCATGAAATAAATAATAAAACCAAAAGAATGATATGCCCAAAAGTTTCTCACATACTATAATAAACATGCTATCCCTTGTTAGCGCCTGACATAGCATTGGAATACAAGACTTCAGAAAATATTAAACTTTGGCATGAATTTAACATTTTTAATGAATCGATCTTGTCATCCTGGTTAACAGAAAAAAATGAAATTTTCATAAAGCTAGATCAAATCAGCACGAATCACATGCTATATAGTTTGACGATTCAAAATGGCAAATTTTTGGTCACCATTAACAGCCGCAAGGACAGCGATTAATAGCGCCTTGAAATCGAATTCGTACTTTAAATGTATCTTTCTCATAAACAATTGAAATAAATATTTGACATATAACTATATTTGCAAAAAAAAAAAAAGAAAGAAAGATATTGCATGCCAATTTTGATGAAATGTATTGCGTGTATTAACTACCGCGGTTACATGCTTCTAAAAGGATAGACCAACAAACGGCCAATCTCTTGTTGCATTTGACTCAAAATTTGATAGGTGTAGGGATTAAAAATGTTAATTCTGTGCATTGAATTTTACCTATTTAGCTCTGTTTTTTCCGCTATAGCATTATATTCGAACAGCCTGACAGACAATTTTCCTGTCAGAGAAGTTTGCTCAAAATTTGATGGAAATCTATAAATTTGGTGTAAATACCGTAAATTAAATTCCATCAAGATATAAGCGTTGTTTTTTTATTATTGTTTTTTGAAAAAGAAGACGATGGACATTTTACAAATATATGAGTTTCGAACTCAATAAAATAGAGATTCGTTAAAATCTCGAGTCGAATTTTTTGATGGTTACAATACTTCCCCCACAAAATTCGTATATGAGAAAGTAAAAATAAGAGACTAATTATCTCTTAAAGAAAGCTGTACCCATTTTTGCAGCATGAACTACCAGCTTCTCAAGCAAGAACAGTTTCAAAATAGGAACAAGGGTAGAATAGGATCAGATCAGATTTAAGATACTAATTTAAAGCAGTTGGTAATTTGAATTATGTAGAAATAAATGTTGATAGCACCCACAGAATTGTTTAAGTTCTATTCATTAACTGTGCAGCAAATAAAACTCGCAAATGCACCACTAAACCCAAATTATCAAATTGCTACTTTATGAATATGTTTTGGGTTCTCTTCTACTGGTGACAAATTTCAGGGATGAAGTTTTACATCTAGTTTCCATAATGTTTTGTTTACCTAAACGTTAATTTTGGGTTATCGCTTATCTTGGCGTCATAAAAAAAAATGACAAAAAATTAAGGACACTCAATTGTAAACTTTTAACTTTACAAGAAAACAAGCACCTGTTTAAGCTGTGGATATTAAAATCTACCGAAATAATTGTTGATATTAAAGCTGAGAAAAAATACATTCAAATTATCACTAATCCTTCACTCTTAATTAATAAATACTTTATTATATTGATTTGAAACATTGAGAATCTTCATTATATGTAAATGTGGATTTGAAAATTCTGAAAATCAGGATTCATACCAAAAATAATTAAACGAATATAAATTAAATCAAATTAAATTAAATAAAAAGCAGTAAAACGAATCAAATCTGACAAATAAATGTTTATTATCCCAAGATTCAAAATCGCGCTTTTATATAACGTTAAAGCTTTAATAATAAGAATTCAGAGTAAAATAGTTCGAACTCAAAGAAGGAACAAACCTTTGTTTAATTCTCCAATAAAAATAAGGAATTTACAGAACATAAACATACATAATCAACAGTCCAACATTTTTACAGATTCATTGCAACAAAAAAATTAGATGCAAACTTTAAAAAATTAAGACAGTAAATATAATCACTCTATACAATTATACAAAAATGAGAAGTAAACTTATACTACGGATATTTATTATGCAACATATCAAATTTACTTAAAGTTATTAGTAAATCTAAATTCAGAATTCAAAAAACATTCCTTGGCATCCCTTAGAGGAATACGTTCATCGCATTTAAATAATAAAATATTGCAGTAAAATAAACTTACCAAATCGCCGTAGTCAAAATAAACTTTTGACGGAAATCATGGAAGGATTAAAAACTAAGCAGAATATTGATACTAGACTTTGCACAGTACCGTTGACATCCAACTCTGAACGGAGGGAAAACAGAGTTTCAATACACCGCATGGGCGCTCGCGCTCGCAAATGAATTATCAGATTTGAAGCCGACATTCTGGATAGTCCCGGTAAAATGGCTCAGGTGCATTGAAAGATATTAGTTAGATTTCCAACGGAAATTGCTGTTTCTCTTTTAACTGGGTAAAATTGACGATTAGTGAGCCTCTTGCCACGCGAAAGATGCCAAGTCGCGAAAAAAAGATGGCGGACAAAGTAAACAAACACTTCTGTGGAATAGTTACAGTTACCACTTTTCGCAATATAATGATGATTTTTCCCCTATAATTTTTTTCAGACAGCTGCGCCAGTCTGTTGGGCGCAGAGCAAAAGTTAGAGCATGTTATGTCTCCGGCATCTGTTGAAGGCATTGGATATAATTTTTTAACTTAAAAAAATGTATCCTACGGCTTCGGTAGCCGTTGGAGAGGGAACCTAGTAGCACTTTGAATATAAGGACTGTGTGCACAACAGAAACAGTGCATAATCAAAACAACAGAGGAAAAAGCAATCAAACCATCATCCAAACAAAATGTCAAACAAGCATTATTTGCTAAATTGCTTAGTTCGCAAAAATATATATATTCCATTCACTCTTCATCCATTCGATTCGAAATAATATCATCCATTCGATTCGAAATAATATTCCACTATTCTTGCACAATTACCGGGATTGCAAATTATCAAGGAAACCAACTGTTAAGGAAAAAAAATGATCAGAACTGCGAAGAATTCCATTGCATGTGACTTTAAAAGTAAGAATACAGAAGATTTCGTAAAATCCGAATTCAGACGATTTTTTAAAGCGCATATTGACAAGTAAAAATTTCAAATGAATAAAGTTCGTTAATTCCTATTCACATTAAAAATAAAATTGCAGTATCTTAATAGTTGTAAAAAGCTTTTAATTATAATAAGGAAAAAAATTAAACTGTTTTAACGATATTTTTACTACTTTTAATGTAACATTTTTCTTAAAATATTCGTAGTTCATGTTCAAGGAAGGAAAGAAGGAATGAAGGTATGTCCTCCAGCTTATGTTCCAGAATCGCAGTTCTTAGCTTGTGCCGGGTTAACAAAAATCAACATTTCACGAATGCCACAAAAAGTTCATGTTCAACTCAACCATTGTTAAAAGTAGTAAACAAAACAGCATTAGGGTTGCTAGATGAGCGTTCCGTTGGGTTGCCATATTGGCGACAAAACTCGGGAGGCACACTAATTATGACTTAAACCAAATACAATAACAGGAAATCCTCAAATAAAGAAGATAAATCTTCTTCAATTTGTGGACAAATAAATTTTGTTAATCTATGTCTTATGTACAAGAATCAGAAAAATGTCAATTAAGAAACAAGAAAAAAAAATGTTTATTACAACATTTAACATTCCTTACAACAACAGCAAATTTTCTGTCAAATGTCTCATACCATTTTGAAGTTTAAAACCCTTTATTATATCTAGAAAATATTATTATCTATTGCAAGATTGATATAAACACAAAAAAAGTTTCAAACACTCAAATTCAGAGCTCTATTACACTTGCAAAATCACAATAAAAAATAGCAATCATTATATCATCACATCATATTTACAGCAGTATATCAATTCAAAAAATATAAAATATACACAATGAAGAAAAATCTAATCCCATAAAAAAGATATATACACAAAACATGATAAATCCAAGTAAAATAATAATTTCAAATGAAAAAAAAAAGAAAGAATCAAAAGGGAATCTAAGATTACAGCTAAAACAAGCAACGCGCTCAAAATGGCGACTAGTTTCTGTTTTCTTTCGATAATTCGGGCCTTTCGTTTAGTTCCTGTATCAAGGTATCCACTGCAGTTGCACTGCAATCGTTTATAAAACTTCGAAGTGAGATCGCTGGATATTTTTTTTGTGTGTCAAACTATATAGCATGTGATTCGTACGTTTAACTTTTTTCATAATAAGTCATAATGCACATGAGTACATTTTTAGAATTTAGAGAAATTCTTTAAGGACTTTTCGATCGTCATTAAAGCCGAATTTTACCATTTTTTGTTAATTCAAAGAAGGTAAATGAAAAGAAATCTCGAATTAGGATGAGAATTTTAAAAGATTGAATTATCAATATTTTATTGGGAATGTAATTCCAAGTTTTTGTTTTTTGCCTCGCAAATTTTTTATAACTCTACAATCAGTTCATAATGCCCGCCACTCAGAATTCATTGGATTGTTGCATTTTTTAATTTGCTGGGATTTTCATCTGAAGAATAATTAATAAAATAGATAGGCTAAAAATTCCCTTTTAAACGTTATTTTGATTCTGATTTTTCCATCATGCATCTCAAAATTAGGTTTTGGATTCCGCGGCTTCTTCTATTTTATATCTAAAGATGTTATTAAGGTAAAAATACGAATGAAATCTTATTTCAAAAGATCATAAAATTCCTTCTCTTCTTTGAAACTACGAATTTCTAGATAGATAATTTGGTTCTTACAATTTAACTATTTGGCAGTGTCGAGTATAACATGAATGATCCTAAAAGAGGCTCAATAATAAAAAAGGACTACTAAGGTCCCTAGGAGGAGGTATGTAGACGCATCCAAATTGCACAACATGACTCTTTGGTTTCCAATACATCATTTCAAAACCCTTATTTCAGAAGATCATGTCTTGTCAAATCAAATCTTATTTCAGAAGATCATGTCTTAAAATTCCTTCTCTTCTTTAAAACTACAAATTTATTGATAAATAATTTGGTTTTTGCATTTAACTATTTGTCAGTAATAAGTATAACATGATTGATCATAAAAGATGCTTAATAATACAAAAAGACTAATAAGGTCACTAGCAAGAGGTATGTAGACGCATCCAGATTGCACAGTGTCCTCAAGAATATACGCATAAATCTTTGGCTTCCAATACATCAATTCCCTGGTCTTACACGAAACACAAAGAAATTTCAATATTAAATTTAACATTCCTTATCCAGGGCCGGGAGAGCCTGGTTAGTAGAGTGTTGGACTGCTATTCCCCAGGTTGCGAATTCGACCTCGCCAGCCAAAGACTCTTCGAATGTGTGTGGTCGACCCCCATTAAATCTGTAGAAGTCACAAAGTCCTCCATGTCGAGAGTAATACCACTGGGAGCTCTGGGTCAGAGATGATCGTTCTTTGTTCCATATTTATATTATGATCTGTGGATGAATGAATGAAATGCAGGAATGAAATCTGCCCCTTAAAAAGGGTTTGTGACGTGTTTAAGCTAGAATTTAGACTTCTGCCATCGTGTTCTCAGGGGTCCATACCCTCAGAAACCCTCTTTCCGTTGTGAAGTGGAACACGACAGCAACAACATTCCTTTTTCTTGCACATGGGGTAATATTATTTTTAACAATGTATTTGAAGTGGATATTTATATAAATTGAAAATTGCATCAAATAAATAAAAATATAATACATGAACATGCGACATAATATGGAAAGATTTAAAATTCCAAAGAAGCAATTAAATCTATCGCTCATGTACCTTGATACTACTTAATACATAAAAATATGGTTCTAGGTAGTTTTAAATTGCTATTCATAGTTCATTTTTCATATTTTGGTGAAAAATTGGCTAGTTTGAAATGTATTCATTATTTAATAATTAAAGTTTATATAAAAAAATCTGGATCTAATTAGAAATGCAGAAAAAGTTTCATTTTTTATCATAAAATCATTACACGAAAATTCAGTACATGATTAACAAATCTTAATTTCCTAAGCTATATTGGATTCCCTTTCTCGTATGAGAAGTTCAGAAAAAGTATTAACATCATTAAACCATTCTAGATTGAAATCTTGACATATCCTCGTGCTTTAGACCTCCCCAAGAACAAATAAAACACATTTTTTAACATTATATCTTCATGTCTATTATTGTCAAGGTACTTCTAAAACTCCGTTGGTCCTTAAAGATGTTGGACAATTCTTCTTTCGATACGAATTTCTCCTCTGACCTTTCGATTTGTCCCTCACAAGTTTCTACCAAGCGTGACTCCGAATTTGAAGGTTGAAAATGGCACCGAGCTTTAATATATGTAAGACATTTGAACTTTGAAAATTTCTTCTTTTTGAACCTTCTTGGACAGTTAGTGTTTATCTCTTCATGCTCATCTGAGCAGCAGTTAAAAATACATTTGTTACAAAGAATGATCACTGCCTGACATTCTTTCACCGCATTTCTCGCACGTTGCATCCTTCTCACATTTCTGCATTGGATGCGAAAAAGAAAAACATCTTAAGCAATGCCTCGTATTAAAAATAAATAAATTGACTTTTTTCCTTATTAGTCCTGCCTTAATGTAATCTGGAATGACGATACCAAAAATTGTGATTAAGACAGATTCTTTTGAATTGTTTTTTTTTTCTAGATCCGAAACCTGTTAATTCATAGATTTCAACGCTATTTTCTGCTTCTAATTCTTTTTTCAAATTGAAGAGGTCATTAGTCAATATTATACAGCAAATGTTCAGTGTTATACATTAAAAACCGTGTATTCGTAGCTCTATTCGTATTTTATATCTAATGGGAATACCTACAACAGCTTGAATATAGCCCAATTCTTTAGCCGTATGCTGCTTTTGAGTGTAAGCAGCATTTTTCTTGATTTAAAATGAGAATTCCATCATTATATTTTGCTGTATTAAACTTATGAAAAATATTTTCTTTCTAGGGTTTAGGGTAAAATGTTAAAAGATTACAATTTTGAGCTTCCAAAATGAAGGTGAATTTATTTTCGCCAGTTTCTAATGCCTTTTCAATCATTGATAAATTATCAATGTTGCTACGTAGCATTATCTGATGGTCATCTATTCTTCGTTCGATGAATGCAGATGATTCCTCTTGAAAATTACTAACAAACATTTTGATAAAAACCAAAAACCCTAACAGTCATTCGAAAACTTCCGACTTTGGACGAAGAAAGTAAAAACAAACAACTTATCGAGTAAAGATCACCTGTTAACTAAATATCCTGGGAACAATCGTGTACTCGTTCATCTCTGCAGTCTCGTAAAATCAAGAGTAACAGCTCAAAGGATCAGCGCTCTCAGCAGATGATCCTTTCCAACAGGCTATCTACAGTCAGTCACAAAAGTTTACGTACACACAGTGATTTTCTCATGTATTGCACAAAACTCGTAATTTCGAAAATTCAACTTTATTTTCGTAATTATTTATAATAATAACTCAGGTAAAAGAAATGAAATTATCAACATACTTGTTAAAACATAGCGAAAATAACAAAAGGTTTAAATTATGTGGTCACGCAAGTCTGCATACAGAGACAGGAAACTGAAATTTGGAACAATGGATAAATATAAATAAGCCCTTAATACTTGGTAGGCCCTCCCTTTGAAGTAATGACTGCACGCATTCGGTTTGGCATCGAATTCACCAGGTTCTTCGTTGTCTCAGGTGAAATTTGGGACCAAGCCAGCTGCATAGCCTTCTTTAGGGTTTCCACGCTGGTTATGGTTTGTTGTCGAATTTTTCTTTTGATTTCCTCCCAAATGTGTTCGATAGGATTAAGGTCTGGTGACTGTGGAGGTGAATGCAACTGCTGGGGCGTTTTGTAGAGCAGCCATTCCTTAACAATCTTTGCTGTGTGCTTGGGATCATTGTCTTGTTGAAAGACAAAGTCGTTTCCAAGTCCCAATTTTCTGGCTGATTCAAGTAGGTTGCCTTGCAAAATATTCAAGTATCCAAAACGATCCACAGTACCAGTGATGAAAACCAGATTGCCGACTCCAGCTGCTGCCATGGCACCCCAAACCATCCCACTACCTCCACCGTGTTTCACTGTTGGAGTCAAATTCTCTGGGTTCATTTCCGTGTTCTTTTTCCGCCAAACTTTGCCACGGCCGTCGCTTCCAAAAACGTTGAACTTGCTCTCGTCAGTGAACACAACTGTTTTCCAAAACTCAAAATCCTTGTCAATATGTGCAGAAGCAAAGGCAAGTCTTTTCTGTTCGTTCACAGATGATATGAAGGGTTTCCTTCTGGGAACTCCGCCGTTGTAGCCGGCTGATCGAAGAATTCTACGAATATTTTCTGGGTGTACCTCCTTTCCACTTGCTGTTGCAATTTGATCCGCTAATTTTGGAGCACTAATTTTTGGATTTTTCTATACTTTTCTTACTATGGCTCTTGTTTCACGATCATTGAGCTTTCTTGGACGACCACATCGATATTTGCTGAGCACATTTCCACGCTTAACAAAATTTCTGTAGATTGTTTGCACAGTCGACCTACTTTTTTTTTAAACAATTTTGGCGATTTCGGCGTACGATTTCTTTTCACATTTCAATTTTACTATCAAATTTCGAAGTTCTAAGGATGTTTCCTGCCCTTGGCTCATTTTAAGCATTTCGGTATTGTAAAATCTCAGGAAATGAGTTTTCAGATCGCTAACGACACGTGCCACCTCAACCTTAAGTAAGCTTTTACAAAACTTGATATACGAATTTTCTCCTCTCAGCCAATCAAGTGTATGCAGACTTTTGTGACGCGCTAATATTTACATATTGACAAACTTTCCCAGTAAATGCTAATTTTAAACTTATTTTTTTATTTAAATCACAATTTTTAGTGAAAAGTGAAATATTGTTAGGATTTCCCAAATTGAAATATAATCAATTTTTGAAATAAGCCCATTTTTGAGGGTGTATGTAGACTTTTATGACTGACTGTAAAACTAGAAATGCAAAAATAAGCCTCGTTTTGGAGACAAGAACTCCTGGCTGAGGATTGTGACTGACTGTCTTTTAAGTGGTGGTGTTTTATTGCATTGCCAGAGCTCTATTAACCCTTTGCACTCGGAAAAGTAATTCAATGCATAATTATTCAATATACAGGGGCTTGTTTATTGCTCCAAATTTGTATGTGCGTGCGTGCGAGTGTGTGTGTGTTTGTTTAAAAGTTAATTTATCCGTCTTATTACCATTCTGTAGATATTTTCATTAATAAAAATTGAAAAATAACTATATAAAACGTCAAAAATATAAACCGTCTTAAATGGTGCCCAAGAGGCCCATCGAATGCAAAGGGTTAAAGAAGCACCACTTCCTTCTAAAGAAAACCCTGTTTCTCAATTGCTAACAAATCCATCGAAATCAGACAAAATAGTCCCTGTCATAATCCCAACTGAGAAAAGTTAAAGGCAAGAACCGTAGTCATTATCTGGGCATGATTTCATTACGGAAAATGTCTCGTTTATTAGGAAAGAGAGCTGGATGTCCTGACATATAAAACATGTATTCCCCTAATTAGACGGCATGTCTTTTTTTGGACATTTACTGTTATTCAGTTTTTAAATTACATCATTAAGTTAAGCTTCTTTTGTTCTTTTATCTGATAATGAGTTTAACTGATATTCTACTTTTTGATTAGAATATCAAAAATTATTATTCGGTGCGTTTTCCAGGCACCTCAGTGTAAGTAGAATATTTAAGAATACGAAAAACAGTTAGATTAAACACCTTAACTAAATTTGATTTCAATTGAAGTTGGGATATACGATTAGATCCTACCTTAGCAATATTCAAAAAAGTCATGTTGTGTTAACCTATTTCAACATTCACACTGCTTGTCAACCGACAGTTTTCAACTTAATTGTTACTATCTTTTAAGATTGCATCCTTTATTGATGGCCTTTTCGGGGAATAGGTTGGTTTAATTTAGTTTGTTTTTAAGTTAAATCAGATTAAAACATAGATTCAGATCTAACTAAATACTGTTTTAGACTGACAATCATGATTTTCAGTAGTAATTAAATAATGTCGCCACTAACTGGCAAATTGAAATGACCTTGTTATTTCAACCCTCTTCTTATGCGGTAGAATTCCAGAGCTTAAATTTTCAACCAATATTCAACGAAGACAATTTGCAGACTCCACACCTGAGCAAAAGATCGAACATGCACCAAAAATGGTGAATTGTAAAGGGTATCCAGCCTTAAATTTACGTTGTTACGAAACACACACTTCGTCACTAAGGCACAAACAATGCCTTTTGTTGCTTTTGTATACAATGAATGATAAATCGTCTTTCTTTCCACTTTCTCAATATATACGAAATCTGAATGGTATATTATTTCTAGCTTAAAGTTAATGCGATTATCTGCTTATAGTATTGAGAAAGTATTGTAATCATAAAAATATTCGAATTGGTAATTTTTTGAAATCTCCACATTTTAAACCTTTCAGAAATCAATAAACATGTTTTATAAAATATCTGTCTGTGCGTCTGTGAGGAAAATAACTCAAAAAAAGCTTTGAACTAGGCTGGGGAAATTTTGTATACGGCTTAACATTACATTTTTGGTTTCTATCAAATTTAGAGCAAATTTTTTTTCACAAGTCTGCCGATATGTTCAGTTGTTCGAATATGAATTAGCACGATAACTTAAAGATGGCTTAGAGAGATAGATGTACTAAAGTTAGTACACAGGTTTAATATCCATATTTTTGAAGGCCTTAAAGCTTTGAGCCTAATTTTTCGAAGAGTCAAACCTCTGTTGATCTCTAGTTTCCAGAGCATGTAGAATCCATTATTATGTGTTTCCATTCTTCATCTGCCTGTGACAAAAGTTGCCTAAAAGTGAACGATTTTAATTTGGTGTGTGTTCTTTACTCCAAATTAGCATATTTTCATCCAATTTTCAGCAAAATCTATTCGGAAGTCTGTCTGTTTAGGGGATCCAATATAAATCTGTAAGATAACTACAAAACAAAGATAACTAGATGCCTGAAATTCGGTGCATAAATTTAACATATATAGCATATATTTTGTTTTTAATGGCACTTTAGATGAACAAATTCTCTGACGCATTCAGCTATTTTAAGCCAAACGTGCGTCTCTTGTTTGAAGTAGAGCCAACTAGGGCCAGCCGTAAAACTTGGCTATTCAGCCATCACATTCACACATTTCACAGGTAGAACATATGAATAACAACCCTGCCCAAACAGGGACTCGAATACAGGATGCCCAGATCACTGGGAAGACGCACTTCCCCTTTGTCAGGACGTCTGAGCATATGTATTAGGGATATCTATCAAATTTTGAACCAAGTCAAATAAGGAGTGATCGTCGGTACGTTTAGAAACATGTGAACGGTTTAACTCAAAAACGCAGTGACCTTAATATACCGAATTTGATAAGTGATTCAGTCACTCCAATTGCAGTCCTATATCAAATTTTGGTTTCAAATGGTGGGGGAAAATGTACAGCATATAAATTAATGATTATGAGATAGTATGCGAAAAAGTGATTGGGTAATCATTCTTGCTGATTGAATTCTTCTGCCTTCTAAACTTCTGACTGTTAAGAAAACGAGAAACAATGAGCAGTTTCACTGTCTCCACGTATCCTGACAACAACTGATTAGTTTTTGTTTTGAAGACTGCACATGAAAGACGCGGCACTATTCGGAATATCCTGTGCAATTATTAAGGGTTCTAATATTTTAATATGATTTTTTTTATTGATGTCGATTTTTTTAAATTATTTTTTAACCTTTTTTTTCTTTTCTTTATATAGGATAGTTTCTGTTTTAGGAAGTTAATTCTCAGAATTCATAAAAATAATTCGTGCCGCTAGGGGGGAAGAGAAATGCAAGCAATGGGTAATGGTATCTCTTTGAGATGACGTCACAGCCTCACAATACCGTCAATCTTCAATCAGGATTTGTAAGAATGCAGAAAAATAAATGCATTTGTGGGGGAATCGGTACTGTTTACCGCTACTTAAAGGAATGAGTAGGAATCTCCGAACATAGAAAACATCGGCAAGTTGAAAATAATGACTCGAGTTCAGTACTGAGGGTATCAGGCAATCTTAAGAATCTGAAGGGCATGATGACAAAAATTATCTTTTTGCCAACTGTTTAAAAGTTTGTAGAGGAGGAGATGGTCAGTATTTGACCACTTTGGGGCCAATTATCTCGAAGAGAATATCAGTTTGATAAATTCGAACAATGTAATGATGGGCGTTGTTAAAGAATTACAATTCGCCACAACAATTGATGCTGCCGCGTTCAGTGGTGGCGGGGTGGTCGGCTGTACACAAGAAAAAATTTCAATCATTGGAAAACTGTGAGATGAGTTTAAGATGTTGAAATGTTTTTTTTTTGAGAAATACGCAATTCTTAATGGAACATTTCCATATGAATGAATGTTTTAGAATTATGTTTTTATGAGGAATTTGAATTACGAAAGAATTTTTCGACAGCTGCTCGGAAATTGCTTTATTGCAAAAAGTCACGTGTGGATGGTTGCTCGATATCAACTGAATTTATTTCTGTATGGAGTTGAAGGTCCTTAAGAAGGTCGAAGAAGGACCCTCTAAACCAAGCTTTGTCAACAATCAAGACGGTATATAGTGTGATATGCAAGAAGCAAATATTTGAATGAGGCTTAATAAAGCAACCGTTATTATTAACGATTTTCTCAGAAAGTGCGTACAATGCATACTTGCATGAGGGCATTATTGTCTTGTTATCGAAGAATATCTCCACGAAACGATACATTCATTAACAGAAGATGCCCCTTTGTGTTTGGTGGAACAAGACTTTCATTATTTACTTTAGATGCTTAGAATGGCAAACTTTTAATTGTAATTGATGGCTTCTTGTGTGCGGATAGTGCTGAGAAAAGAAAGTTTAGTAGTTATTCTAAAATAGTTATTCTTTAAATCGTCCCTCGTCGTTCTATAAAGAAGTTATTAAAAGGGTAAGTAATTTTGCTAATACTAATATCCGTTAGCTGTATCAGTCAACTGTAACTTATTCTTGAAGTTTTGTCAACAAGTTTAAATATATTTTCTAAAATTTAAGAAAATTTCTAATTAGATTTTTGACTTTAACGGCTTAATTCAAATACCGGATTTTTTATGATACATCGAAAGGTTTCGAAGCCATACAATTTTAATTCTGAGCATTCTTCGAGTGAAAAATTTTCATATCTATAGCATTACAGAGTTTTAAACTCAAAATAATTTTTGCAATAAACGTCTTTTTATTTAATATTCTGTTTAAAAGAGGCTAAAATCAGAATATCCTTTAATGTCAAATATTTATCTAAATACATAAATTTTTACTTCAGAATAAAACGGTACATATGTATAAAAAGGAAAGTATAATGATTAAATTAGCAGATATTATCCATCAGAGGAATGCTTATTTTTCTTATTACAAAATGATGTATTAAATTTAAATAAATGATTGAAGGAGAATTCTAGTTGATATCATTGAAAAATTAAAATTTTAGGTCGTGAGATGTTGTAAATTCTTCCACAATAGTTTTCACCGAAGTTTGTTGCAAAAATAATATTGCTATTTCTAGGACTGAGATGCTCATTCAAAAAATTAATATTTCTTTAGTCTTAAATTCTATGTCCGAAAAATTCAATTAAATTCTCTCTCGTAGTTTACGAATTTTGAGCTATAAGTAGCACAAGGTCTTTAAACTCAAAGATTTATCAAAAATTTATTGGGAATTTTATTCTGAACATAAAGTTTTCATTTAATATTTTTTCAGTGTAGTTTTGCTATTTAATTAAGAGTAAATGATTAAACTCTAAATAAACCATTGAAGTTTTAAATATTATACTACGATGTTTCGGGTTAAATTTTGAATCTTTAATTTGTCATAAATTCGAATTAACATTGATCGTTTCAAATAGCATTTATTTCTGAATTACGCCATTTTGAGTCGCGTATGAATTTAAGACATAAGATTTATATTTAATAGTGCTATAAACACATTAGAAAAATTCACAAGTTCTCTTGCATGATATTTGCTGAAAAGCTTTTGTCATATTTAATTGTAAGTTTCAGGTTTAATCTATTTTTAATACTCTAATCCCCTATTTTAGTTTTCTTTTTATTATGCTCTACACTTTCGGATATTACAATATCTTGCGACTTTTTTTCCGTTTAATGTAGTTTCTCTTAGTTAGCATTATGTATTTATTATACAACTTTTTAAATTTATTTTTGAATAAATTATTTTTTATGCACTCCCCACTTAGTAACGTGAAAAATAGATACATTATCCCAAATTTATTTTGTCGATTTGATAACGGTCTTCATATAGAAATTTTCATTTGCATCTATTAAAAGGAAGTATTACCGATTTCTAATCTAAATTCTATAAATCCCGAGCGATTCGAATTTCTACGATAAAACTCGTAATGAAGCGAGAATGATAATATCGGTGACCAAGAATCCTTCACTTTTATTTTTAATTAACCTTTTGTCAATCATGCTATCTGATTTGCATAACATTTGCATTTAGTATTTATGCATACAACCCATCATATTTGAAATTTTATAAAACTATTTATTTGCATTTGTATCAGAAATATGAAGGAAAAAATCATCAAAAATGTATGGTCATATCCAAGAAGATATAAAATATCTACAAGTTGCATGGTGATTATTTAACACTTTCACACCCATTATTCAAGCCTGATTAGGACCATCACTAAAAATATGCTTGCTTCTTTACTTTCTTTTAATTGTATCAAAGATAACCTACAGTTGTGAATGAAAAATGTTTCATAGTTGAACAATGTTATTAAGCTAAGCATGAGCGTGCTCTTCTCGCATCCAATTCAACCTTGAATGAAACTCTTGCGATGATGTTAACATGGGGGAACACGACGATTAGCGTAATCAAGATGAGAATGAGGGCAGTGATGAGTTTAAAGAATTATGCCAAATTTGTTGAGTTAAAAAACTAGCATTCTTAAACTTTTTAAATTCTGAGGATACTTAAGGGCATTTCTTGTAGGAAAAAGACACCTTAAGAAAATATCTCACCCCATACACGTATAAAGAAGGCAAACCATTTCTTATTTTCTCAGTTATAAGTAATTTTGATTTCGATCATGAGTAGTTTCCTGAATTTTCCTTCAAACCAAATATGACTTCACTGGCATAACTGAAAACATTGCATTGTACATTGGCATTAATGTTCCAGTTAAATGAAATTTCAAAGCTTCAAATTATAGCATTGATTTCTAAAAGATAAAATTTTTTTTTCAGTTTGGTTAAAATCCTTGACTTGAATCTCTAGTTTAGAAATGAAGTCTTTTCTAAAAGTATTTCTAGAAGCATTCGAACTTTAATTTAAGACATGATTTTTTGCATCTTAGACTAGGTAAAGCCATAGTCTATGTTACCAGTTCATTTCCTTTCAATATTGAAATAACTTATTTTCTGTTGTATCTGATTCTTGTAAGAACTTGAATTAATTTTCTGATCTCAATTCTTTTCAGGCCGTGGAGAATGCGCTCATCCACTCACGGAAGTTTGGCATTAAAAGTCGGAAGCTATTAAAATAATGTGATGTGAAGGAAAGTCTTGTGGAGCTAGCCGGGTAAGTTCTTCAAACTGCAGAAATCCAATCGCATACCTGTTTTTTATGTATAGCTTTAGAAAATACAATTTAGACTGTTCATGAATTAGATATTAAAACACTTAAATGGAAGAAAATTGATTAAAAATGCGAGATTATTAGATATATCTGAATGCATGTAAAAGTGCTTGAAAGCTTATTATACTTTTGGCTCAAATGTGAGTTTTTTCTTCCACATTAACGCTCGACGCTATTTAGTATTTCTCTTACAGGTAGTAGCTTAATATGCATATGTAATGATATCGCTTAGTTTATAACCTAATATCTTTAATCTTAATTTACTCCATGCTAAATTTAAAATTTTTCTCATATACAGAAGCAAAACAGTTTATTTCCAAGACGCGCTCCAAAATGTTTGATCATCGCAGTTCTCAAGTTCCAAGCGAAGGCATAAGAATTTGACCTCTAAAGGATTATTTCCAATGGGACCCAAAAGTCTTTTTTTTAAAAATTCACACGTGTCAAAGAAATCCTTAAAATATCTTGGTGAAAAGCAATGTTCTGTTATTTGTGATCAAGTTACATCTGAATTGTTGTTGTATTCTAATGAAGAGAGGTTCCCCTTTGTCTCTGCATAAATCGTGCCCTCTCGAGGGAAAATATGTTTGTTTGTTAACATAGCTTCAAAATCATTTTATATATAAATAATAAAAAAATCACATACACCAATTATTTGACCACCATTTATGGAATTTTAATTTTAATGTGTCCAAATTAAGATTAAAAAGTTTTTAATACAATATTTTTATTTAACGGATTGAATAAAAACCTCGATATTATAAATTGAATATAATACATATATTAACATAACATTTGAAGCCATTTTTTTAAACCCATGTGATCTGAAAATTAATTTTTAATAGCTGAAAGTAGATACTTTATTATAGTAATTTCTTCATTGCGATTATATGTTTAGAAAGTTCGGGCAAAATTCTACTAAAAATGATTTCATTCCTTTTTGTATTTGGCTAGAAAATTTTATTAATGATGTTAACCTTACTTTGTTGAACTGAATTAGCACATATATACATATATAAGTATTCAAAGCTTAAAATTATGATAAAAGTAGAATAAAGATTGTACTATAATAAACGAAATTCAATCAAATAAAATTTAAAAGAAAAATAAGAATTTTATAAAATCTTGTTCTAAAATTAGATTTAAATTAAGGTTTCTAAAATTGTTGAATGGGAGCCATTTGTTTCTTTGTTTATGCTATTATTTTACTGGGCAAACACTTGAAAATTAGTTAAATGATAATCACTGCAAGTAAGATTTCAAGTTGATTTGAAAGCTGAATGCAGTAAGCAATCTTGTATACTGTTGAATTTCAGTTTCTGTTTCAAAATTTCTTTTTTTTAATCTAAACACTAATCTTAATATTGATTAATTACAACAGTTACATTTGGCACTTATCACTGTATTTATAAATTGTGACGAAATATAAATTACTAGTAAATTTAATACATGTGCTAATTTTCTCTCTTGCCTTCCAAACCATTAATGAGGTCTTTCATTCAATTTTCAGTTTTCTCGAATGGAAGTCTCAAACCGTCCATATCCAGCTGCCAAGTCACGCCCAAGTAATTTCAAGTTGCCTTGTTCCACCGTCTGACTGAAAACTGGTGCATATTTCCGAGCTGCCGATTCGTGTGATGAGCAGGACGCTTTCTTCAGCGTATCAGTTGGGTTTGAACTTCACAGCATATATTAAAATCTGGTAAATTTAGATTAGTGCTTCTCAGAACTGGTTGTTTGATATTTAGGCAATAAATTTTTCCTATTCATTCAGACTGTCTTGTGATACGATTTTAATGCATTTCAAAATTTTTGATTAGTTAAAATCTGAATACGTGTAATGTGAAAAACTATAAAACGCTAAAAAATGAACAAATTACAAGATGAAAAGATTTAGTCCAAGAACTATTTCTCTGCCGTTGAAAACTCTATATTATACAAATGATGAGTAACTGAATCTTCACAGATTTTTCAAATAAAAATTTAAATTCTTAAGTTTGTTAAATAACTTCAATTCTAGTTCTTATAAAAGTCCCAAATAGGAAGTCATTTAATTAGGATACTAAATTCATAGTGAAAAGAAGTTAATAAAGATACAGTTTTGATTAATATGCATGGTAATTAATTTCCCTATTTTTTCATGGATATGCAGAGATAACTTTAATGCAATTTTCTGAGGGATGTAGTATATTACATCCTCATAAAAACTTGATTAGTAGATTTTAGTAAAATTTAGAGAACGAGGCTTTAAAAAGATAAAATTCAAATGATTAGACTGTTAGATAAGAATAAACTTTAAATATGAGATGGTTTCAATCAAATTCATCATAAAATGTGACGTATGAAAAAATTATCAAAATTACTTAAATTAGAATAATCGAAATTAAGCTATAAACCAAC
Organism: Argiope argentata; assembly: GCA_026289955.1. Classification (NCBI taxonomy): domain Eukaryota; kingdom Metazoa; phylum Arthropoda; class Arachnida; order Araneae; family Araneidae; genus Argiope; species Argiope argentata. Next base: position 100,242 of record JAOUZG010020174.1, read on the forward strand.
AAATAATTAAATGTAAGTTGAAGTTAAAAAAATTCCGGTGTAAAATATTCTGTGTTTATCAATTCAATATAAAACGAGACTTTGAATATTTAATTTTACTAGCTAATTTTATTTAACATTAAATTGTACTTAGATAGTATTGCGTTCACCTTTCTTAAGCGTAGTGACGAGAAACTAATTTTTTTAAATACGTAAAGTTCTATAATTTATCTCTCCATCAGAATTTCTCGTCTTTCAGCATCACTTAATATTTTTAAGCACAGTTAAATGTATATCTTTGAATAATACACCATTACTATTCAACCTTCATTAATCATTAAAAGGTTTCTCTCAAATTACTTTGTTGATCTTGTTACTCAAAATTCTCAAGAAATTAACTGTTATGAAATCGCGTTCAATTTTTTATGAAAGTTTTACTTCATTCGATATGACGTCAAATGAGTTGAATTTCAAGTGTTTGTTACCAAAATATAAAGGAAACGCACATTTGCCCTGTTTTGTATCTGTGACATCCAATTTAAGCTTTGAATTTCCAATTCCCGAATATTTAGAATTCTATAACTTGATAATGCAATCATCTTATTGACAAATATTTTCTTATATTTCATTTAGTGCTATAACCTTTACTTTATCCTGCTAAATGTTGAGTTTTGAAAATAAATTCCTGTCAAGACTGACCGATTTCTGGATTTCTGTACTAATTCATTAAAACTCTTTTGGGCACATTTCACGCCCTGCGCTCTGTTCTATCTTCTGATTTCAATTCTACTTGACAAACCTCGATTTATTCAGTTTTCAATCAAGCCACGATTACATTATTCCACATTTGTTGTGATAGACGTTTAATTGGAAGAGATTAGCTATAGCAAGTTAGATAAAATAACGTGCTTTAATAATTTTGGAAGAAAATATTTCAAGAGTGGGATTTGAGGATATTTATCCTGACAAAATAAGTGATACATTGCATTCGGCTTTTAAAGTAGGACAGGGAAACAAGTTTTCTAATTGGATCCCTTTTCATGTCAAAAAATTGTTTATTGCACAAATCCTGATCTTTGGCGTAGCTTGTAATTTATAACTGAAATGTTAATACTGAAATTTATTGGATTTTAGAATATCTAAATATTTCCTAATATCGGTGAAAAATTTACATATTGGAGAATCATTCCCCCTTACCCCCGTTAAAAATATCTTGCATTAAATCGAAATGTACAGCAACAGATAAAACATTCATCAAAACTAATATTTAACCTTTTGCTAGGAACCAAGAGTTGTGACTTCTAACGATTATTTGAATCATTAAACAAGGATAAGAAGCTTATCATTTAGGAATTTGTGGAAAACATAATGATAGAGTAATTCATTGTGAGATGTTTCTGTTTTTAATTCTTAGTACTCAAAAAATAATTAGATGCAATATTATTCATCTAATACTAATATTTCTTTATTGCTACGAAATATCAATTCTTTCGAATTTCTTTGGAAAATTAATCTAAAAATCTTAACCATTAAGTAGGCGTTTTTAACATTTCAATTTGAAAAATAAATAAAACGTTCAAATGATGCGCAATCTAAAATGGTAAGTCAGAGGCACCATCGGAGTGCAAAGGGTTAACTATCAATGCATGTATTGGAAGAATTACCAGGTAGATGAAAGGAGGGAGGGAGGGAGGGGTTGAGATTTTGGAAGACTTACAAAGGAATTTTTGAGGAATATTTTATATAAAATGAGCGGACATTTTTCATAAGCAATTTACTCGCATGCCGATTAAGAGATTTAAATTGTTACGATTTCTTTATCTTTTCTGAAAAATTCAGTATGTATAACCATACTACATAAGGAGTGAACGTTTTGGGTTTTCTGGGACATGCAGATGAGTCTCATTTTGTTTCATATGGACAATTGAATCAGAATTTTTCAATCCTTAAAACGAACAAAAATTCGGTACATACAAATAGAATGGTACCGTAGAAATTGGTATAGAAGAGATAGTATTGAGCTCAGACTTTCTCCCGGTATTTTTTCTTCTATGAATACAATTTTATTCCGTTCGAGAATCAAAGCAAAGTAGGTTACCCCCCCCCCCACATTAAAATCACGCTACCTTTTCGAGTTGTATATTGCACTGAGTTGTTGCAGTATGTGAAATTTCAGTCCTGGATTAAAAACTATACAATTCGTTGACTAAGAATAGAGACACGAGTTTTTATAACAAATGTCACTGGTATTCACAGAGGGTTCGGAGTGGACATAGTTCTGGATTGGAAATAGTTATAGGTTAGTTCGCTGTTAAAATTATGGTCTATTGTAGTGTAAGAAAAGTATGCTATTCGAACTTCGTGGGCCGATGTCCTGTGGGTTATGTGTTGGAACTTTGCGAGTCATGGCAGAATCGATATTGCTGATGGTAGTGGAAGTACAGGTGTCATAATGGAGTTGGTAATAAGTATTGCATCGAAACTGGGTATCAGGGTAGTGAGTGATGTTAGAAAGATTGGATTCGTAGTTGAATGATTAATATGTCTAGTATTGGAATTATGGTGGCCGCTGTTGAGAGTATAATTGTGCTGGAATTTGGTGGTTTGTGGAGGAGTGGGTAATGAATTTAAGTGGCGTTGAAATTGTGTAGGTAGCGGTGGAGTGGGTAATGTATGCATGTTGGAATGGTGACGGTGGTGTGGGTTATGTATGTATGTTGGAATGGTGACGGTGGTGTGGGTTATGTATGTATGTTGGAATTGTGGAGGTGACGGTGGTGTGGGTAATGTATGTATGTTGGAATTGTGGAGGTGACGGTGGTGTGGGTAATGTATGTATATTGGAATTGTGGTGGTGTTGTGGGTAATGAATGAATGTATGCATGTTGGAATTGTGGAGGTGCTGCGGTGTGGATAATGCATGTTGTAAAAGTAGCGGTGGTATGTGTAATGTTAGGTTAAGAGGGAGGAGTGGTGTGTATGTGTGAGTTGAAATTGTGTCGGTAGTGACGGAATGGGTAATTTATGTTGTGGAGGGTGTAGTGGCGGTGTGGGTAATGCTTGTCGTAGAGGTAGAGACGGAGTGGGAAATGTATGCATGTTGGAATTGTTGTGGTGGTAATGTAGGCATGTGGGAATTGTGGTGGCGGCAGTGGTGTGGGTATGTATGCATGTTTTAATGTAGGATGTGAGGATCAGTGGTGTGTATGTGTGAGTTGGAATTTTAGTGAAAGAGGCTGAATTAATAGGGACTGTATTATTTTGTGGTCTATAGTTTAAAATATTGGAAGTCTAAAAAAGGGATTATTAATGCGAGTTGTGCTGAGAGATGCTTAGCGCGTAGAGTGTCCGAGTACAGAAGCGTTTCTTAAGCTTATTTGTTAAAAAATAACATACCATAAGTAACAATTCCTTTTGAAGAATGATTTTGAAAGAAATACGTTTATGGTACTTTCTATAGGCAGTTATAAATCAAAGCATTTTTTTTGTAATCCCTGTTTAGAAATTTTCTTCCCTTTTGTAGAATAAATTTTTTTAATCTCCCATTCAACTCCAGATGGAATTTCATTAGTTTACCGAATAGGAAAATTTGGATCGTATAAAAAAAACTAGCTGAATTTCTTAATGTTATAATACTACGCTAAATAATTTGAAATTAGGTAAATATTTAATTCTTTTATAAATGAATTAGATATTAATAAAAGTATGTGTCAAAATAAATTCATTAAATTGTTCATTTAACAATACCTCCGTGATTATTTCGAAAATGAAGGGTACCTGGAAAAATAAAGTCTGAATAATATGTTTTTATTAAAAAACACAGCAGGAACTTGAAAGTTTTATAATTGTTAAAATACTAAATGGAATTCATATTATAGAAGGTCGGAGAATCTCAGATTTAATATAAACAAGGATTTTAGAGTTGTGTTCAGTAAACAACAGGGTTTAAATAACATTCATTTAATATCTTTATTTTCTACTTTAGATGGCTTATCTTAAGCATTTTATACCAATCTTAGATTAAAATCTTATACTTTCATGGATTTATATAGAACTTTGGGATCTTACTTTTTGTCTTCCTGTTTAATTGCAGAACAACGAACAATTTTGTTCCCGGAAATCTTCAGTATTAGAATATTCGTTAGCTGATATATCAAGCCCAGTAACTGAAAGGAAATGCAGTCGTTTCAAATTTTTTGAATTATTAAAAACTACCCTTCCCTTCTGAATGCTCTTTCTCTATTTTAAAACTTTTCCTTAATATAATATTGATAGTTTATGTGCAGCATATAAAACATAGCTATGATGTATCTCCTGATACTGCAGTGTACTCAACTGTTTTAACTTCAGAAACAATTCTAATCAAACGGTTATCAATTTGTTCTATTAACGGTGACCTATTTATCTATTAACCTAGAAGTTATTTATCTCGTATCTTATCCATGCTTTTGAAATTTCATTATTTCTTTCATGAAATTTTTGATTGTCTTCTCAAAATGATCTGAAACACCTTAAATTTTTGACCCAATCTCTTTTTATAGCCTCAACTACAACTTTGGACGTTTATTTTACTTTCTGCATTTTTAAATTTCTAATCCTTCTATTAGTATGCATTGTTTTTCAGTTCAACACGATTTCCATTATCTAAGTCATAAAAGAACCCTGTATTTATTAATTTATCATAAATAAAAAGTTATTGTATCGAAAGCACATTAAGATTGAATTAATATCATACAGGGTGGATTTACCGCGTGCATCCAAATCGTGGATAGAAATTGGAATGGCTACATTTTCCGAGTATGTGATCAAATATTGGATTCGTTTTGATGAACTGATCTATGATGTTTTGATAAAGGTGAAGACAGGATGAATATACTTTAAATGGAGATGCAAAGGATTTATCATTTGAAATTATTTAAAAGTCCGAAATAAAATTCATGCTGAGGTATGTTTAGAGGCAAAATGAACATAAAACTTTTAATTAGAATGAAATGTCTTAATTTTCGTTAAGGAAATGATTAGTCCCTAAAGCAGCAAGAACTAGAAATGAGAACATAAAGCGGTTCCTAGTAATTCAATTTTTAAATCAAATCCAATTTAAACAAGTCCTTTGATTTATTTAGCTGTTAATCTAGGTAAAATGTTGAATTTTCAACTGCAAGGAAATAGTTCGAGAACGAAATCCTTTTATTGGATAATTTGTTCATTCTTTTTCCCTTTTTAGTTTTTCAAAATTGCATTTTATTCTAATTTTATCAAATCGAAAATTTTTAAGATTCATTAGAATTGTATCCTGACAATGTTTGAATGAATAATTAAAATTTATTTCCTAATGTCTCAGCTAGTTTTTCAAGGATTCCAGAATCTATTGCCGTGAATTGTGAAATCTGCGACTGAGGCATCCTGTGTATCCCTGTGAAAGTCTCAAGGCATTGTGGATAAATAAGTACAAAAAATCAACATGCCATGAATCCTCTACAAACTTTAAAACGATCTTCAGGAAGAAATGGATTGCATCATAAAAGGCCCTTATTTTGATTAATAACTCTTCAAAAGTGATCTAGTAAATCAGGCAGTTTCAAGATGTTCAGATGGTTGATCTATTGAGTTATCTAAGCAAAAGAAATTCGCTGTTGTTTTTGGCACTAGTAGACTAATTCACCGGGAAAGAAAAGAAATCCTTGCAGACATAACTGAAAATCTTCCTGAAAATGAATTACGTAAATAAATAAACCAATAAAAGCATGCTTAGTAAATAAAAACAGTTTACCTAGCTCCAGTTCTTTTATATTGTTTTTGGATTTTAAAATCTGCAAATTTTTTTTTGATATTTTCTGTAGAGATTTGAACAGAATATGAATGAAATGACAGAAAGAAAAATACCTGTTTGGAAATGAACTATAAAGAATATTAAATTTCTAAAAAACACTCAGGAAAATGGAACAAATAGTTTAATGTGCATTTGAAGTCTTGGATCATTGGTTTGACACTTTCTTTTACAGTTAATTAAATCTAAACAGCTCGGAAATTTTGAATAAACTTTATCTTGGATTAAATGTTGAATTAGTTTTTCTTTGGATATTTCTCTACTTCTAAGACTTAAAATGAACTGCTATTGTTGAAGCAGCAGCAACATTATATTTCGACTGTATTATTATTTTCAGTGTGTGATATTGCCTTTCCTTTTTCGAATCTACTTGCCAAGGTATCACATTTTATGAAACCTGAAATTGATTTGTTCTGCAAAATTTGAATGGTTAACATTCCTGTTCTTAAGTACATTTCATCCAATCAATGGGCAAAAAGAAAATATCCAGAAATATGCAGTCATAAATATTACTGACTTATAAAAAGCTTCAATTATGCGGTATTGAAGCTAATAAAAAGAATTCGTATATTTGCATAATTATGCAATACATTTTTACTGAATGTTTCAAACCTTTGTCCTAATATTTCTTCAGATATGATGAGAAAGAAAAATAATTAACATGTCTCTGTATTTATACTCAAGTCAAATATGCGGTCCATGAACCCAGAGTTAGAGAATCAACAACATTTGCTGATTATTCTGATACTGAGAAATGATCCACTCTTGGCTTCTGATTTCTTCAATTCAGGCACTAGTTTGAGTTCCAGACCAGTCTTAGATCAAGGCAAGAATTCCAAGATGTGCAGAAAACGTATTCTCTGTAATGGAGGAAAACACAGTTTAAGGACTGGTAAGTTGAAATTCTATAGCGCCAAGATAAAATGTTGCACTGGAAATGGAAATATATACCATTTTAAAAAATTGTGTATTCCTAATGCATCTATCGCATACATTGTATTTCCCCTTTGCTTAAATTTAAGATATACGAAGTACACGAAGATCCTAGCAGAAGTTTGGAATAAATGTTTAATTATTCAATAAGTTTTATTTTATTTTAACATTTTCAATTGTATATCTATATACAATAGAAAAAGGATTCCGAAGAAAGATTTTTTGTAATAGTTATTGGTATTGATACTGAAAACTTGAATTTGTTTTTTTTTGATAAATTTGTGTATAACTTTCTTTAGGCAAATCACTATTCTTTCAACATTTAATTTTACTCTTTAATCCAAATACATTCAGTTTTAATTTGCATTGATTCATGTTTTCTTTTCAGATCATATTCGAAGAAGTTGGATAAGAAGATGGGCCAGGTCTCAATATTGCTGAGCAATCAACTTTGATCAACATAAAGATTTTGGATTTCAGGCATCTCTTACAAGCATACAATATATGTGGAGTAGCATCCAGCTGACAGCTTGGGAGCTTATAAATTATGACACTTTCAAAATCTATAGAGTTGTTTTACTACCAATTATTAATTCGATTTGGCGGCACAGGGAAACATAATTTAGCATTCTTTAAAACTATTTGCATTGTTTGTGAGAAGCCTTATTTTACGCTGTCCTTTTATGAAACTTTGCAGATGAGGAGAAATTTCCCTTTTCTAAATTAAAAAGGGAAATCTAGTTAAAATACATAACTACGACCGTTGTTAATGTTTATCACAAAATTGAAGCAGACCTTCTGTTTTCATATTATTTTTTAAAAAAATAATGAGCTTCAAACCTGCAAAAACTAGTGTGGAATACTTTTTTAAATGCTCTGATATGGTACTTTACAGAGTATTTTATTTTTATACTATGCCATTAAACTGAAAAACAAAATAAATGTTGAGCACTTAAATTAATAACTACACTTAAAATCTAATGATTTAAAATTTTTGGCTGAAATACCAACGTCTAAAACATCTCAATTTGGATAAACAAGTTTTTAAGAACTGATATTATTGCTGAAAAAGTATTAATTTCATAAACAGTGCATACGCAGTTCCTTGTCGATTGCTTCCCAAGTAATATAATAAATTATTCTCCAAGTGATCTGCATTTGAATGTAACATTAATATATAAAAGCACTAAAAATCAGCCGAAATGCCATAATTGCTATGACTCGAATTACTTCTAATTTTATTCCTATTAAAATTTTTTTAGGTCTGAAAAATTGATTATCATAATCTCTGTAGGTTTTGATTATTTTTAACCAGAAGGTTACTAATACCTTACTAGTACCAGAAGGAATTTTATATTTTTCAAGGAAACTTTTTAAGATTTACATTTACTTTATCCATTGCCTTATATTGTTGACCGTAAGCTACTATCACTTAAAACTGTGATAAGGCATACTTTAATTCATAATTTTGTGAATGTATAATGTATATTTTTGCTGTTGTATTGATATTTTATAAATACATTAATTTACTCTAAATTCTCATAGTTCAGAATTTTTTAAATTTCATTTAACTAAATGATGCAATTTGTAAAATTGAAATTGTGGAATAACAAATCTCAATCTCAATCTCAATTTCTATTACATGTAAAGAATGTGTAAATTGTGTAATGAAACCATTCCCTACATTTGTATGAAAGTAGGATAAGCAATTTCATCCTGCCTATTTTACTTATAAAAATCCACGTGCAAGGATCTTGGTGCCCATATTTGAAACCAAAGTTACTTAAACTTGTAGCAATGTATTTACGTTTAATACTGTATAGTTTGTTATCACATAAATATGAATTCTTAATTATTAAGGATATAAAATATAAATTGTTGGTAATATTTGAAAGCATTTGGCTGAATGATGAAGAAAATTATTGATACTTAGCACATTTTATAGATAAGAAAATTGTATAAAGAAATGCAAGTTTAATTATGTTTAAAAGAGCTAGATATAAAGGAATGAAAGTTTGTGAAAACGAAAAAAACAAAAATAAGTCATTTCTAATAGCATGTAATCCTTTAGTGTTATATAGATTTCTCTATAATATGTATATAGTTGTAGTTAAAACGTTTAGAAACTGATGTTGGAAGCAATATCAGGAAAACGTTTACTTTAAATACATAAGGAATACGATAGAGAATTAAATATCCAATTATACTTATAATTATTTCTTCCTTTTAAATGTTAGATAGTTGCAGACAATTTGAGACATTGGAAAGGTTTACATTATTTAACGGAAAAAAACAATACCTTCATGTTGTGTCTGAATTAAATTGTATATTTCAGAAATACTAAATATTCTTAATTTTGTATTTGCCATTGCACTTATCGTTGAGTTTTGCGATAAAAAAATTTCCAGTTCATCTTGAATGTTTAAATCCCAAACCATATATGGTTTAAAATAGTTAAATTATAAACTAACAATATAATTTAAATTTCTGGCTTTAAAATTTAGATTTCAGCTATTTCCTTAAAAGGAATTCTAATTATCCAAAAAATATCTTCAAATCGAGCTTCCATTTGTATCCTAAATTGCTAGTTTACCTTAAAAATAGATTAAGTAATGTTATTAGTGGTAAAATCTAAGTCTAAATTTTGTAATCATCCATACAATTCCATGAAATTTAAGAATGTAATGCATAAGTAATGGATTTAAGAACTTCTTAAGTGGTTTTTCCAGGGAAGGATGACTGATGGCTGTGCTAGCCAGTCGATCAGGAATCCATCAAATTAAAAAACAAAAGCATTTGATCGTCATGCCTGATCAGCATGATGATTATTATGCTTTGAAAGAATCTTTAGATTTAAAAAAACTCCTGTTGTGAAAATTATAATTATAATTGCTCTTTTTTTGTAAAATAAATTATAAAATAATCTGAATACCACTGAGTAGTTTTTATTTTATGGGGACTGAATTAATGTGTTTGGTCTATTCGTATGAACACAATAAATGATAAAAACCCAAATTGTATCAAATTCTATTAATTTAAAATCCATTTTAATATTTTATCTATTAATTTAATGTGGTATATATAAATTTTAATAGTGCCTTTGATTTGCTTTTGATTGACATAAAATTTAGTCCTTAATTTTTAATTACTTATAATAATAATAAGTAAATGTCTATTTTTCACACGGCACATCGCATGAAATGTCATGTTTTAACGAATTTGAAGGATAATGAATCCATCGTTGTCAGTCATAAAACCCCCCAAGATGTCTCCATACATAAACATTCCAATGGTGCAAACCATACATATCATGTATGTTAAAATAGCATTAAGAATGATATTTTAATTTTGTAAATCTTGTACAAAATTATAAAATAAATTGCAATACTCTCAAGAATAAATAGATTTTTTTACTATTTGCTAAAATATATTTGGAACCCTTTCTTTAAAATTCATAATATTATAGGTTAAAAAATTGATTCATCGAAATCATTAAGAACTGCTAATGTCCGTATTTCCCTGTCTTTGAACAGACTTGATATTTCGAATATATTTTCTGCCAGTTTTATATTTGTGTGTAATCCTTATTTAACATGAATGTATTTAATATGTAAGCAATGTCATTTTTCTACATATCTTCTGCATTGTTATCATGTAACTTGATGTTTGAATACATAAGTTTACTATTGATGTTACACTTCTTTCTTTACGATTTAAAAAATTATAACCTTGTTTCTGAATTTGTATTTATAATTTTTGTAAATAAAGTTTTTTATGTTTTACGCTTTGTAATTCTTTAAGCCTCAACATTTCTTACTTGCCTTTTAAATTTAGATAGCAAGTTACTCATATTCAAAACGTAGAATCATCAAGTTAACAATATATACGAGTCAGACTTCATTTTATTATTGAAGTTGCGTTTAAAATGGCTGCGTGAAGTAAAAACATTGAATTTAAAATGAATTTTAGAAATTTTTAATGAAATATGGCAGTTTTTTTCAAAAAAAATTCTTAAGTGGATTAATTGTTAGCCTTCACTTAATTTATTTGACCATTTATTGATTTTTAAATATCACCTAAATCAGTTCATACTCTGTTCTATAGAAAATCGTTCTTAATTTTCTTTGTTTAACAACATAGAGCTGAGTTACAATGTTAAAAATGTATTCTATTAAATAAGCCTAATTACAGTATTTCGCTGTTGTTAAAACAGCGTAATTCAATATAATTTTAAATTTTGAGAATAATTACTCTCAAATTGATTTTTCAGTTATTTATTGCAATGCGGATAGGGTATTGAATCAGTATTGGTATTTAAATGGAATTTTTAAATATGCAACAAGTTTAACTTTGAAAATAACATACTCAGGGATTACATATGTAATAAGTATTTACCATCACTGCTCATATTTTCAACATTAAAAATTTTTTTTGAGAATTTTCCCGTGTTGTTGTGTTAGCATATTGTGACATCTTAAAATTGCGTTTATTATTGATAATCTGTTGTTTTGAATATATTTCTCCTTACAAGATACCAAGAATTTTTCAAATCTAATACATAAAAAATTTTTTTTACAAAGTATCTATAAATTTAATACAAAAATAAATGGCCAAAGTGTTGCGTATGCACAGAAATCATTTATATTTATATCATTGTGCGTTTAGACCAAATTCCCGCATGCGCAGAAGGCCGCAATATTCTTAAAATTGGGGTTTTCAAGAAGGATTTCACTAAATAGAAACCTAAATTTTACTGTAGTAATAAGAGTCAAAGATAACTCATGCGAGTAAAATGTATCTTGGTCGGTAGAGGGACGCCCCGAATTGATATTTGTGGTCGTCAATTCAAATCTCAAAAACATTCAATTTTTCTTCATAATTTCTTAAAATGTTTTTCTAGATAAAAATTCAATGTTTACACTGAATTATTTCAAAAAACTCAATTTTAAAAAATTTCGTTAAAATATTTACAGATTTATTTTCAATTTTAAGTGTCAAGTTCAGGCACATGCACAGAAGGAATCGGTATTTTTAGCATTAGTGTTTTAGAAAAAGATTTCACTAAATGAGGAATTTAAATTTTATGGTCGCATTAAGAATAAAAAATTCCTCAGCTGCCCTAGTAAAATCTGTCATGGTCGGTAGAACGACATCGCGAAATATTTATTTTTGCTGGTCGTCAGTTCCAGTCTCAAAAACGACTAATTTTTCTTTGTAATTTATTTTAATATTATTCTGGATACCAATTCAATTTTTGATTAAAAATATATAATTAAATATATAATTAAAAAGAAAATATTTCGTTAAAATTTTTATAGATTTATTTGTAATTTTAATTGTCAAGTTCAGTCACATGAACCAAAGACAGCAATATTCATGCCAATGAGGTTTTAGAACAGGTTTTTACAATATTAGAAAATTACATTTTATGCTCGTATTAGAAATCAAAGATCCCTCAGCCACCCGAATAAAATATGAATTGGTCGGTAATACACAGAACGAATTATTGATTATTGCTGGTCGTCAGTTCCATTCTCAAAAAACTAAAATTTTTCTTAATAATTTTTTAAATAAAAATCTAGATAAAAATTGCGTTTTTACTTGTATTTATTTCAAAAAAATATAATTAAAAAAGAAAATATTTCGTTAAATTTTAATAGATTCATTTTTAATTTTATATGACGAGTTCAGGCATGTACACAGATGGTCGTAATATTCATAGCATTGGTGAATTAGACCAGGATTTTAATAAATTAGGGGCTTACATTTTATGGTCGCATTAAGAATCAAATATCCCTCGGCCACACGAATAAAATAGATTTTTGCGAATCTTCAGATCGAGTCTCAAAAACACTCAATTTTTCTTTATAATTTTTTTTTAAAAATGTATCTTGATAACAATCCAATTTTTACTACGAATTATGTCAAAATAATAAAAAAAACAAAAAATATTTCTTTAGAATATTTATAGATTTGTTTTTAAATTTAAATGTCGAGTTCATGCACATGCGGAGAAAGATCTTTTATTTCAAAATTTTTCTATATTATTTCAAATTTTTATTTTTATTTTTTATATTTTTCCAAAATCAAATATTATATTTAATCTGAATTATTACAAAAAATATATTTCAAAAAAATATAGCTGTATCAAAACTTTTTAGATTTATTTGGAATTTTGGGTGTAAAGTTCAAGCGCATGAGCAGAAAGACCTTTTATTTCAAAATATTGAGGTTTTAAAATAGGATATCCTGACATTAAAATTTTAATTTTTTTTCGTGTTAAAAATCAAAAATGCCTCCTCCATTTCGGTGGCAATTGGCATGGTGGATAGAGCGCCAAGACGAATTGTTGTTTTTTAGGAGGTCCTCAGTTCGAGTCTTAAAATAACTTAATTTTTCTATATGCTTCAATTTTTTTATTTTTAATTTTTTTATATTTTTCCAAAATCAAATATTATATTCAATCTGAATTATTACAAAAAGTATATTTCCAAAATGAAATATAAATATAAAAACTTTTTAGATTTATTTGAAATTTTGGGTGTAAGTTCAGGCACATGCGCAGAAAGACCTTTTATTTCAAAATATTGAGGTTTTAAACCAGGATATCCTGAAACTAAAACTTTAATTTTTTTTCGTGTTAAGAATCGAAAATGCCTCCTCTGTTTCGGTGGCTAGTGGTGGGGTGGATAGAGTGCCAAGGCGAATTGTAGTTTTTCAGGAGGTCCTCAGTTCGAGTCTTAAAATAACTTAAATCTTCTATATGTTTCAATTTTTTTATTTTTTATATTTTCCCAAAATTAAATATTATATTCAATCTGAATTATCAAAAAAATATATTTCCAAAATAAAATATAAACATCAAAGCTTTTTAAATTTATTTAGAATTTTGGAAGTCTAGTTCTAGCACATGAGCAGAAAGTCCTTTTATTTCACAGTATTGACGTTTTAAACCAGGATATCGACATTAAAACTTTATATTTTTTCGTCTTAAGAATCGAAAATGCCTCCTCCGTTTCGGTGGCATGTGGCGTGGTGGATAGAGCGACAGGGCAAATTGTAGTTTTTTAGGATGTGCTCAGTTTGAGTCTAAAAATAGTTTAGTTTTTCGATATGTTTCAAATTTTTTTAAAATATTTTTTCAAAATTAAATATTATATTCAATCTGAATTATTATAAAAAATATATTTCAAAAATAAAATATCAATATCAAAACTTTTCAAAATTATTTGGAATTTCCTTTGTCAAGTTGAGACACATGCGCAGAAAAACCTTTTATTTCACAGTATTAACGTTTTAAACCAGGATATCGACATTAAAACTTTAATTTTTTTCGTCTGAAGAATCGAAAATGTTTCCTCCGTTTCCGTGGCAAGTGGCGGCGTGGATAGAGCGACAGGGCAAATTGTAGTTTTTTAAGAGATCCTCAGTTCGAGTCTGAAAATAGTAAAATTTTACGATACCTTTCAAATTTTTTTAATTTTTTTGCAAAATTACATATTATATTTAATCTGAAATATTACAAAAAATATATTTCAAAAATAAAATAGTTATATCAAAACTTTTTAGATTTATTTGGAATTTTGGGCGTCAATTTCAGGCTCATGCGCAGAAAGTCCTTTCATTTCAAAGTATTGAAGTTTAAAACTAGAATTTCCTAACATTAAAAGTTAAATTTTTTTTCGTGTTAAGAATTGAAAATGCCTCCTCAGTTTCGGTGGCAAGTGGCGGGGTGGATAGAGCGCCAAGGCGAGTTGTAGTTTTTTAGGAGGTCCTCAGTTCGAGTCTTAAAATAACTTAGTTTTTCTATATGTTTCAATTTTTTTATTTTTTATATTTTTCCAAAATTAAATATTATATTCAATCTGAATTATCAAAAAAATATATT
>JAOUZG010020188.1:0-14352 GCA_026289955.1 Argiope argentata
TTTTATTATCGCAAGTATTTATATTCTTCAGAAAAAGAAAATATATCAAATTTGTATTCAACAAAACTTTTAGTAAAATGTGTTTACTTGTTCACTTTGCCGCGCGAGTAATATGTCATAGATAAAATAAAACAATAATGACATTTGATTTTTTTTTAAAATTTCGTTGGAAAGAATATTATACAACAGTAAAATACGTACAGCCAACCTATAAAAAAACTAATAGTAATGTGAGCATTCGGTTTAAAAGATTGGTATCAAAATTGAAACTCTAGGTTATTAAGGGTTAAGTTCAAAAAGCATAGTTCTAATGATCCAAAATCATAGTTCTAAAGTTCCAAAATCATTGTTTTAATTATCCAAAATCATTAATCTAATGTTCCAAAATCATATTTCTAAAGTTCCAAAATCACAGTTCTAAAGTTCCAAAATCATTGTTCTAAAGTTCCAAAATCATTGTTCTAAAGTTCCAAAATCAAATGTTGCTTTCCAACGGGATTTAAATATAACTAAGCTAAACTACAAAATTATTTGTCGTATCATTCTTCATCTCAAATTTGTATTATTATCTCATTCAACCTAAAGGACTTATTGTTCAATAAAATATGATTAAAAGAATGATTTAACGATAAACGCTGAAACGAATGAAATAAGGCAAAGGAGTTTGCTATCGGCGCCAAGTTCGGCTGACCTCGTTAAAATTCACTTGTAGTGAAATAACTGGATCAGATGAAATTTGATAAACGAGGATGATTTTTTTTTCGCACCTGCATCGGCTACAGCGTCCAGCCGTTGGCCTACTTAATAGTCCCCTGCAGTCAAAGGAATTTTTCACTTACAGGTGGTTTTTATACAGGAACCTCTCTCATAATTTTTAGCTTACGGTTTCAAGGCATGGTTGCTTTATTCGCCAAAATTGATCAAAACCGTTACATTTCAGTTACAGCTATGATGGTACAAAACGATAATCAACTGGTTATAACAATGGAACTGCTTTAAAAATCGGCCGTTAGCCATTAATCTTTTATCGGTAGAATTTATATAAAATAAATTTTGAATGTGTGTGTGTTTCTTTCATTTATGTAAATGGTTTACACAATTTGTACAAAGTGAAAATACACAATTAAAAAGAAATTTCTTTAAAAAAAAGAAAAAGAAAAATGAAACCTTCGATCGTAAATTTTAAATTCATTATTTTTCAAATCATTCTTTGTCTAAATTCATTTGGAGCTCGACCGATTTTGAGAGGAAATGTCATAGTTCATTGTCAACGTTTTAAAAACGCATCTGCTGTTAAAGAATAATAAAGCAATATTGGTAAAAGCAGATCAACTTTTTAAAAGCACATCTGCTTTCAAAGAAATATCCATAATATTAATGCAATACTGGTAGAAGCTGGTAAAAATATTTTTTGCCCGTAAATTTTGGAGACATCAAAACCTTTTAACCAAAACAACATCATGTTCTCACATAATAACATGAATACATTTCATATAAAGAGGTTCCTAAAATTAAGTAAATAATTATATACGATTATTTAAAAAAATAATTATGTGCATAAAATATAAACTAAAATTCATTTTCTGATATTTTATCATAATGGTAATGTCTTAACTGAGAGCTATAGCATTTGATGATATGAAATGTAAGTCTGATCCATAATAAATTTATTACAGACCATGGGACTTCACCCTCAACTCGGTTTCGTTCATCACCCTTATATTGTCTGATACTGTATAAGATGTGTGTCTGTAACAGTTAGCAAATATGCAAGTTTTTAAACTCCACTAATCATTTATTCAATGCTGGAAGCCTAGTCTATCCATGACAAGAACATTACATTCTCCGATAAACCTATTTCAAATTAAAAACTCTAAATCCAACAATTAGAATAACATTTACGTACACCCCCAATATCAAAATATTTCATCAATTTTTCACATTTTTCACATTTTTGTCATCATGTGGGAGCATGTTGTTCTTTTCGTTAAAGTTTTTTGTATAATCGATACTCGTGACAAAAGTTACAGAAAAATATTACCATCTCCATACTTACATTTTCAACAAGACAATTTCAGCTGAATTCCTTATTTTGCTTTTTTATATTCTTTTTTTATTTATGAAAATGGAATGTTAACACAGGATGTCAATTATTCTCTTATTGTTATATTCATTTATATCTATCATGAATTCAGATCCATTTATTTTATCATTTGAGAACATGATGCTCTTTTCGTTAGGATTTTTTGAATAATTGAAGGCAACGAATAATTGAAGCTCGAAAACGCGTAGGCAATGAATAAAGCATAAATGGCAATATTCATCATCATTTTTCAATCGCATATATTTTTGTACCTATTTTTACCAGTATTGCATTATCATTATGTACACTTCTTTGAAAGTAGATGCAAGTTTGAATGGTTGACCTGCTTTTACCAGTATTATTTTTTCAAACTAGTTTAAACTACTCAATGACTACTTAAGACAAATAATGACTTTAAAAATGATGTTCTCACGCGATAATTTGAAATTGGAGATTGTGGATTTTTTTCTTTTTATATTTATTTATTTATTTATTTTTGTCTTCATTGCGCCGTCAAATGCAATATAAATACTTACTAAAACATACTAATAACTTTCTTTAAATATTCAAAACAATACTTGTTAAACAAATATTAAATGTCCCGGTTCAGGTCACTCACTATACACCAAAATTGAATAAAAAGCAAAGATTACATATTTTTTTTTGTATATAATAGATAGATTCATCACTGTATTTTATGAGAGAATCAATTCTTAATTTTAATATATTACATGTAATCGCATAGAGTACATTCATTAGATTTTCAAAATATGTCATAAGTGATTTAGCATTATAACTAGGATAAAAACGAAAAAAAAAAACCCGCTTAATATTATGCTTTAATTTGAGATATATGACATCATTAAAGCTACCTATTAAACTGAAATATATAATATATGAACATGCATTGAAACAATAATTTTACTTGCATCGTTGTTTGCTAAATATTATTAAAAGAATAATATGCATATTATTCGTTTACAGTTTAGATATTACTTTTATTCTCTGGACTCTTTTTCTAGTGGCGTAGTGGCCGGTGGAGAAAAGGGTAAGATGCCGGCTGATGTGGGGGTTTAAGCCACTTTCTAAAATCAAATGTAAAAAAGGGAATAAAATAAAAATCATCCTCTGGGGACCATGTATGTTTATAGAAACTACTGATAACAACTGGGGGGGGGGAAACGATTATAAATTACCCCGTGCGCCACTTACCATTGCTACGTCACTGCTGTATATAAAATTAATCTGGTAACTACTGCATACTTTTTGCTAAAAAAGGGGATCTAATTTCGATTTCTGGATAAATCGAAACACCATTTAAAATTTTGTTGTATTATAAGTGTTGAGGCATACACGCTTCCAACCGGTCACGTGACCACGAGTGTAAACAAAGCTTACCCCGGGGTAGACAACAAACATTTCGGCAATAAAAGACGTGGGTAATCACAGTGCGGTGTTAGAATCGAAAACTACAGTTACAAAACTTAATGTTATCTATATGTTAATGTTTTTGTGTTGTTTTGTGTTGTCTTGTGTCTCTGAATTAGCTATATTTATTGACTAAATTTAAAAATTACTTCTTAATAATACTATATTTTGAACTTTCACGTTATTCTGAATTTTATTCTGCTTGCAAACCTTTTTTTAGGGATTACATTTATATATTTTGTGATCTACGATTAAATCCAAGTTTTACAATAGAAAATTGGTGAAAATGATGGGGAAAGACATTACACTGGAAATATATAGAACTCTTAAATAGTAACTAATTGCGATTTTAAAGCATTAAAAATAAAAACAAATAGATATAGGAATGCAAAAAAGGGGGCTATTGTTGTATATCCAGTTTATCTCGTGAACCAAACAGGCAAAAAAGAAAATTTAAAATAAAAATATTCATATTTCTGGATTTTCCATTAAATTTTTTTATTTCCATTTAAGACTGACACATAATATATGGCTAACAATGGTTGCACCTTTATGTTGGACAGCAAAATATTCCCGATCAATTTCAATAAAGAGATTCTGGAAAATTTAAAAATTGCATAGTCCTATGATGCATACATAGCACAATAAAATTTTGTTTCGTTATATTGAGGTTATAATAACGAAATAAAATAACTTGTAGCAAAATAATTTAAACATTTCTATATTTGAATCTATAGCAATAACTTGTTATAAATTCAGAAGCTGTTATTCAGATGTAACAGCTTGGGTATATTTGAAAATTTAAAAAAAAAATTCTATCGTATGATACAGGTTAAAATGAATTTTTTCATAACTGGAACTGTAATAAATTGCTTCTGAATAAATATGCTGAACAATTTCACCGAAAGGAGTAGCAAAATGTAGAAATAAAAATAAATAAATAAATGTCCATGAGTTTGTGTACTTATTTGTGGCAACATTCTTGCAAATTAACTTACCGATCAAAACCACTTACAATATTTATCCTGAGAGATTGGCAACGAGGATTCCAATTTAAAATATTTTTAAAACTTTATAAATTAGATTTTAAATTAAGTAAAGAAAATCTAAGTTGTTTCTTAGGAAAGCAAGACATCTGTGCTGTTTTATTTTTCTATTTCATTTATTTACAGATTTTTGAATTCGTAACAGACAGAAACAATTTTGAGAAGAATTTTTTTTACGCATGGACGGCCGAGTTTTTAAGATGAGATGTGCAAAATAATAATCACAAATCATCCCCTCCAATTAGCTAAATTAGTTCGGATGCCACTAAATATTTCAGTGATTCATAATTCTAAATTCTGCAATCCTTGATTAAAAGCAAACATTCGAGGGATACTCGTTTGACACTCTTCCGTTCCCCCTGCATTAACTTGGCGAAACGTGTCACTCAGAACCCGAAATTCTTACAAAAAAGCAAACACGGGTTTCTTTCTTCGCCGTCTTTGTTGTCTTTCCATCAAAAATTCGACCTCCCTTTTCAAAACGGGAGAGGACAGGTGATTTTTTTTACCACCCTCCCCCGTTTCTCGAATAACGACACACATCAAAAATGATCCGCCGACTGCAGCAGATGAAAGTGTGTGAATGACTCGGGCAGCTGAACTACTGTGTGAGTGGGGCCCTTCCCTCGCGATTTGCAAACGATTTTAAGTCTCCCCCCCTTAAATCAGCTGGAATGGTGATAAGCTGTAAAAAAATTAAATTAATGATTCATTCAATAATATTCTTGAATGAAATTAAGACATCGAAATGGTAAAGACTATCGGAAAATCACTTTGGATGTACAATTCTGTTGTTGCACCTATTTGGTTTTAGTTGTGAATTGGTGAACATAGTCATAAAATAATTTTGGTCACATAAGAGCTCCTGAAAGCTTCAATATATTTGTATTTCATAGAACTAGCCACCTTTGGCTACCAGATTGTTCAGAATTATTCCATAGTATTGGCATTTTAGGTTGTTAAATAATTAATATGGAATGCATTTTTTTAAAATGCATCTTATTATTTAGTATGATTGAAAAATAGGCATTTAATTGAATTAAATTATTGAAAATTAAGAAATATATATAATACAAAAAAAAGCTTAGCACTAGTTTAAAATGTACGAAAGAATGTTTTAATAAACTTGAATTTTATTACAGCATTTAATGTCGTTATAATAATAAAGTTGTATATTAAATTATATTAAAAATATTATTAGCATCCAGAAGAAAATAGAATGGATATCATTAATTATTATTTTTTAATTTTACGATAAAATAAAGACGATTTACGTAAGATAACTATTTTGGAAGATACGAATAACAACTTTCATAGGCAAATCAGGACAATTACCAATCTTTTGGCGGTTAAGCCTATTTTTGTAATCGATTAAACTATTTGGTTGAAATCTATTTCTTGCTATATATATATATTTCTTTGACCGAATGGACTTACCGGTGACACCTCAAATCCTCTTTCGAACGTTTCTGATAACATTTGCAGGATTCGTTCTGTGATTTTTTTACATTTGATTGTTGGTATTCGACAATAAATAATAAGAATGATATTTGTTCCCCTGCCTTCTATACTTCATATATATAGGCCTGTTTGAAAATAACGAAAATAGAAATCAAATTTGTAAATTTTCAGTTACAGCATCATAATTTCGTAAAATTTTCAATGTATCAATCACTTGAATGCATTGCTTATTGATCTGATTAGGAAAAAAAATCAATAACTTCGAACAATACTTGTAGCTTGAAATGCATGAGTTCCAAGATGCAGTTAAAAAATACAATCTAACACGATTCTCCAACGAACTTGAAGATTCCAGAAAAAATATCATTGCCTAGAAATTTCGATATACGGGAATAAATATTGCAATTTTTTACTTGTCTTCATTTATTTGTACCGGATCTAATCATAAGACATAGAGTAATGCTATACAATTATAAAGACAAAACTAGGTTAAGGTAATTAAAATGTGATTAAATGAGTGTTATTTTTGTGAAAGAGAGAATTGAAATTTTACTAGAAAGAAGATGCAGTATCTATACCAGGGCCTGCGCATGAAGATAAGCTATTTTTCATCTGCATTAAAAGAGTAAAAATTGCAATGCAAATAAAAATTCTAAATTATGCGAATTTTCTTTAATAGTTTTTGTGTTACTTCAAAGTGAAAGTTTTAAACAAGTAGTCAAAAATATTATATAAATAAAGTAAACCAAATGTAAGCATTATGTTATATAAAACAATTACTGTTTATCTGCATTATCTTATTCTTCATTGAAATATCTGTGCCTAAAAAACCCCATTCAAATAAATATTATCCCTCTCATTAAAAAAATTAAAGGGGATTCGAACTTTTTGTCCGAAATAGTAGTAACAAGGTAATATTTTTGGCTTGATCATACATTTTAATTTTGTATTTAAAACTTGATTAAATCATATAGCAGAGGAAATGTGCCCTCGCAAATGTATTCAATACCATTGCAATGCGCGCCTAAATAAAATCAAAAACTAAAACACTGTAAACGTTTGTTATAAAGTGAACTTAAAGATAATTTTTAATTATTAAAACAAGAGGCAAATTTGTTTGAATATAGAATTAAAATCACAAAAATGTTTTCTTTTTTTTCTTTTATTTATTTATTTGCGCAATAACATGTTCTGAAGTGGTTGAAATTGAAAATGTCGATCATTTTTAATTAAAAATCTAATTAAATTTTTGAAAAACAATTTTAAAATTAACTCATATTTTCCTAGAAATAATGACATTCCTAATTTGGGAATTCTAATTGATCCAATGGTATACCTGTAGAGCTTTTTGAACAATTTTTCGCCCTCAATTTTGAATAGAATATCATTTTATAAACCTCGCTAATAAATAACTTAAAATCTATATTTCTATGCACTAATTATTTTCAGAAAATACTTTAAGAATTATCCATTTCAGATAATCGAAGTTTCAAAAAAAATTTGCCGAAAAAAAAAATCAATTTTTATTTTTATAGGTTGTATTCCAATACCGAAATTCTGTTCTTCGACAAATCGCCTTGATGCCTCCAATGACCTCTTAAGAAACACCAGTGACGCATCTGTTTCAGAACTTTCGGTTTTAACAAATACGCAACATCGACTCTTTCGTCATCCTCCACGGCCGAGATTTGAATCAGCGGATATTACCGATCTGACAGACGATTATGCATGCGATGCCACCGCAGCCGATGGAAAGATTAAATAACAATCATAATAAAAGCAGGAGTCTTAAAAAGGGTCAAACGGCTTTTAACCTTGGCTCTTTGTTTCATTTCAACCGACGGCAAAAAGAAAACAAAAAGAAAAATCATAAATTTAACACACAGAAAGACAGATATAAAAAAAAAAGAACAGAAACAATAAATCAATAAACAGCTTTTTCGTTCTTCCCAGGTTGGGTGTGCAAAAAGAGTTCCGACGGACACAGCTCGAAACAAAGGAAGGTATTATGGGGTAGAATAGCGAATGTGGAATTGATGCGGAACTCCTGCCGGGTTTGTACATAAACACCTGTCGCGTCTCTGTATTGACGCCCAAGTTAACGAGCCCACCCCCTCCCTTTAGTACGTACGAATAAAAACCCTGTCAATTTTCCCGCTCAACAGACCGTAGCTGGAAATCGGTACGTTTCGTTAATAAATTTTGTTGTTGCCAGCGAAGAGATAAACTGCGTATTTCCAACTCCACCGATTGTTGCCACTTTTTTTTATTACTAATTTATTTTTTCAGATAATTCTTTTTTTTTTTTTTTCTCTCATTCGTAATTATTAAGTTCTCCTTCCTCGATGCAAAATCCCGCTTTTGTTATGGAGATGATATCCCTCAACGAATTTCGTAGATATTATGAACTGTAATTTTTTGTTATGACTTGTCTGGTATCGATGATAAAGGAAATCGTTTGAATTAACGAGTGGTCTATAATTAACCTGTTTAGAACGACGTTACATGATCCAGGTGGGAAATGAAGGGTCAGACGAGGTCGTCTGCCGTTCGTGATTAATCAATTAATAAAAAAACACTCCATCGGATTGTTTTGAATTTATTTACTTTTATTTGGTATGTTGTATCTTAGTCATAATTATTCAAAAATGTGATAATCCTGTGTTAAATTATTTTTGAACTTTTTAAATAGTAAAACATCTTTTCATTTCATAGCTTTACCCATTTAGAAAGCAACTCAAATTACGAAGAAAAGGAACAAAAAATATTTATTAATGTTCATTTACAGTGCTACAGACTTAATTGAACGCCTAAACCAGAATGGTGCTAATATTTTTATTAAAATAACTACCGTTTGCAGAATCCCATAGCAGAACGGTTGTGTATTTTTCCATAATAGTATATTTTTTGGGGCATAATTACTATTTTTAAATAAAAGATTCAAAATAAAAATCGTGTGTTGCTGTTGTTACGTTTCCAATTTTCTTTTTTTTTTCCTGATTAAAAACAGATTATTTTTTTATTCCATTTTATTCAATCTACCCTAAACAATGTCATTCAATAAATCAGTACTAGAATTTCCATTTTAGAACTATACACCCTCAAAATTTTTCAGCAAACCATATTAATTAAATTCACAGTTTTTAACCGCATCAAATTACATGAAGAAATGTTTTTAAAAGAAATGCATCCCATTTTAATAATTAACATCCCCAAACCCCAACAATTTAGGTGAACAAACTGGTTTCCAAAGGAGGCTATTTTTCTTAAATTCAAGCAATGAAAAAAATTATGAAATAGGCTACTTCCCGATCAAATGATAGATGTTCATAATGCTAATGATAGAGTGACAATGTTCATAAAATGTTCATTTCCCTGTTAAAAGACAAAATCAAATCAAACAAATTAATCCAGATTTTAAAGTGTGTGTGTGTGTGTGTGTGTGTGTGTGTGTGTGTGTGTGTGTGTGTTTAATATAAAATTTTATTTACAGCATGCTCCATGACTCAAGTCATACTACATGCATCCACAATCAGTTACATTCAGCTAAAGATGCATAGAGAAAAAAAATAATAATAAAAGTGTCCTAATAAGCGACAGACAAAGATGAAAACATATAACAAGTTCAAAAATTTAGATAAGGAATACTGTGTATAAATTCAAGGAACGTGTGTGTGGGGGGGGTAGTCATAGAAAAATAACAAACTGGATTCCTCAAAGAACAAAAACTTGGCCGAAAGTTATTTATAGATAAAATTTTAATACTCGTAGAAACGGTTAAAAAATTACAATGAATGCTTGAAAAATGAATTAAAGCAACATTTAATTTCTTTTCATTGATTAAAAAATGCAAATATAGGAATAAATAACATATTTTATTAAATTTACTGAAAAAATATACATTTTTTAATATTCAACATGTAGGTCCTTAGGTAATCTGATACATTTTCACTAGGCTGAATTATCATTCATAAAAGACATTGCCTCAATTTTTTTCTTTAAAAATTCGTTTTTTCCTTCAAATTTTTTATAATTTGCATATAAACTATGGTTTCACTCCGTTAATTAATTTTATATAAAGATATCTAAAATTAGAGAAAATTATTTTATGGTCACCCTGTGTAATTATCAAAGCATCTATTGAAATTTTCTAGCTATTCAAGATAGCTTTTTACCTGAATGATTTTTAAATGTAATTTGTATTCCTCTAATTATTTTTCTTTGAAACTTGCAATTAATGGACCCAAAAATGATCACTGCATCATTTTGTACTCTTGGGAATTCATTGAATTAAATTTCATTTCATATTTGTATAAATTTTAATTATTTTTATATTCTCAAACAAAACATTCGTCGTTTCAAAAATCGTATGCTCTCAAATCCCCGGTGTTCTAACACTAAGGTTCTCATTATTTCTTTTAATTAACTAAATGTAATAAATATTTATTAAATTTAATTTGGTTTACTTCAAGAATTGGAGAAGGCGACGTACTCATATTTTATCCTTTTTGTCGAGTAAAGAACTGTAAATATATTCGTTTCTTTAAACAGTTGTTGCTGGGGCTGTTTTTTTTTGCTAGTTTGTTTGTTTTCACTAATAAATGAATCATTTTCTACTATACTTCACATTCAGGCGCATACAAAAACTGGAGCTTCATTTCCATTTACATCTCGTGATGTGTCCCCATCTGAAATTTTAATGAAAAAAATTAATTAAAATTATAATATACTCGAGACTTGCAGTGACATGAGTCTCAACAGGTCGAGCCGTGGCCGAATAAGGAGGATGGTACCTGAGCCGGTACCTTTTTTTTTGACAAAGCTCCATACTTCAACTAATATGAAGATGTTTCACTCCAAAAACCTAAATACGCATCACACTGGTGTATATGAAAAATCTTCTATGCAATCGGATCTTAAACCATCATTCTCCAATATAAGAATCCAAATTCTATATCTTGAAACTACTCATTCTGTTAGCCTGGTTGGTAGAGCGCTGGATCAAACTCCACAGCCGAAGATTCTTCGTGTGGGTGGTGGCTGGCTAAAGTTAAATTTGTCGTAATCACAAAGTCTTCCATGTGGAGAGTAATACCACTGGGGGTACTGGGTCAGAGGTGATCGTTCTCTGTTTCAGACCTAAATTGCTATCTGCGGATGAATGAATGAAATGCATGAATGAAGTCCGCTCAGTAAAAAGGTTTCGTGACGTGTGTAAGCTAGAAGTCGGACTTTTGCCCCCGGGTGTTCAGGAGTTCATACCCTTTTCCGTTGCTACTACATCCCTGCTTCCGTTGTAAAGTGGAACACGAGAACAACAACTCATTCAGTTATCTATTAAAAATTCATTCTTAAGCATTTTAATAGCTATAAGAACATATTCCATACATTATTTATGAAAAAGAAAGTAGCTCTGTAAATCCATCGGAAAATTTTTCTCAGTAGAACGCGGAAAAAATACTCATGAGAGAACATTCTTAGATAATCATTTTGAAAACAGAAAAGAAAGAGTGTAAATCAGGACCATTCTGGAATACTCATATAAAAAAATTCTTGTTTCAAAGAATGCGTATATTGCATAAATTTAGAATTTTTGCAATGCTCAATAAGCGCTTATATTTTTACACATTGAACATTTATGCATTATGTTATATTGAGTAAAACGAATTAAACATTTTGAAAGCTTTTTTTCTAACCAATTCATTCAAAATTTGATAGAAAACTACTATTGTATTAATAAAACAACAAATATTATAAAATTTCATTTACCTAAGTTGTTGCATTTTTGAGTTAACTGGTTTACGTGTGTACCGATGGAGAAATCGAAAGAGTTACTAATTCTTTACATTCTGGATTCTGAAACTGCAAGTAAAAATTTCACTTATCTAAATCATTGTCTTTCTCAGTAATCGTATTTACGGAATTTGCAAACATAGAGACCAAAACATGGTCAATTCTATGTTGGTTCAAAATTTTACTCGGGTCTACTTTCTAGATATTTAATTTTATACTGAATTTCAACCAACTAGTTGTCTGTTTAGTAACTGTCATGTTAATTTTTATTCAAACAAAATATTTGTGCTAACTTTTATTTACGAGACGAAATTTTGTTCAAAGGTAGCATGTCTTCCTCGTCATCTGGGCGTCCCGGGTTCGAGTCCCAATTTGGGCATTGTTGTTCTGTGTACTATCTGTGAGGTGTGTGAATGTACTCCCCTGTAAAAAAGGGACTTTGCAAAGTGAATGTTATGAGTGTGTAGTTAAGTCGTACTCTTGGCCCTATTTGATGCTACTTCAAAAACAAGAGACGCTCATTCGGCTTAAAAAGCTGACAGCCATCAGCGGGGTTGCACATGGCAAGTGCCATTAGCAACATTAATCAAATTAACTTAGCAACTTTAGCGCAATCAGCCTAATTCTAAGTCATTTTATTTCTTAACCCCTTCACTACAGCTGGTTTTAAATTTTACTTAGTTAAAGAAATACTCCTCCTTTAAAGAAAAAAAAAAGATTTCTTTTTAAAAAGTGTTATTTACCGAAATTGAACTTAATTAAACAAATTCAAACTTATATTTCAAAAAACCTTTGCTCAAAACGGTTCAGGTTTAATTCGTCTATCTTTGCTTCATTTATTAAATTGATTATTATTTATAGTATTACTTACTAGATTTTACCTTCGACTTTGTAAGCGTGAAAATTTTGATGTATATGTGTGCGAACTAACTGTCTGACGCCAATTAGGGCAACGCAAAGGCCCGAATTTTCTACATCATTTGGGTTGAAAAGATTAATCAGATTTAAAAAAAATTTTATTTACATTATTCTGTCGTATTTAAATTTAAAAGTACTACAAAATAAATCCAAAAAATCGATTAATTAACAATGTTTAGTTTTAAATTCATCAAACATTAAAAAAATAAACAGAATCGTTTGAAATAACCGATCGAAAACACGATAAACCTAGCCTTATTAGCACGGAGGAAAAAAACAGAAGTCTTAGTCATTTGGTGGTAGGGAATTGAAGATATTTAGCGAGAATGTTAGTTTTTAATTAATAAAAAATTAACCACTGAACTAACTGGATTAAATAGTAGGTTATGTCCTATTCTAAACTATAATCTGTCTCTCCTTAAAATTTCGTTTTGCTGTTTTGGCGTGATTAACTAACATAACATTTCGCATATATAATAGAAGTATAAATATTATTTTTTTCTCATTTCATCAGATTCATTAAGTGTCTTTGAATCTCTGACATCGATTCCTTCTTTAAATCACTCATTAGCCTTTAGTGCCCTTGAATTGCACGATCATCTTATATGTCAAGGATCCTCTATTTTACTTCGCAGGGTACCTTCTCACTTTGGAATAGCTAGCAATGAACGGAATGACATATTGGCAAAATCTGCCGCTACTATTTTAAACTGTCCTGTCCTTGTTCCTGTCCGTGATAGAAAAAAATACGTTAAAATCAACCTCCACTCAAAATGGCAAAGTGAATGAGACCTCAAGAATATAAATAAACTTAATTTAGTTAAACGTATTTATTGCTTACTGGCTATCTTATCTAATAAAAAGCAAGACACAAATCTTCCTCGATTAAGTTTAGGTCACACTCGATTTACGCTCAGGCGTTTGTTGTTTGGAGAGCCAGCCCTTCAGTGTACCGAATACTAACGTCAATGCCAATTGTCAGTTCAACACATTCTAATTGATTGCCCATAATTTATTCGCAACGAATCCACATGTTTTCAGTCTTCCTCTAACACTTTAAAAGACATTCTCCACAAAGTTAATTACCCACATCTTTTTATTTTACTAACAAGTAATATAAAAACCAATTCCTACTTTAGATATTAGGAATTTTTTTTTATTTTAGTTACTTATCTTTAAAAAACTTCAATTGTTGTTGTTCTCGTGTTTGTGGAAGGAGGGGTGCAGTAGCTTCTGAGGGCACGGGCCCCGGAACACTCGAATTACGATCACCTTCGACTCAATACCTCCAGTGGTGTAACTCTCGAAATGAAGAACTTAGTGACCAGGTTCTAACTCGCAGCATAAGCGACGCGAATCCAACACCCTACCAACTAGGCTATCCCGACCTGACAATTACAACTACTATAAAGGCGAGAAAATTAGTTTTTATTAATTAACAAAAAATGAATGAATTAATATTTTAAAAAAACTACATTAATATTAAATGTCATCCACTACAAGTTTTAAAAAATGTACTTGAACGTGAGTGGATGAATAAAGAATATTTTATTAAGGATTGAAAATTTGAATAAGATGTGTGTGTGTGTGTGTGTGTGTGTGTGTGTGTGTGTGTGTGTGTGT
>JAOUZG010020199.1:0-12024 GCA_026289955.1 Argiope argentata
TTTTTTAAAAAAAAAATTTTAATGATAAATCACGGGGAAAAAGAACCTATCCTCTGTAGGTGGAATTTTATAAATATAAATTTTAAAAATAAATATTACTCTTAGATAAGTCAAAATTTGTAAGCTTACCAATAAAATTATTATATATTTTTTTCTTAAGTTGTAATTTTTATTAAGAGACTTTCTTAAGTAAATGATTTTTATTTGAGACTTTGATGTTTTCAGTTTGCTCAGAAGAAAAAAACATGAAACTCAAATTTTTAATACATGTTATAAATTTTGTTTACCATTGCAAATTATTAACTATAAAAGGTATAGATACCATTTTTTAAAATCTATGCAACCAAAACCAGTTATTTTATTTTAACTTATAGAAATCATTAAAGGACAAACAAATAAAATTATGCCTTTATAATTTTTATTTACATACATTTAAAAAAATATAAAATACATATGATAATTATTTTTAAAAAATATGATTAAATGGATGTTTCAGTGCTCTTACCTATTAAAAAAAACATCTCAAAAGTAGTTTATCAACATTCCTTTTTCTAGACACAAAGAATATAAACATAGTATGGCAAGAATGTCAAAAATGATGAAATCAATTTTATTCAACAGAAACAACCTGAATACTGAACAATGTTTTCTTTATCACCTATAAAAACATAATATTGAACAATACAGTTTTAAAACAGAACATATCTGAAATGTATTTTTAAATTTTAAAGTTACATTGATAAAACTTACTCAGAACGAATATAAAATAAAACATACAATACAGCAAATTTAATAAACAAGAATAAGATCATGATAAATATAAATATAAGAGTAAAACAGGATCTAAAGAGGAGTTGAAAGAATATGCTTTTATAGAATTTTATTATTCAAAATTAATAGGTTAAAGTAGAAAAAAAAGTGAAAAATTCATGTAACAAGGAAGTGAGAAATAAAAAATATATAACAAATATTGCTACAGAAGTTGATGTTCAATGAAAAGACCAATATTTTTTAAAACAGAAATCACTGAAGTGCACAATAGTATAGCATGATATTATGATAACAATCAAATTCAGTTTAAATAAAGAAACTAATGACATTTCATTCTAACTATAGCAACAGTTGCCTGACATAAATCTGACTTGAATCTAATATAAATAAACAAATGTATTTGAAAAACTAGTAATAATGATCTCTGAACCATCCATTTTGCTCTTTAGTTATTAGATGTGATTACAAGGCAATAAAACAATAATATGAATTACTACAAGAAAAAGAAAGCTTTAAGGTTCACACTCAAAAAGTAAAAACCCCAAAATGCATTTTATTATAATGCCAAAAACTAAAAAACAAATACAAAAAATTATTTGATGTTAATTAATGGTCTTTGAAAGTTATACAACATGCAAGTAATTGATATTATGTTAGCACATATAAAGGACAGCCCCTACAAAATATTTATTCATTATAATTTTTGAAATGGCTCTTTCTACTGTATTATATAAGATATCTAGCAGTTATCAATTCTTTCAGTGACATTAAACTGAGTACAGTCATTTAAAATTTTATTTTCAACTTATATCCTTTTTTTAAAAAGTTCTTGTTCAATTTGAAAACTTTTATCTGTCATCACAAAATCATTCAGTTCTAATACATCCCTAAGATAGCTTTTAATTTCAAAAAATTCCTAGTCAGATATGCAATCACAGTGTAATGGTGAAATGAAGTTGACAGCTCTTGAAAGTATTATGACTATCATATCTTTTAAAATATTAGCTTCTTTATAAAAACTGGAAATCATTTGCTGTTCTGTTGGATTGATCTATTTCTATGCAGTCAATAATGAATCTGGAGTCTTTATTTTCAAAAACCAACTGGATTTTTATTTTATTTTTTTAAAAAATCAAATGGATGCTTTGACATATTTAATTTTTGAAGATCCGCTTCAAAATTAAAAGAAGAATATACAGAGAAAAACCTTTCTTTCGTGAAATTTGTCAATGCCCTCATTTTAATATTATTAACAATATTCTCAGGAATGAATCTTTTTCACAGAATTTTGAACTTCATTTTGTAATTTGTGAATTATTTCAGTAAAAAGTAGCATTAAAGTAAGTAGCATTCCATTTACCAAATTAAGAGCACTTTTAATACAATACATCAATTATAAATGCTGTTAACAATCAATACAAAAATTGAATTTTTCAGTAATTGGAAAAGATCCATTTATTTAATAAATCTTAAAGAAATTTATTCACCTCCACCCAAGTCAGCAAAATTTCACTAATTTTCAGTTAAGAGATATAGTTTTTACAATAAAAGTTTGTTTACTTACATCAATTAAATATAGATAAGATTTTGTAGGATAAATGTAATGTAATATTCATGTAAATACTTCAAAATCTTCTAAGAATATTCAAAATTATCAGAAAATTCCATCAAATGTCAAAGAAAATTAGAAATGCATTGAAGATTTTGTTTAATTGTCCCCATTTGTTTTAGACAGCAATACACGTACCAATTTCTTTTCCTTTGAGAGGGTTTTCTAAAAAAAATTACTGGAACAGTTTTTGGGTTTCAAAATTTTGTGAATATAAACACACTAAATGAATTCTTGAAAATAAACGGCGCATATCACAACTTCGAAAATAACAACCTTCCATTCCAAAGCTAACAACCAATGTCAGGATTGTTGAAAGGAAAGTAAAAAAATGCATTTTATCATGGCATTAACTTGTGTTTCACATTAAAGCATCCAGCAGCACATCAGTCTTTCATCTTTTAACTTTAACAGGAAGAAAGAAAACGACTCAAAATTACAGCTACTAATGTAAACAAAAAATCCGCTTCATACTTGGTGGAGGGCGTTAATGACAGACTCATCGAGGAAAGCTTTGCGGATGAAGACTTAAATGCCATGCGCAGAAGTCACATGTCACGTACCTTTGACGTCACATGAATTGATCCCATTGAAATCTGTTGGGGAGAGCCGTGGTTTACGATTTGTGTCAGTCGAATTACAGTAGAGTCCCTGTTCTGCCGTACAATTCATCGGATACATCGCCGATCATGCTCTTGGAAAACTGCGCTCGAACCGCAGTTACGTCTTCTAGAGAAGGACTGTGGGTTCCGATTCCAACCTTTGAGAACTTTTGATATAGCTGCTTTTGAGAACCCAGTGAGATCTGCCGTCTTCGAAATAGAGGCTCCTGCTAAATGGGTACAACAATAAGTCCTTTTTCAAATGGTAAAGATCTGTCGCTTTTCCCATTTTACTTCAGTCAGCGGGAAAAGGATTCTTACACTTTACTGATATTAGCATTCTAACCACGTGAAACCCACATCATAACAAATCTCAAAAGTTTCTAATTCGCTGGCCAATTATCTATATAAGGCTTTGCGTACTTGAGTTATCGCATTTACATATATATGCGAAAATACGGAGGAAAAGACAGATTTGTCAAATATAGTTTAAAATTTGATTAAAAAATGTTTATAGTTTACATACTAAAACGTTATACTAAGTTTCATTCAATTAAAACCTGTCATTTTTGAGTTATTGCATTTATATTCATGAAAAAGTACAGATGGACTGATGATCAAAATTTGGTAGAGATCTAAACTCCAAGTACCAAATTTTGTTTATTCAATTCTTTAAAGTTTGTATATATCATGTTTACTTCTGTTTAAACAGATAGATAGACATCAGCATAAAGTTCATTTGAAAATTGAAAGAAGTCTACAAATTAGATGTAAACTCGAATGCAAAATTTTGTTTAGTTCAACTTTTTTTTTCAGTTTTCGCATACTGAGCAAAATGAGTTTTCAAATGCATTCCAAAAAAGGAACATTTTGGAAAAATTCTTCAAAATCTGAACTCCCTTCTCTTTTTTTTTAATAATTGCAATACAATATTAATCAAAAGGGTGAGCAGATTGAAGATATTTTTTTCAAATTAGAATGGCAATGGATGGCAACACGTATTGTACATCATATATAAAAGTATTTTTTTTTTCTTTTGCATTCAAATAATCCCCCTAAAAAAGAGGTGCTGCTGTTAGAGAGTGTTTTTATTGGCTAATGCTACAAGATAACACAGACTTTGCTAATTATTCTTTTTAACAAACAGATAGTTTAAAACAAACGGGTACTTTGAAGAAAATTCCAAACTTGTTGGATGATAATTTATTACATTTTCAGTTGGTTTGGAGGAACCCAATCTTCAACGAAGCCCGAATTTTTCTTTTTCTGTGCTCGCCAAATGCATTACATATTGGTAGTAGTTAGTAGCTAAAATCCTTTTCCAAGACTGTCGTTTGCCTACTAGATAATAGAAACATCTTCTTCTTTTTTTAAAAAAAAGGGACATTTTACAAGTTGCGACGTATAAAGAAGGAATCATTTGTTGCATTGCAGCTTTCTATTCCTTGTAAGCTCTCCAAAGACATGCCACAATGTGAAAAAATTTATGGTTGGTTCAAGAAATTTGAAAAAAATATTTTATACGCAAAGGTAAAATCACTGGTCTCCTCGCAAGTCTGGTGAAACTGCTGAGTGGCTCTGAATTCCTATCGAACTTGATAATAGAAAGTCTACATGCAGAGAGTTGGGAATTTTTAGAACAATAAGTTCAATAATCAAGCTGGAATATAGCATCAAATAGAGCTAATGCTGTAGATAACTAACAAGCTCAGTTAATTCCACTATCTAGCAGTTTATTGCATGGTTTATTTACTATTATTCGTTAGAAATAAATATTTTAATTTTGAAATCAGTTCCTTCTTTTTGAATAATTCTATACTTTCTTCAATTTAATTCTTATACAAAAAGAAGAAAAACAGATCTCTGGGGAAGAAATAATATAAGCAAGAAAGCATGTCAATACAAAATGCTTTGATATTCCCAACGCAATAGAAATGTAAGAATTACATATTAATTTTTAAATAAATCTGTATTAGCTTTGAATAGTTGATAAATCTTCTATGATCTTATGAAAGTAAGTTACTGAAAAAAGCTGGATTATAATAATTAATGAATTTCTTTCAAAACTCTTTTTATTCTTTTCATTTATTTATTTTGGAAATGGAATGAATTGTGTTTTCTATTTAATTTATAATTTCAGTATATCTACACGAATCAAAAACAATTTAAGATGTTACCACTTTCTTGTTAGAAAATTTCATAATAAACAAAGCAAATTAAAATGTCGTGAACATTTTTGTGTCCAACAGCATTTATAAGGTTCAGTTTTCAATGGTTTTGTATTTGATGGCATTAAGTTTTTCTATTTTCAGTTGTCTTCTCTTTTACAATTACTGACAAATTTGTTTCCGCTTTAAAGTTTTGAATTCCATATTCGAAATCCGATTCCACTAACGATCATGTGCTCCTGTTCGAAACCTTTGAGAAGTTGTTTACGAAAATCAAGTTTTGATGCTAGATAAATTTTATGTTGAATAAGGCCAGAAGTGTCAGACGAGAAAATACCAAATCAGCCGACACACGTCATCTGATGATGACTTAAAATTACGAAATTTGTTCTATGGTGAAATTCCACCACAGTTCCAAAATAGCCAATATGTTCCTTCGAAGTAGAATGTTATTTTAACCTGATTGACTTTAAGTTTATCTCTCGTTTATATGTTAAGAATTTCTTTTTCTGTCTTTATAGACAAAATTCAAGCACATAATTCTTTGTTTCTATTGCGGGTAATGTTATTTCTTTTGCTTAATGAGAATTAAGATTTGAAGCAACGATACCGTGGATATTTTTTTCAAAAGTTCATATAAATAAAATTATTTATTTAGTACTTTTCAAGCAATTTTCTTTTGAAAGAAATTAATCATTTATTCTTTTAAGAAACTTTATTATTTTGTTATGGATAAACGTATTTCTTTTAATAATAAAAAGAATTTCCGAGGTTATACTGAACTGAAATGAAGGGGGTTTTAAAATGTAAACAAGCACAGATGTGTAGTTTTTGAATTAGGTTATTGTAAACATTTGTTCGAATGACGTTCTAAAAGCATAAAATGTAGCTTTCGATAATTATACTATGACTGTTATAGTTATTAATTTGATATGATCTATATTGTAGCAGTTACTCGAACTGATTTTTTTTCAAAAAATTTGTTCTATTTTTATTCTTTCTTCTTATGTTAAGTTTCTATTCCTCTCTTCGTTTCTGATCGTGTATTTATTAATTTGCAGACATCATTTATTTGATAAAAAATACCTATTAAATAATTAGAAACAAATTATCACTAAAATATATCATTAGTAAATATTCTTATATTTTTTAATTGTGAAAGAATTTTAAATATGTTAACGAAAACAATAAAATTTGTCAAGTTGAAAGGTAAAACCGGAACAATCGTTAGAGAACATTACCTAAGAGATGATATTCCATGCTACAGTCCTCTTTGTCAGAATTGTCCTTCAAATAATATAGGTGAGTTATTTTAATATAGATAAAACCATTTAAAAAGTTCCTCTGACTTTCTGTTATAAAAATTTAAAACAAAAATTTTCTGTTATTTATAGATAGACAAAAAAAAACAAGATTACAAACAAAAACTTCTTAAATTGGTTAAATTTAACTTGATAGCTAAATGGGGTCATACATTTGAATTTTGGGCTCAAAAAAAATTACAAAAAATATCTCAGAGGAAGGATATTTTTCATCCTTAATTTGAAAAACAATTCTCAAATTCATTCTTATCTTTAATATTTCAAGTATCACTGACCTATGTTTATCCTGATTTTCAAAAAAAAAAAATCTCATAAACAAAATTATTATATTTTTTTCTAACAGAGAAGGAGATTTGTAATTTAAAAATGTTAAGAATTTTTATTTGAAAATTTCAAACTATAATCAGTATTACATTCTCTTTTTCTTAGCTAGTTAAATTAATGAAAAAAACATTTAAGTTTCAAATATAACTTACAAATGTGTTTATAAAAAGAAGAATTTGTATTTAAAATATTGTGATTTGGTTCTTAAATATTAAAAACATTCTAAGAATTATTCATCAAAGATTGCATGCTAACAGCTTCTTTCAAAATAAAATTTTAAGCATATCTATGAATCAATTGCATACAGTTAGTATTAAATTTCATCAATGGCATAGGCTATTTTAAAGGATTTTAATTTTCAGTTTTTCAATCAATATATCCTAATTTTGTTTAATATGCTTCATGTCTTATAATGTAATATTATTAATTATAATAAAAGAAGTTTTTTTTCTTACTTTATGTGTTTGTTTATTTTATTAGTTTTTCCAATTATTCACCTTTTTATTTGAATTGCTAGTTCATTGCAAATTTCTTTAATGCATCAAAAAATTTGTTACTATATTTATAGCATCAAAAAAAATGGGAATATAACTAGATTCATAAAAGATTACGACTTTCTAAATATATATTATTTGAATTCTCATTGCACATTATCTTATTGTACAAAAATTTGTAGCTATCTTATGAATAAAATGTGAGGAACATATGTTTCATTCTTATTGCTAAACATTTTTTTAATAATATATATATCATTAGAAAAATTCGCTACTTATGTATTCTACTGTCTTCAACG
Organism: Argiope argentata; assembly: GCA_026289955.1. Classification (NCBI taxonomy): domain Eukaryota; kingdom Metazoa; phylum Arthropoda; class Arachnida; order Araneae; family Araneidae; genus Argiope; species Argiope argentata. Next base: position 7,590 of record JAOUZG010020199.1, read on the forward strand.
GTTTAGTAACTTTTTGGTAATGGATTTAAATTTGGCAATAAAGATCAATGGTTTACACCATTGCTGGATTGCCATAATTGGGGGTTTAGCAATTCATTGCCCATTACTTCAAATTTGGAGGTACATTTGAATGGTTTAATACATAAGTATCAAAAATTCAATGAAATTTTTCATTTAATTTTTGAATATTTCAATTACTTATCTTATTTACTTTTACTTTTAAGATATAAACCAAATGTTTGTCTGATTCACTTTAATTTCTGTGGATTGTAACTCATATCATTCTGTTCTGGCATCTAAATGAAATTATTCTGCTTGAAGATGAAATTAGTTAATGTACAAGGCTATTGAAAACAAATATACCAATTACAAATGGCAATAAATTGTAAATAACAATGCATAAAACAGAAGAAAATGTTCATACGAAATGCTGCACCTATATAACTTCCTTTTGGTCATTCAGGTATTGATATGATTGTAATTTCACTACCAAGTGAAGCTTTCTCTGTATATAATTTCTGCTTATTCATGTCTATTTACATAGAATGTATAACATACTCAAATAAAGTAATTACAGATATAAATAAACAGGTAAAAAGTAGTCTTATTATTAGCTAACAGGGTACATATATATATATATATATATATATATATAATGTGAAATAGACTAGTGAATTGATATTGCCTGATCAAGAAAAAAATATATGTTAGCAGAACTGTAAGCTTTTTTTTTTAATGCATTCACATTTGTTCTTGTTATTTTTTACAAGAATCTTATATCCATTTTTAATCTGTATAGTTGTATTGAATAACCCTGTATTTAACTCCCTTTATCTCTTATATATCAATATTACTAATATCATCATGATTTTTCTTTTAGGTTCTAAAAATATCCAGCTGGCTGAAAATGCCACACATTATGCCATTCCTTGCTTTGACATTGTTCAGAATTATTTAGAGTTGCTTGAATTCCAAGAATTGAAAGGTCTTATCATTTTACAAACTATTGCTTCCAAGGTAAAGTGATTGAGGTAGCAACTTGTGAATTTATTTCTAATATATTATTTAGTTTTAAAGTTAGTATGTAAAGTTATATTCAAGTCAATTTAGTCAGCTATAAAACTGTATAATAAATCTGACAACAAAAGATGGGGAGTGAGAAATCATTTAAGAAATTGTGATTTTATTTGTATATGGAATGTGTTTGCAGTTATATATTCCCCCCCCCCAAAATGCTGTGAGGTGTAACCTTACTTATATACAAACCCTATGTGCTGATTAGGTATTGTTATAAAATTGAATTTAATAAAAATCATCAATGTCTTCTATATATATAAAATAATAGTTTCTTAAAACTACTCTGCTATTATATTATTTATGAATTATTGGAATAATAAGTGGTATTTATTGTTAAGTACTATAAATAATTAATATTATAATAGCAGAGTACAATAAGAAGTTATTTTTATCATTGTAAGTACAATGTACAATAGAAATTGTTATCATTGATATTTTTTCAAATAATTTTGGTTTTAACAATTTAAGATTCTTTTTAATTTCTCTATTAAAATTTTTTATTTTTATGAATCTGCCTTTATAAATATTTAAATAAAAACCTATAAAATAGTTTATATACTATATGAATATATTTCAGGATAATTCTTATCTTATACTAATATATTTTTCATTTTAGATTATTCAAAGTTCTGGCCACCGTACTTTCAACCGACTTCTAAATATCTGTAAAGATATCCGCCGTGGCAGTATTATTTTTCTCAATGAAAACTGTCAAAAGTCATATGTTCCAAGAAAAATATCAGAATCTCTTGAAGAATGGTTTAATAAGTATGTTCTTTTTGAGAACTAGGATGATATGTTTGCATACATGGTCAAATTATAAATATTGATTCATTTGCTACTACTTTGTGAAATTACCTATTGTATCCATTAGACTCTAACCTCGAGTTTTCTTTAATTCAAGAGTGCCATGAAACTTAATATATTAATTTCATTCTTGTCAATAAAAAAAGGTATGTTTATGTTAAAAGTAAATAGAAATTTGTTTGTAATGAGTAAACATATATATTAATAACATAAAAGCATTAATGGCTATATCAATACTTGTTCTACACTTATTCACTCTTAAATATCTATAGAGAGAGAGAGAGATTCTGATATATATACATATTTTGTGAGTTCAAAAAATTTAGCTGTCAAAATATGATTATGTATATGTGATTAGAGATTATTGAAACTGGCTTTTAAAATTCTGTCTTTGAAAAAGTAGAAATTTTCAGAACTGTAAGTTATTAATTGGAGAAAATTGATTCTTTATTGCTATTCGGATATATTGTTTAATAAATATTTTCATTTAATCACAGGAACTGTTTTTGTTTTTAAGTAGCATTAAAAAACTTTCTACCAGGGCACACTTATTTGCCCTGAAAACTTTGCCCTTTGTTGGATTTGTGTCTAAAGTTCAATATTGTAACATAAAAATCTCAAACTAGAAATCATCCAACAAGTGTATATTTTTGAATTATATTATTTTATATTGTAACATAAAAATCCCTTGGTAAAATTAATCCAACAAATGTATGTTTTTAAATTATCATATTATTTTATATTATAACATAAAAATCTGTTGCTATAAATCATCCAACAAATGTATATTTTTAAATTATCATATTATTTTATATTATAACATAAAAATTGTCCAACAAGTGTTTATTTTTTAATTATCATGCTGACATGCAAATAAAATGATAGACAATTTGCTATTTGATGTATTTGGCTCAAAATTTGATGCATATTTATAGGTAGAGATATTGAAACTTTTCAATTCATTGGTAGTATAAATCTTCTTAATAGAATTGTCAAGGTCTTTATTCCTCTTATATTTAAAAAAAAAAAAAACTACTTGCATGAGAGGATAGTAAAAGTATTGTCAAAATTCTGAGATAAATGTTTTTTCAATGTAGTTATTTAATTAACTGTATGTAAGAAAAAATTGCCCTCATTAATGAAAAAGTTTCTTTTATATTACATAATTTTGTTTCTTTAATTAGAGCCAACTCAGGCACAAACAAAAATTTGAAGTTGGTTTTGTGGATTGAATTATAAATCACTAAACTCGATTGCAATAAGATAATTGATATGAGATAGATTTAAATATGAGAAAAGCATTTAATTTAAATATTTTCAAATAAATAATGGAGTTTTGCGTGGACTATGGGTTTTCCCTCCTTGTGGAGTTTTGATGTTCCATTTTAAAAACAGAAAACAGTTTTACTTTTTGTACAGATTTTTTTTAGATTATACTGTTAATTAAAAATAGCTTTAATATTTGACAAGTTCTAAAAACCAAACATAATGGACTCTTTGAGCCTTGATTTAATTTTACATAAAAGTTCTTGAACCTTCCATTTGTTTTATTACTTCAGTATAAAAGATTTCAGCCATATACTGCTAGCTTGTAAGGTGAATAATATGTTTACTTTATTGCATTGATAAAGAATTCTTAAAGTGAATATGATTTAATGAGGAATTTTTAGAACTTCTGCAATAAACATGAATTAATACTTCAACGATAAGCATAAATACTGGACAAAGCTAATCATGCCATTTGAAAGTTAATATGAATCTAAGGCTTTTCTAAGGATATGTATTTAGGCTCTTTAGTAGATATAACTAATTAAAGTGGGGAAACAATTACTATTGGCAAAGAAAATATTTCTATAAGTACTATTTTTGAAAGGAGAAAAGGACATTCATTTATTTAAAAAATGATGATGTACAGACTTTCATGCTTGAATGATCATTCTTTTAATATGATTAGGAAATGTCGACCATTTAAAATTCCAAAAGATATAAGATTGTTTGAAAAAGCTAAAAAAAAAATTATATCTCTTGATACTGTATGCCTATAAACATTTGTGTTTTATATATTTTCTTATAAAATGAATATTTACTGCTGTATTAATTCAAAATCAAGATTAGTTTCAATATTTTATGTACATAATTATCCTTTTTCTATTTTAGATGTTGTGCTCAAGCAACCAACTTCTATGCTGAACATTTAAAAGGAGCTATTCCCATTATTTTGATAACAGAAAATATTGAGGTAATGAACTGATTATAATAAAATAAGTTGTTCTTTCTTAACTTTTATTTTGTTTGTTTGTTTATTGTTTACTCAGAAAATTTGCTTTCGAATTTTTCTCTATTGCTTTCATTTTATGAATTAATCTAAATATTTCATTTCCTAATATCAGAGTGTTGATACTTTATTATATTAATTGCTTGCAAAAGTTGTCAATTAATGTGCATTAAATAGTTTGTCAAGTGAATTTTAAGAGAAAAATTATTAGCCATGATAATAAAGAACAAATCTTGAAATTTAAATTTCTGAATGAAATCTTTATGTTTATCTTTT
>JAOUZG010020204.1:0-34413 GCA_026289955.1 Argiope argentata
TTCCCACTAAGAAACCATTCTTAGACACCATTTTTTAATTTTTTTTTCTCCTCTTCCAACGAGCATCCAGAACCTCTTTAAAAAGCGATATAAACAAAATCGTCTGCCAACTGCGTAGAAGTCGTTTGCGAACTGATTCAACAGTTGAAATTTCGCCTTGCCAGGTGCAGCGAATCATTTACGATTCTTCCCTTTTTCTAATTGAAACTTAATCATTTTTTATAGAGTTTCTGCTTGGAGAACATTTATTTTTCTCTCGTAGATCTTTTCTAGAAGACCACATTTTTTGAGAAAGGAAGAAAATAAATATAAATAAAAAACTTTGGAATCACCCATTGTTAAATATTCTGAAACATGGCTGACTTCGTTTTGTTTGTTTCCGAAAAGTAACGGTTCACTGCATGAAGAACTGGTGATCTTTAGAGCGACAAAGAAATTTTGGCTTCTGTTGTGGAATTAGATAGTAGTTTTACTTCTTTTTTTTTTCCCTCTTTTTTTTCCCTTCTTCTTTTGAACTGTGTTTAGCTAAAGAAGTGACTTTGAAAAAATGTTACTAGTGATTTATCACTTATAAGAAGGAAAAAAAATCCCTAAAATTTTAAGGATGAGGGTTAATAGTTGTGACCCCATAAGGGATAGTTCAAAAATTACAATTTTGCAGCTGAAAGGTTTTGATATTTTTTTTGAATTAATGTTTTTGAATTAATGTTTTTGTAAGACAATTTTTGTTTATTTTCCTATTTGTGAAAAAAAAGAGATTATTTTTTTAAACGCAGAAAAAATAGCTGCTAACATTTCTAAGTAGAATTCTGAAGGTTGATTAATTATTGCAATGGTTCTAATGATAAGATTGCAGATAAATTTCTGCAATTATTATCGATTATGGTCTCTAAAACACAGAAACATCCTTTGTTCATATATTTATCTATATATATGTAATAGTATGAATGAAATTTTAATTTTGCTACATCTTCCTTAATATTGACCAGAAAAAAAATTAATTAGCCACATTTACCCCTTATGAAGATGAACAACGTTTCTTCTTAGAATTTTTAGATAGATGAAGTTGCTTAGAAGGTAAGCTAAAGCAATTATAAGGGCTAAGAAGGGAATTTTAAACCTTAATTTTAACTGCCTTTAACATTAACAATTTATATAACCAATTCAAACAAACAAATAAAAAAATCCTGCTATCTTTTTCTATTGTTTGAATTTTGTGATATTCGTGACCCTTGCTTCTGTTTCACCCGACAAAATTAAATGCACGTGGTGTAAAGATAAAAAATTGAATAAAGCTAAAAATAAAGGATGGGAAAGATTTAATGGCAACATTTTGTAAAAATGGCCAACTTAAAAATTTCTATTGCCAGCATGCTTTCTAGTTTCATATTTATTTTAAATGCACTTTTTTATTTCAAAACTTTAGCTAGTTTGATATCTCTTTGATTTCATTTCTGAAGTATTATTACGTATATACTTTATTATCATGTCAGAACATGATATTGTTTTGGGAATGAAGTTTTCTGGTGTCAACAAAAATCAGTAGGCGAAAAATAAAAATTTTATTATCTGCATGAGCATTTCAAAAAATCTGCTTTTAATATCGTGATGCCATGCCATTTACAAAAGCTTTGATTAAATAGTAATAAGTTAATGATTACAGCAAATAAAACATAGAAAAATGTCCTTTTGAGCACGTGATTATATGAAATGAAATAAATAGGAAATGGGATATATATTTTTTAACAATCAATGCGAGACAAAGTTTTTTTGGATCGTTTGCAATACCAAAGTGACTCATTCTATTAAAGCATTAAAATGAATAAAAATATAATTTAACTTGCACGAGCACGTGGTGCTTGGTCGTTCAAGAAATGATGTTCTGACATGATACATTCAAATATGCATTTCATTTTAATCTTATTAAAAATATTGTAATAATAAAAGACAACGGTTATAGCCTTAACTCAAGTATGGCTGCTTTTATTAACTGAATAATAGTGATTAATCGCCATAAAAGGTCACCAAAGTTAATATGTTAATCTATTAATTACATTTGTCAGTGATAATGCGATTAAGCCTAAAATTTTACTAAGCATACAGTTAATACACAACTGCAGAAGACACTTAAAAAACAATTGTTAAATACACTTTTCCTCCAATTAACAATTGTAATTGAAATATTTAAATGAATGGAAAATCTGATTTTGCAAAATCAGCTGTGAATAGCAGACGATTTTTTTCCTGCAATATCAATAAAAAAATCAAAAGATAAATTCCTATTTCTATCCTAAAAGTTATTTTTAGTATTTAATCAAAAGAATAATATTTAGAAATAATAATTAATTGTTTTCAAAAATGTTTAAAATTCAGAAATAAATTAATAACTAACTTGGGCACTTGTTAAAACTTCAAAGCTTTTCATTAAAATAAATATTGTAACTAACCTAGATCTGTATATTATTTTTATAATCGTACTTTGGTATTATTTATTTTGCAATAAATATAGCATTGTTTGTTAGCATTATAAATATTATCTATAGTTTTCAACCTACATTTTTTACGCTGAGTTATGTTGGTGAATTTATTCTTTACTTAGAATCAAGATGAAAGTGTGTGTTGGCGCTCTACAGAGAAGAATTATTGGCGTAAAGCTACCAGACTTGGCACATTTATATTTTGAAGAATGATTTTGTGCAACTCGAGGCGATTTTTTTAAATAAAATGTTAATTAGAATTTTAAATGAAACAAAATTTTGGCATTAATTCGGAATTTAGATAAATTCTGAAATTAAATTTCCGATTATTAATTTTGGATAAATTCCAAAAATGTTGCAATAAAGAAATTTTTACACAATTTTAAAATTTAAAAAATATATACTTTCAATTATTGATATTTTTAGTTTTAATAAAATTTTTAAAAAATATTTTAAATACATTTTCCAACTAGAAAATAAAAGTACTTGCGAATTCTTAACGAATAATAAATAATAATGAATCAATTCTTTTAGCATTAAATGTATCACGATCGATGATAGAAAACAAGAATTCTAAAGGAACTTCAAACCAATTAATTATAGAAAACATTAAAGTTGCAGATTGTTTTTCTTTTTGTTTTTACAATCTGAATAACTATCGATAATAAAACGTGTGAAATAGTGAAATTAAACTTCTGTTCCTAACAGAAATCATTACTGATAAAACAGATACCAGAAAAGCAAACGATATATTTACTTATTTCACAGAAGAATAAATAAAAGATTCATAGTTATTTGAAATACTGCTACTGTGAAGCCATCTTTTTCATTGTTTTAAGCTATAAATTAAGTTGCATTGTGAAAAAGATTTTAAAAAATACGATTGTTTCGTCATTGAGATCGTTCTGAAAATAAAACTAAAAATTGGATTTTGTGATGAATCAGAGAAACTTTTTATTCGTTGAAATTCCACCGAGATATTGCACGCATTAAAAAAAATAAAGTTTCGTATACAAAAGACTTCAAAGCCGAATAATTATATTTTTTAATTCCTACAATTAGCTCACACTCTCCCTATATATATATCTTGTTCGAATTTTCAGTCATTAATAAAATATTTTCTATTCATCCACTCAAGTTCAAATAATTTTTTAAAACTTGTAATGGATGATATTTGATGTTAATAAAGTTTTTTCAAATATTCATTCATTATTTTTTATTAATTAATTAAATACTAACTTTCTCACCAAAAATCTTCATTTCCCCACTGCCAAATAAAAAACGAATTTAGTTTTTTTTCTTCCCCCCCCCACGCTAATGAGGTTAGATTTAACTTGTTTTCTGCCGATTATTTCAAACGATTCTGTTTTTTTCTTCTTCTTAATCCTTGATGCGTTTAAAATTAAACATCGGTAACTTATAGATTTTTCAATTTGAAGTATTTTCGAATTAAAATAATATAGAATAATGAAAATTAAAATTTTCTAATCTGTATTGCTTTACCCCAACTGGCTTAGAAAATTATCGTATTTAATTTGCCTCAATTGGCGTTAAAAATTCAACGCCAATTGATTGTATTCTAAGTCTGTTTTCATTTATTTTTATCGGATATGAATATGATTTTAGATTGGCCATATATAGTTTTTTGATCAATTATTTATATTAATTGTAATTAATGATTAAAAAGTAACTAAAATAAAAAAATTTGTGGTCCTTTGTTGGAATTGACTTAATTTTTTATACTACTTGTTTGTATTTATATTTAAAAAAATCTGATTTTTAGTAAAAAGGTTTTTTTATTAGTGCAAGTTTAATCATTTGCATTTCCAATTAAAATTTCAGGAATGTTGACAAAAAATAAGAGAAATGTATTGCAAAATGAATAGGACAGCAAGAGGTTTCTAAGAAATATGAATTATATATTTATCGAAATTCGAATCTTAAACATATTTTTCTGAAGAAGCCATTAAAATCCAAGTTTTTAACTGAATAAAAAAAATACATATTTTAAATTAGAATTATAAAAATTAAATATAAAATAAAATATTTAATTAAAAAAATATTTAATTGAAATATTGTTGACAATTAATCCCGATGAATCAGCTGGTTCGTCAAAAGTGGCTAGTTCAGTATACGAACGGAACTTAGGTTCACATTTCTCCTCTAATTTATCAAAGTAGACTCTTCTGAAATTACGTAAGTCTTACGTCACACTCGTCAACTTGTCAGAGCCAGCTCTGCCAGATTCTTTTCAACTGATAACAAAGCCAAACGAGAAATTCGGCATAGAGTGTAAGTTTGCAGTTAAGCTGATAGTAGGTCGGGGTGGGGTGAGGGTGGGGATAGGGAGGTCAGTATGTTTGTTTTATTTTGTTTTATTCTCCTTCATTTTTAGTGACCAGAAACCATTAACAATAGGAAATCACATTTGTGATTACATTGAGTTCCAGAAATAGATCAAATTGCAATTAACGTCCTTCACTTTCTTCTATTTCATTTCATTAGCCTTGAAAAGTGCTTCTAAGATGGAGACAAGCAGTTTTCTTCAAAAGTTGCAATAGTTAAGCTTTTATTAATCTAGTACTTCCGACTGATATTTGTAAGTAGAATTTCTCACAATGAATGGCAAAGCCTGACGAATTAAATGTGAATGCAAGAGTTTTCTGAAAAAAAAAAATGCTTTTATTAGCGATACATCGATGGTTCGAAATTTTTTATCTGAAAAATGAACTTATTAAACCTGAAAGATTAATTCTGCTATAGAAACTTCGATAATGAACTCCTTGATCCAAGGTTGGATTAACCTTGGAACCTGCGGATTAACCTTTGTCGGATTAACCTTGGAACCTGCGTATTTTGCTATATAATCGCGCTATAAAACCCCCTTGCACGCACTTATTGAGCCTATAATGGGATGCAAAACGTGCCCCCGCACCCGTACAATAATATTCCATGGGAGTGTGTGACGTCATTCACCCCTAGCGACCGCCAATGGAATCCGCGAAAAAACGAAAGGGCGCAAATTTCGCCCCCTTCTAATTTACCTAGAATCGTTTGACTGGTGGCAAATGATAGCCCTGGTGACGGAGCATCAGCCCATACCACCGGAAACGCTGACTCCTCAAACGGAAGCGCGTAATGTGGGGAGGTGTGTTCCTTCCCCCCTCCGTAGGTTAGCATGTAATTGCGTATTTTGCTATATAATCGCGCTATAAAACCCCCTTGCACGCACTTATTGAGCCTATAATGGGGTGCAAAACGTGCTCCCGCACCCTTACAATAATATTCCATGGGAGTGTGTGACGTCATTCACCCCTAGCGACCGCCAATGGAAGCCGCGAAAAAACGAATTCCAAATTAGATATTAATTGTAATCAGTAAAAATAAATATTTCAAATAGCAAGTATTAAGGTGAAATGAAATAATAAAATATTTGAAAGAAGATCATCTACAAAGAACTTGACTGATGAAATTTAACATATGAAAATTAAAAGATCAAAAATAATTTTAATTTTTTGTATAGGTAGCATAGAAAAAATCTGGTAATCTTTCGGAAAATTCAAATTAGAAAATTTGATAATTATCGATACCTCCGAAAGTTTCGATGCCCTCAGTAACGTGGCAAAGAGGGTCTCAAGAAGGGTATAGATATGATGGGGGGAATTCTTAGTCGGGGCCAAGGGGGACTAAGGTGACCTGGTTGTAAAGTCTGGGCTTCAAAACCTGAAGGTTTCAGGGCCGAAGCCCAATTCTATTGAAGACCATCGAATAAACAAAGTTGGTGAACGTAAAATCCGGTTGGGCCAAACGCTGTCCCTCTGGCGTGATGCTGAGAGTGTTGTGCAAGCTCAGGTGTCGTCCTCGTCATCTGACAATGGTTCAAAAATATGATGTCCGTCCCAAATTAGACCTAGTGTGGCTCTTAAACGGGGAATTAATAAAACTAAACTAAGCCATGCATACAAAGCCCTAATGGTTTAATATCTTTGTTCTTATATATAAGAGAAGTGTGAAAATATAATGCCACGTCCCGTGCGCTGTTTTCTTTTGGAATGACACTGATGTCGATTAGGGGGCAACAATCATATATAAGATTCTTCCGCTGTTTATCTTCGCTATGCCATTGGAAGCCTATAGATAGCTTATTACCTCTATTTCATTATCTTTCTCCTTTTCACGATGAAGATGCCGTGTCCGCTTTTTACCACTGGAAGAGGGGTGCAGTAGCTTCTGAGGGTATGGACCCCTGAGCACCCGAAGGCAGAAGTCTGACTTATAGCTCATATGAGGATGAATCAAACACACACACGCTTGCACATCCTGTTTTTACAGGGGGCACATTCCCACATCTCACAGATAGAACAACCATGCTCGAACCAGGGCTCGAACCCGGGACTCACAGAACACGAGGAAGACGCGCTACCTCTGTGCCAGAAAGCCGGCTTCACCTTACCATATAATACTAAATTGAGATTCGACCAAGTTAGGCATAGATAAAAATCTTTTACCGCAATTCATTTGTTGCCGATCGAAACTTTGACCTCAGAATTGGTTGCCAGTTTTCAGAATTTCACAAAAAATAAAAAATAAAAAATGATTTAGCTTAGTTTGATATAGATTAATAGCCCCGTGTATTGAAATCATAACCCGATTTCGCATATAGTAGCTATCATATGCTCGAAGTCATATGATAGCTACTATTTTTAGTCGTTTTAATGATGATTTTGTCACCAATTTTTGGTACTAAAGCATTTCCGAGACTAGTTATGTACAATGACTTAACTTAAATGGGGAGAAAGGGCCGTAGATGCTATTAGCACAAATCATAGAAAGAAACGTGGCGACAAAGTATCTTTTTTTATGCATGCGTAGAATAGAGAAAGTATAATAATCGTCAAAAAATTCTAATTCGAGAATTATGCGAATCTTTACACATTAGACTACTCTGAGTCCGAAAAAAATGAATTTTTGGAGTTGTTTATATCTCTGTGTGACAAAGATAACTCAAAAACGCTTTGATCAAGAAGGATGAAATTCAGAATGAGTTGTGTTGTGACTAATGGCACTTGCCTCGGACAAGCCCCTGCTACGATCAACAGAGGATTTAAGCCTAAGAAATAAGTCTGTTTTTACTAGTAGCGCCATCTAGGGCCAAGAGTACGACTTAGCTACGCACACGTCACAGCCCTTTTTAGGGGGCGGACTTCATTCATGCATATTCATTCATTCATATATGCATGAATCTGAGATCGTAATTTAGATCTGGAACAGAGAGCGATAACCTCTGGCCCAGTACTCCTAGTGATATTACTTTTGATATGGAGGACTTTGCGACCACGAACAGACTTAACGAGCGCCAGCCGTCACACACTCGGGGAATCTTTTGGCCGGTGAGTTTCGAACACGTAACCTAAGGAGTACGAGTTCAACGCTCTACCAACCAGGCCACCCCGGCCCTTGAAATTCAGAATACGGCCTTTATTCCAAATATGTAGATGTATGTCAAATTTTGAGCAAAATCTGCGTAGGAAAGGTCTATCTGTTAGGTTGTTCGAATATAATTTAACGCAATGGATGCAGAACAAAAAGAGCTGGATAGATAAGATTTGGCCCAGGTATTTAGAACTATGGTGGGCACAACCTTCAAACTTCGAGCATAAACCAGAAGAAAGGTTACTGTCTGTCGTTCTATACTTTAAAAAATAAATAAACGCGATCATTCAAAAATGCCACAATTAAAATACATCAAATTTGATATTGGATTTTGTGACTACAAATGGAGTATCGAATCAATTTTTTGTTAAAATCGTTTAGGAAAAACGTATCTAAAATACGAATTAGATTTTCGTATATTATTATGCCAGGAATTAATCGCCAAATAATTAGCCAAGCATTACTCTAAAGATTCAATAAAAATGTTATATTCACACAAAAAGTTAAAATTACTTAACTATTGTGCTCCAATGCCATTCACGACATTCTCAGTTGTTAGATAATATGCGAGAAATTTTGGGGGAGACCACTGTTGTTTTTAAAACCAATGGCAATAAAAAGGCAAAAAGCTAAAACTTTTATCCCATTTTCATTTACACCGCTAAACTATTTATGATAAGTAGTTGTAGTAAAAAAAATCATGTTAGATATAGACGCTAGGAATGACCCTGTCCATAAAGAAGTCAATATGAAAGATTTTTGAGAATAATAAAATATAATTGAAAAAATTTTGAATTATGTTTTGTGAAGAAATTATTTATATAAAAATATTCTAATACTGGGTGATTTTCATAGGATAGAACATATACTGTTGCATTACCTGGAGTACTTAGCTTATTAACAGTTTTACTATTGTTGTTCTAGTGTTCCACTTTACAACGGAAGGAGGGGTGCAGTAGCTTCTAAGGGTATGGACTCCTGAGCTTCCAAGGCAGAAGTCTAACTTCTAGCTCGCACACGTCACAAACCCTTTTTACGAGGCGGACTTCATTCATTCATTCACAGATCGTAATTCAGATCTGGAACAGAGAACGATCACCTCTGGCCCAGTAACCCTAGTGGTATTACTCCAGAAATGGAGGACTTTTTGACAGCGATAGATTTCACATGCGACAGCCACCACACACAAACACATGGAATCTTCGGCTGGATGGTTCGAGTGATGCTCTCTCCTGCCTCACCAACTTATGTTACATCATTTTTCTTTTTAAAAATGAACTAAGTAGAAAATAAGTTAGTATCTAGCCCTTGAGGGCCATTAGAAATCTTTTGCCATCATGAGATTGTGTGTCAACCCCCTCCTTTTCGGAATGTCTTATGTTTACTTCTACTATTTACTACCATTGATGACTAACATAAAACATGACAGTGACTTAAAAGTGGAGCAACTTTTTCTTCGAGTATATTCTCTCTAAAAAGAATCACATTTTGTTTATGAAAAGAACTCAGATAATTCAGTCAAAATAAAATTTATTTCTCGTAAAATGTGTCTTCAAGGTAATCAATCGAATGAATCATCAGAAACTGTGATATAATTCTTAAAGCTAGAAACATCATCTTGTTTATTTTTGCCGAGAAAGCGGCGACACTCAAAGAAATAAATTCTTTTACTTATTTGTAATCTTTTGTTATTCCTCTCCAATAACGATCACATGCTTATTTTCGAGTATCTCTGACTTATAGGCAAACAAGAAATAGAAGACGAGTAAATACATACGCTCTATTGATAAGATCTCAGTTCAAGTTCCTTGAAAACGATAATCTTGGAGAATTACGACAGTTGCCGGAAAAACTGAAATGAATATTTTTGGTTGAATGAATTTTTCCTTTTTTGTCATTAGCCAGATATATTCCATAAAAGAGTTGCTATAAAATCCTTGAATTCAACTTAATAGAAAGAGATAAAACAGAATTAGCAAATAATAAAAATGCCTACAATTGAAAATGTTGAAAGTAACAAGTAAATAGTACGAAGTAATTTCAACGAAAAGTTCACTAATACTGGTAGCTATTGTATATGTGGTAAAATCAAATGAACGTAATGCAGATTGATTTAAAAATTATATTCTCATATTTACAGAATTTTGAGAAATACAATGAGAAAGAATTCGCTTATAAAGTATATAAAAAATCATTGAAAAAAAAAAGATTAAAATGAAATCTGCTATGCATACTTCAATGTATCCTGTCAGAAAACAATTTCTTAGACGACCAAGCAGCGCGTGGTCGTGCAAGTTAAATTATATTTTTACTCATTTTAATAATTTCATCGAATGAGTCATTTCAGTATTGCAAACGACCATAAAAAATTTTGTCTCGCATTGATAGTTTAAAAAAATATCACATTTTCTATTTATTTCATTTCATATAATTACGCTCTCAAAATGACATTTTTCTAGGGTTTTTTTTTGCTATAGCCATCAATTATTTTTAAATCAAAGCTTTTATAAATGTGATGGCAATGCGTCATTAAAAGCTGATTTTTTGAGATGCTCGTGCAGATAATAAAATTTTCATTTTTATCCCTACGGATTTTTGTTGACGCCAAAAACCTCATTCCCAAAAGCATTATCATCCTCTGATATGTTAATATAAGACCTAGATTGGATTAAAGCATTGGTGAAAAATAATTCATATTTTTCACATGATCGTGAGTTGATAGTGCTAAGATTATTCCAGGTTGTGCTTAAGATACAAAGCACCCCAAAGTATATAAAAAATCATTAAAGAAAAAAGATTAAAATGAAATCTGCTATGCATACTTCAATGTATCCTGTCCGAACATCATTTCTTGAACGGGAAAGCACCACATGCTCGTGCGAGTTAAATAATATTTTTATTCTTTTTAATGTTTCATTGAATGAGTCACTTTAGTATTGCAAGCGATCATAAAAAACTTTGTAACGCATTTATTGTTTAAAAAAATATCCCATTTCCTATTTATTTTATTTCATATAATAACGCGCTCAAAATGACATTTTTCTCGGTTATATTTGCTATAGTAAGTAACTAATTTTAAAAAAAATCAAAGCTTTTGTAAGTGCAATAGCAACGTGTTATTAAAAGCAGCTTTTTTGAAATTCTCGTGCAGACAATAATTTTTTTTTATTTTTCGCCTACTGATTTTTGTTAATGCCAGAAAACCTCATTCCAAAAACAAAATGAAGTTCTGACATGATACTAAACATTGTCAAGTATTCAAAAGTGCAACAGTTAAAACTGAAAAAGAATTTTTTAAAAATAACAAACGATAATTTTCAGACACAACATTAGCGCAAGATTACTTATTTAAAAGTAAGAAACCATAAATGAACTGGAAGATGACGTCATTTCATTGAACCGACGAACAAAAAGTAATTGATTAAAAGTTGAAGGGAAATATAATGTGCTCTTATCTCTGTTGAAGCAAAAAAAAGTTATTGTGTGCTTTTTTTAAATTTTAAAGCAATTAGACATGATTTTTAATTTTTACCTTTACTTGCATGAAGAAAACACATTGTGCAAATAAAAAATTCGCCTTCATGAATGTAATGAATCTTCGCGTTTTAATGAATCATGCCGAAATAAATAAATAATATTCAGTTCCTGGTTAATTGATACTTTGGACCAGAAATGTTGAATAACTGAACAAAATGATTCATAAATGAATCGCTGAATACTAAACTGCTTTCTCTGGGGAAATGAATAAAAAATCTATATCTTTTTATTTCCTTTTTCTCTTAAATAAACTTTAAAATGGGATTATTTCCATCAACGGATTCTTTAGTTATTTCACACCACTTTTTTCCCTCTTTCTTATACACGAAGTATATATATACAAAAAAAAAAAAAAGAATAATAATCGGCAAGATATTCGACCTTGAAATTTTAAGGAATCTCCATGTTTTAAACCTCCCTTTATCCGATAAACAAATTTTAGGAATTTTGTCTGTCTGTCTCTTTGTAAACAAGATAACGCAAATATTTTTTGAGCTAGATAAAAGAAATCTGGTATGTTGTCTTCGCACCAAATATTTAGATTTATATCAAAGTAGCTCTTACCTGCGACTTCGTACGCATGGAAATTTTGATGTGTATATGCGAGAACTGACAGTCTAATCACAATGTAAAATGTTATTAAAACCATAGGCAAGCATACATTTAACGTCAATTGGAGTAACGCAAAAAAGTGAATTTTAAGCACCAGTTGGGGTAACGCAATGCAGATTAGAAAATTTTAATTTCAATTCATCTGTTTTATTTTTATTCAAAAGCACTTCTGAAGGAATCAAAAGATCTATTAATTATCAATGTTTAATTTTAAATTTATCATGCACTATGAAAATAAACAGAATCGTTTGAAATCCGACCGTCGGAAACATGTTACGTCTAACATCATTAGCGTGGGGAGAAAACTACTTAAAAGCTATTGTAGCTATTTGAAGGTCGCGGTACGAACCTGCGACGTTTGAGCCAGTAGCCGAGTATCACACCGATCGAGCAAAAGGGACCCCTCAGCTCGTAGGATATTATCTGGCTTATAAGGATGACGCTACAGTACTCCCCCACCAGTGAGTTGGACGGGAGGCGAACGATTGTTTTTTGAAAACGCCAAGCGTATGGCGAGCGTACGAGTTCGTTGGTGCGTCGAGTTAGCAGCGACTTAAGAGGCGGCTTTGATGCGTTGAGTTAGCGACGGCTTTGGTCGCTGGTAGATGGCGCCACGACTTTGCGGAAGGCTGCGTTGTCAAGGTCACCAATGTGGCTAGTGAAGGTCGCGGTACGAACCTGCGACGTTTGGGCCAGTAGCCGAGCGATATACCGTTCGAGCAAAAGAGACCCTTCAGCTCGAAGGATAATATCTGACTTATAAGGCTGACGCTACAGCTATGTACTTGAAACTATAAAGGTACTTTTAAAAATTTAATCGAAAATGATAAAAATAGGCAAAAAGAATATGTATAGCAAGAAAAAAAATCAAGAGAAATGAACAGGAGATATCGAATTATATAATTACAAGAACAGTGTAAGAAAAAGATTTAATAAACCTTCCTTTATAATAGTAAGATAATATTAAAATGAAAAACGGAAACAGAAAAATAAAAACAACGATTAGATTTTTTTAAATTTTTTTGTTCTGATGAAAAAAGTTTTTTGTCGTGAAATCCTCATAGAGCTGGTATATAAATAATAATAATAGTATAATATATAATAATAATAGTAGTATATAATATTAGTATTCCAGCTCTATGAAAATCCTACAATAAATCCCAAAGAATTCCATTGGATAAAATAATATTAAAAGAATACCGAAAACAGAAAAATAAAAGCAAACGATTCTAAAAACTCAGGCAGATGTTTTTATATTTTTGGCTGGAAAAGTTAGTTTTTAATTAATAAAAAATTAACCACACGATCAACCGGAATAAAAATTAGCCTAAGTTCTTCTGTAGACTATAATCTATCTCTGTGCTAAATTTCATCTGATTTCCTTCGGCCATTTTGGCGTGAGTGACTCACATCATCCATCCATCCAAACTTTCACATTTATAATAGTAGTGTAGATGTTGAATAACATTTAGTCTGTCTATTTTAGGCTGTCTGTCTATTTTAGGACAAATGAACACAAAAATGAAAAAACTTTTATAGCTAGATAACGACGAATACGAATGACAATTTTAAACGAATACGAAGACACAAATTTTTAGTTTTTAAATAGTGGAACCATATCAGATTTTAAATAAAATTTGCTATGAGGTTTAAGACACGTGCATATGAAGACGATAGTACGAAAGTGCCTTAAAGTAGAATACTGCAGTTTGGTATGCGCATTTTATACTAAAATTGTCATTTTGTGTCACATTTTGACGTCAGCCAGTTGGAAAATCGGGTACTCAATAACCTACACTGAATTACGAAACACCAAACGCTCATGTAGCAGACTGAAAATAAAAATCAGAGCACATGTGAAAATTATGGAATTTCACAAGATCCCCAATTTTTATGGAGAAGGGAAGTGGAAATAATACTTTTAGTAAGGTATATATGAGAAAATTCGGGACAAACCATTCATACTGATTACATCTAACAATAAGCGTCGAAATGACAACAAATGGTCTATGTATATTGTGAGAAATCCATCCTTTTTATCATGTTAAAACATGAAGTTGTTTTGGGGATGAGGTTTTTGGTGCCAACAAATATCGGTAGGTGAAAAATTTAAACTCTATTACCTGCACTAGCACCTCAAAAAAATCAGCTTTTAATAACGTGATGCTATCCCATTTACAAAAGCTCTGATTTTAAAAAAAATAAGTTAATGACTACAGCCAATAAAATCTAGAAAAATATGATTTTGGGCACGTGATTATATGAAATGAAATAAATAGGAAACGTGATATATTTTTTTAAACAATCAATGTGAAACAAAGCTTTTTTTGCATATTTTGCCATATTAAAGTGACTCATTCAATGAAACCATTAAAGTGAATAAAAATATAATTCAACTCGCACGAGCACGTGGTGCCTGGCCGTTCAAGAAATGATGTTCTGACATGATGCATTGAAATATGCAAAGCAGATTTCATTTTAATCTTTTCTTTTTTTTGCACATAATTTCCAGTATCAATGCTTTTATTAAATTTTAAGGTTTTGGAAAGTATACTTACAGCGAAATTTATCAACTATTTTAAAACATCACTGTAAACTATTTTACTTTTCAAAGTGGATTGGAATAGTCTGGTTGGTAGGGCTTTGGATTTGCATCTCTTGGGCTGTAAGTTCGAACCCGCTAGCCGAAGACTTTCCGTGTGTATATGTGGTGACTGGCACTAGCTAAATCTGTTGTTGTCACAAAGTCCTCCATGTCGAGAGTAATATCACTAGGAGTACTGGTTCAGAGGTGATCGTTCTCTGTTCCAGATCTAAATTACCATCTGGGGATGAATGATTGAATGAAATGTATGAATGAAGACCGCCTCGTAATAGGCTAAAGGTAGCTAAGTCGTACTCTTGGCTCTTGTTGGCGCTACTGAAAAACAAGAGACGTTTAAATCGCTAACAGGCTAGTCAGCGAGGTTGAAATGTGCCATAAGTAACAGCAACAACAACAACGCCTCTCTAAGTCATTAGCCTTAGGGGCACCTCAAATACAAAGGACAAGAAGATTTCAGTATGGTGGTTGGTTCTCGTCACCTGGACGGGTGCAGAAATGGTATGGAATAGGCTATCACTCCTACGGAAGGGGCTGTTCATTTGCCGGTGATGGCCCTTAGGACTGAACCCTAGATACTCCTTATGTTAGCCATTCAATGTATCTGAATGCCTTCTAGTAAGATGGAGTAGCTATTTTGTGATTGCATTGTTATGCTATGAAGGCTTTCTACCTTATTAAAGTTACCTTGTTTGAATTATTAACTATTTTTAAATATCAAAGTAAACTATTTATCTAAGTCACTGGCCCTTGGGAAATCTCAGATACAAGGAGCAAGGAGTTCCGGTATAGTGGTTGGTTCTCATCACCCTCATGGGTGGAAAAATGGTGCTGAATCTGCTGCCCTCCCCCTCTCATTTTATCTCCTACGGGATGGATTGTGAAGTTGCCCGTTATGTCCCTCAGGATTGAACTCTAGATACTCTTTATGTTCATCATTCAATTTATCCGAATGCCTTCGAGCAAAGTGGAGTACTTATTTTGTGATTACTTTATTAAGCCATGTAAGCTTTCTATCTTATTGAAGTTACCTTATTTAAATTATTTTACCAATTACTATTAAAGCTGCTTTTTCAAATTACCTTCAGAAGGTCACGTAAAATGCTACTAAAAACTTTGACCACACACTGCAATTTTACTAATCAAATTAACTATCAATTGATTCATAAAACTCTAGTAAAAATGGTACTCATATAGGCTTCCTACCTAATCAAAATTACCTTGTTTAAATTATTTTACCAATTACTATTAAAGCTGCTCTTTCAAATTACCTTCAGAAGATCACATAAAAATGCTATTAAAAACTTTGACCACATACTGCAAATTTAATAATCAAATTAACTATCAAGTGATTCATAAAACACTAGTAAAAATGGTACTCATATAGGCTTTCTATCTTATCAAAATTACCTTGTTTAGATTATTTTACCAATTACTATTAAAGCTGCTTTTTCAAATTACCTTCAGAAGATCACATAAAATGCTACTAAAAACTTTGACCACAAAAAGTAATTTTAATAATCAAATTAACTATCAAGTGATTTATAAAACCCTAGCACTCATGAAGGCACTTGAGATCAGCATGCTAATAAAGTTGTCTTACACAAACAATTTAAAAATATACTAATATTAAAGAAAATCATGATAAAGTTCATGAAAAACTATTCCTATTTTTGCAGACATAACTAGACATAACCTTATTCTGATTCTGGGTAGACAATTTTAAATGTCCACGAAAATGTCCTATTCTAAATTAATGCTGTCGCTCAGAAAAAACTGCAACAAGATTTCCCCGAATAGACACTTTGAGTCTGTAATAAATCATATCTTTTAGTTTTCCTGCATTTACCGAATAAGTACCGAAAATCTGAAAAGGCCACTATTGAACCGCTCCTTATTCTTGATAGCTCCTTGTGCAATTTTTCAGCTCCTTGTGCAATGTACCGAATGTTCGTACTATGTACATTTTCTTAAATGTATCAAATTTGTTATGTGATTTTATAGCTCTGTGCCACATTTTTATTTCAATCGGTAGTGAAAATGGGTTTAAAACAAATTTGGATACTATAAATCCCAATACCAGGAATTTATCGCCAAATAATCCGCCAAGGATGACGCGATAGGTTCAGTAAAAATACTAGATTCACCAAAAAGTAAATATTTCTTAATTGCTGTTCGCCAGTGTCATGTTACATGTTCTCTGATCTGACAAGTTTATTACGAAGTGTTCGAAAAAATTTTGAGTCACTTCTCATTCATTCTTCATGTACGATAATTTTCGAAGCAGATAATTTAAATTTTTTGAACTCTTTGCTTAACAGGGGGTTGATAGTGCCCTTCTTGCTCAACAAAGCCACCGAAACTCCTACATGATCTATCATTGGAAAGATTACTTTATCATTACAATGGGCATTCAAAGAGTTCGCATCCGAGAAGATAAAGAGAGTGTTTATGGTACTTTAGAAGTGTACGACTTCCTTTTTTAAACCCTTCTAGATAAGATATGGTATTAAAAATAAAGAGTTGAGATATGCCTCGATGAGATTGTTACGTGTTTCAAATCGCAACAAAACGCGGACTTTGAGGTTGCTATGTTTTGAAACTTACTTGGAAAAGAAAAAAAGAAAGGTATCGTTCAGGTAGGAGACGAAGATTTATAAGCATTCTCACATGAAATGTTAGCGCCCATAAAATTATGCAGAAAACATGCTTAAAAACTGTTTTTGTTTTCGAATTTTGTCTATGAAAGATAGATATTAATATCTTTAGCAATGGTAACAGCAAAACGTACTTTAAAACATTTAAATCAAAAGGTTATTCTATCCTCTTCTGCATATTAAATTCAAATATGAGAATATCCGTTCCTATTAGACGCATTAAATTGGAGTTTAAATTGTTAATC
The DNA here is from genome assembly GCA_026289955.1 of Argiope argentata. Classification (NCBI taxonomy): domain Eukaryota; kingdom Metazoa; phylum Arthropoda; class Arachnida; order Araneae; family Araneidae; genus Argiope; species Argiope argentata. Next base: position 17,564 of record JAOUZG010020204.1, read on the forward strand.
CCAGAAGGAAAAGATGAACTAGTTTTCCCTCAGATTTTACTTAAAATTAAGTATTTTCAGTGCAAAAATACACCAATGGAAACACACCTCAATTCTGTTATTGTTTTCTGACTCATCGTCTGTTGAGTGGGCATAAAGTGACTATGTGGCGATAGCTTCATAAACCAGATAACATCTACGATACTGGAAATATACTTTTAATATTGTGGTTATGTTACTCAGCTACGGGCCTTAAAGTCGTGGGTTCGTATGTTGACCTTCAATTGCTACATTGGTGACCTTGAAAAAAATGCAACCTCATGCAACCTTCGTGACGCCATCTACCCGCAGTAAAAGCCATCAGACTCACTTGACGCAGCAAGGAATCAAAGCTGTCAGTCTCATTTGACACATTAGACAAAAAAAGTGGTTAGACTTACTTGTCATAGCGAACAGAAACAAAACCATCAGACTCACTTGATGCAATAGGAAAAATAAAGTCGTCTAACGCATTTGATACTGCAAGCAAAAACAAAGCCGTCAGACTCACTTGACATAGTAAGCAAACTAAGCCGTCAAACTCACTTGATGCATCGATACATTCACACGCTCGCCATAACGCTTGGCACTTTAAAATCATTCGTCTCTCCGCCGATTCACTGGTGGGGGAGTACTTTGGTGCTAGTTTCATAAACCAGATAACATCTACGATAATGGAAGTATACTTCTAGTATTGTGGTTATGTTATATAACTACGGGCCCTAAAATCGCGGGTTTGTATGTTGACCTTCAATTGCTACATTGGTGACCTTGACAACAATGCAACCTCCATGACGCCATCTACCCGCAGCAAAAGCCGTCAAACTCACTTGACGCAGCAGGCAAAAACAAAGCTCACAGACTCACTTGACGTAGCAAGCAAACTAAGCCGTCAAACTCACTTGATGCATCGACGCATTCACACCCTCGCCATAACGCATGGCACTTTAAGATCGTTCGTCTCACCGCCGACTCACTGGTGGGGGAGTACTGTGACGCTAGCTTCATAAGCTGGATAATATCAACGATACTGGAAGTATACTTCTAGTATTGTGGTTATGTTGCACGTCTACTGGCACTAGCGTCGCAGGTTCGTATGTTGACCTTCACTTGCCACAACTATATAACCCATATCAGCCGATCAGTATCGCACTTTTAGTTCGCACATAATTGAAAAAAATTGATTTCTTTCAGGTCTAAATAGAACACGCCTGTTTTTATTTAATATTGAACGGTTCCCATTCAGAAAAGTATAGTGATACAATAAATTAGCTCCATTAGGCAGGACAATTCCCCATTTCGATTGGTTGAAACATATTAAAAAATGTCTCGCAATGCATCAATTGCTCCAGAATTTGATTACCATTAATTAATTCATATTAAAAATGAACTTAATAAACCAGGAGGAGTGGTCTCCTCAAAACTTTCCTGCATGCTTTCTAATGAACTTGTCATGACCCTGACAATAGCTACGAAATGTTCACCTTAGGCTTGAATTTAGTAATTTTACAGAATGCATCGTGCCAATCTTGGCGAATAATGTTTGCCATGAGGTTAACAGTATCTGGAAATTACAATTTATGATTTAGACTGGTTTTTCTCAGCCGAATGAAACAAAAATTTAACCCAAAACTGTACTTGTAGTCACAAAATCGCATACCAGATATCATATAGTTAAGCCATTCTGTTTTTGAATTATGTTTACTTATTATTTCTGGAAGTGTAGACCAGCAGAAAGTCAGCCCTTAGATGGATTTGTCTCAAAATTTGATAGGTGTCCACATTATAGACGTTAAATTTGTGTACTGAAATTTATCTATATGGCTCTCTTCATTTCGTAGTTATACAGCTGGATTAGGCCGGAAAGGCCTGGTTGGTAGAGCGTTGGTCTCGTACTCCTTAGGTTACCGGTTCGAAGATCACCTGCCAAAAGAATCCCCGAGTGTGTGGCGATTGACGCTCGTTAAATCTGTTCGATGTCGCCTAAAGATTTTCTTTGTAGTTTATTGTTTTTGCGTAATGTTGTCGTCAAATTTTTCTCTTTTCCCTTCCTTCGTATAAATCTAGGATTAGCTATTACGAATCTGATCACTATAGACAAAGGTCTAAACCTCAATAGCAAACATTCCCATTGTATTGGCATATTACCTTCCTTCAAATCAAGGAGAGAATGTTTTCAGTAACATTCTCTCCCATTTAATCCAAAGTTGTCTAAAATGTAGATTAGACATTAAAATTGAAAGGGACAGCACATCGGAAATAGAGTTAGAAATATCTAACCCGGTGTTTCCCAAAGTGGGGCCCACGCCCCACAGGGGGGAGGGCGCTGGTGTCCCGCAGGGGGGCAATTTGAAAATGAACTTGATAACACAACGTGCGGATTTGAGATTAAAACTAACCAATTTGGAACCTAACATAAAATTTCTGTGCAGCAAGCCTCAAGCACAAGGATCTCACTAAATTAAAAGCACAAACTAAATTTAAAAAATTCATTATTAAAATTATTTGGAATTTCAATTTCAGTTTTTCATTATATGTTTTGAAATTTCACTTACTATATTTTGTTAACAATTTCATAGTGATTTATTCCTAGAATCCATCATTTATGTTTCTTAAGCGAACAAATCAATTTTAAAATGTTAAATATTATGTATGTTACATGGGGGGAGGGGGCGTGAAAACTTTAGAAAGTTTAAAGTGGGGCATGGCACAAAAAAGATGGGGAAACACTGATCTAACCTAAAATTACGGAATATATCTGACCGCTTTATGCATAAGTTTATACTTTAATGTAAAAATACATTTATTTTCTCAAGATTTGTTGTTTTATATACAAGAAAATATGAAAAAGAATCAAAATTTGCTTTTACGTTACATTTGATCGTACTTCACCCGCCATGCTATTGTACTTTTATCGCATCGTTTTTTTAAAGGACATAGATAAGAGTCAGGTCATAAAAAGAAAAGGGAGAAAAGGTTAGTTTGTACAAAGTAAAGGACAACAAAACAGACCATTTTTGAACTATAGGCTCTCTGGAAACTTCAGAACGTGGCATCTCCGTTGCTGTTTACTGATAAACGTCTCCAGTTTTTATCGCCAGAACTGTTTATTGATAGCAATTACACATTGTTCGAATTTATCTAGTTTTCGTCTTCTATTGTTACTTATCTATTCAACGACGAATTAAGATAAAATTAACAAGGTTCTTAAATCTTTGTTTATTTAGAGTTATGTAAAGAACCTTAAATACTTAAGGTATTTTATGTAAAGAATACATTCAATTTAACAAAGAAACGTATTAATTATTAAGTGTAAGATAAATATATTTTTGATTATATTATATAATAACATTCAACTGATATTGAAAATAGGTGATAAATATATTTATTTCTTTACTTTCCTCTCGATTTTCTCCTCATAGTACCTAGTAAAAATCGATACCTGCCATTTTAGAACATATTTCTAGATGAACTATGCTATTTTTCGCTTTTAAAATTAACTAATACTTAAGGTATTTAATCTATATAAATAAAAATGAATCGCCAAACGTGTTGCTAAGCGTAAAACTCGAGAATGATAAGATCAATTCGGCTAATTTTTTTTAAATATAATATTTTCGTTAAGACACAAGAAAGGTTCTTATATAGAGAAAAAACCGAAAAATTGCGAGAAAAATAGTAAAAACGACACTTTTCCTACTTTCTCGCCAAAAGTTTTCATTTCGTCATCGCCAAATGAGTAAGACTTCAGTTTGTTTTATTTCCAACGCTAATGAGGTTAGGTTTAACATGTTTTCGACGATTATTTAAAACGATTGAAAAATTCCAAATTAAACATTGTTCATTAATCGATTTTTTTTCGTTTCATTTTGAACTACTTTTAAAGTAAAATACAACAGAATAAAGGAAATTAAAAATTTCTAATCTGTATTGAGTTACCCCAACTGGCGTTGAAAATTCACGCATTTGCAGTGTGTTGTAATTGTTGACAACTGTATTTTCATTTTAATTAAAAGTTTTTTAAAAAAATATTTGTATAATACAGTTGCACGTATCTGAATCTCGGCCGATAAATAAAATAGATTTGATTTGATTTTAAAGAAATGCTGACTTGATTTGCGGTTTTGCTTTATTTCACTGCGAATATATCGTTTTTAGGTAACTTGTGCCTTTTTCGATGCGTTCGAAGTCTAGAGTAAAAGCTAGATAGTTAATAAAAATTCAATCTAACAATGTTCTTCAAAATTAATTTTTCATGAATAAATAATTAAATAATTATCACGTAAAAATTATTTATTTATAGTTGAAAATAGCAAACAATTTGCTTTTAATGATATCGTTAGAAATTTTTCTAAATTTGTTTAAACCTAAGTTACAAAACAATTTTCTCTTACATTTGTTAAATTCAAACCGATATCGTAATTTCATAAAATCTTTCAAACGCTTTTTTTTTAAATGTTATAATTAAATTGTAGATGATGTTACAAAGTTTCATTTAGCTACAGACACGACAAACTTGAGCTGTTTATGGAATCATAATGAAGTATTAAGTTCAAGTGTCGTCAGTTTTTTATGATACTAATCAGTGTCTGAGTGTACTGGTGATATCAGAGGTTATTGAGTCCCTTTTTTACTAAAAGTGAACAGGGTAAAAACAAAAGATTAAAATGAAATCTGCTATGCATATTTCAATGTATCATATCAGAACATAATTTCTTGCACAGCCAAGCACCACGTGCTCGTGCAAGTTAAATGATATTTTTATTCATTTTAATCGTTTCATCGAATGAGTCACTTTAGTATTGCAAACTATAATAAAAAACTTTGTCTCGCATTGATTGTTTTTAAAAAAAATATCACATTTCCTATTTATTTCATTTCATATAATCGCGTGCTTAAAATGACATTTTTCTAGGTTTTATTGGCTGTAGTCATCAACTTATTATTTTTTTATTGGTGTTTTTGCAAATGCAGTAGCAACACGTTATTAAATCTGATTTTTTGAGTTGCTCGTGCAGGTAATATTTTTTTTTTAGTCTATGGATTTTTGTTGATACCAAAAACCTCATCCCCAAAACAACATCATGTTCTGACATGATTTTTTAAAAAAAGGCTCAGTATTATAAATATATTTTTTCAATTAGGCCCAATAATACCAAAAAGAGGAGAATAGTATTTCGGGTCATAGCAATAAAATCCATAAAATGAAAAATTTCTAGAAGTTGTTATTGTAATAGGGGGGGGGGGGGCAGAATTTCAAAAGTTGCTAGACGAAGCGGAAATTTTTTAAAAGTCGGAGGGGGGGAGAAATTTGCCTGCAGACTGACGAATCAGAAGACAGATGTCATAGCAGAGAATAAGAGAAAAATAGTTAAATATTAATACCACTGGTGGCACTGATTCAGAGATGATAGTTCTCTGTTCCATATCTAAATTACGATCTGTGGGTGAATGAATGAAATGCATGAATGAAGTTTGCTTCGTAAAAAGAGTCTGTAACGTGTGTGAGCTAGAAATCAGACTTCTGCCCTCGGGTGCTCAGGGATTTATACCATCAGAAGCTACTGCACCCCTTCTTTCGTGGTAAAACGGAACACGAGAACAAGAACAACAGTTAAAAACTCAGTAGGGAAAAAATGTCTTATGAAGTTTGAAATGCTGTAAATTATTAGATTTGAAAACAACTTCTTAAAAGTTAACTTTGAAATAACTACTTAAAAATTTACCAGTTAAAAAGTATAAAAGACTAATTCATGGATCAATTGGTTTAAGATAAGCCTCCACAAAAAACATAGATAAAACAACACTTTTTAATACAAATAAACGATTTTTAAATATGGAAAAATATTGATATTAACTAATAAAGAATGTTTTTATAATTGAATTGTTTTTATAAATAATAAATTGAATTTTTTCTGCCTTGTTTTATAACACAATAATAAAACTTTGGTACTCTTAGAAAAAAAAATCATAGTTGTATTTTAGATTTAATAAATTTTTAAAGGTTTTTTTTTTCATATTCATTTAAGCTTATTTTTCATAGATAATATTAGTTTCAGTGCTTCAGAATCCTAAGATTTCGTTAGTTTCCCGTTAGATTTTTTTTAAAAAAATTAAGACGAAATTTATCGTTTAATTTTTCAGAAAGAAGTATTTTTGACTTTTCAAGGCACTTGTAAAAATATTTTTAAGAGACTTTTCTTTTCCCTACAATTATTATACTAACTGCGTGGTATTAATACTTCAATGGTATAAATACTTGATAAGAATTTCCATTAAAAATTTGGTCAACTTGATTTTACTGATTAACTGAGAAAAACTTCAAATTGTTTGCGTGTATGTGATCTCTTGTAATTAATGATAAAACTTTCTTGCTCTCTACATCTGGAAATAGAGGATAACAATCTAGTTGCTATAAATCCCAATATCGTACTTCTTTTAAGTTTCATTTTACTGATAGCTTCAGATAAATATTTCTGAATTTCAAATTTTGATTGACATATAATAAATTCCTACTGTTTCTTGAGCCTTAATCCTTCTGTTTATTGAACTATAATTTCCCTAAATTTCTTTCTATATCTTCATGCATTTATTATCGTGTTTACGTGTTTCTAAAAATACAGACAGACAGATCATTAATACATTGTTGTATTTGGTTCAAAATTTGTATGAACATACATTTCATAAAGTTTGATTATAGATGGAATTAAAAAAAATAATATTTCGCAAATTCATTACTACAAAAAGTGTCAAATGTATGAAATCTCGATTTGTTTATTACATACACTAATTATTTTCAAACACACTAATACTTTTTAAAAATTTCTAAAATATTATCACCTTAGAAATAAATTAATAATCTTAAGGAAAAAGAAAAACGAGGTAAGAGAAAAATCATATAGAAAATAGCCAGTAGATGCCGCCACTAATCATATGTATCGCACTGAAAGATAAATAATGTGAGCAGATACGAAATTGTCCTCTCATAGGAGTTATATAAATCTGCTAAATTAGTCAACTACAAATTTCCTTCATTAAAAGTAAATCAATACTCCTATAATTTTACGATGGAATTTTGCTTATTGGAAATACAATATCAAATAATTAGAGAGTGATTGAAACAATATTACACAGTGTTCTGAATACTAAAAAATACTTGAAAATATTTGAAATAAAACAGAGAAATTAACTTCTAAAGTATTCGAAAAGTTTAAAACGAGAGAAAATTTATATTTCTTCTTTACTCTAAAAATTATTCTTTTTCTATCAACAAGAATTTTTCTATCAAAACAAGACTTTTTCTATCAAAACACGAAAGTACCTCAATTCAGATCTTAAAACAATTTTTAGACCTCAGTACTAAGTAGTAAATCATCTACTAGTAGTAGATTTATTTTTAAACTTGTTCAAAAAAAAAATCAAGGGTCTGTACAAAACAAATTAGATTTATTGTCGGAATCAAATTGAATCAGCTCAGTAGCAGTTTATTTATTGTTTTTATGGAGAGATAAATAAATAACTTTATATGATATTAACTTCAATCTTGGCGAAATCAAGCCTGAATAATTCGATAGATGGCGCTCTGAAGTCCCACGAACAATTGAGAAATTATATCTAGCAAAACTGAAAATATTTAGGGAAAAAAGCATTTAAAGTAGCCAAATGAAAAATATACTATTCAATTTTAGTTATAAAATAACGAAACAAATGACAACTACAAAGTTAAAATAGATGTGTGCGACTTTTTTGAGCTTATGAAGTATTAGAAACTCAACCGATCGCCCGAGACCGGTGGCGTGGTCTTGTAATCCAGCTGCTAGGAGGGCGAGGCTGTTGGACGGCGTGAGGTTGGGAGTTCTGTCCTCCGCTACTCTATGTCGATCAAGCGTCCGCGCTAAGCACGGTGTCGATATGGTTGGGCTGGGGGAGCCCGGTCCCACCAGGTCGCCTAAGGCGGAGCGAACCGGCCCAGGTCGGAAACGGAGCAGGCAAAAGCTCCCGCACGGTGCAGTAGTGGGATAGCGCTTGTGAATAGATGGCGGTTGACAGCCCAGTCAACAAAGTCGGACGCAGTCTTTTTTATTTTTATAAAATAAATAAGAAATAAAATATAATATATAAATAAAAAATATTTAAATAAATAGTTATTCAGATATTTTTTTAAAAATAAATACATAATATATTTTGATTTTTAAATAGCTATGAGAAGATCCCCACCCAAGCATTTTTATTTTTATTTTATGGTCAGATATTCATTTTTCTAAGCAAGGAAAAAAAATTCTGGAAATGATGGGAGGTTGATATTTTCCTAGAGTTATAACTTTTTTAATATTGAAGACAGAAAAACATATTAAATTAACCAAAGTATTACATTATTAAGACGAATAACTTTTGTTTTTAGAGGGTTTTTTTTCCCATAGCTGCATTTGATTGCAAAATAGGAATTACAAAACGATTTTCAAGTCCTGACTTTGATTGTTTACTACATCAACTATTTATGTTGTCAATTTTGAAAAAAAGTAAAATAAAACTTTTACTTTTTCTTTATTCCCATGGAAGTCCTTCGAACTCATTTAAAAAGATTTATCTAGCTAAATCGTAAGTTTAAATGGCAACTAAAAGTCGCCACACAATTTACAATTGTCTGACAATGAGAAAGATCTTGCGTCACTAACTGTAATTTATTCTTAATTTTTAAAAAATGGACCGCTTAGTTGGTTATTAAAACAGCATGTTATGGTGATTAAAGGTACAATTTTTATATCTAAAATTTGCTTGTAATTAGGAATAAAAAAACCAAAGTTTTTACAAAAAGAATTTATTGTAATAATATTCTTCCTTAATAGTATTTAAAAAAGTAATCTTAAGTTTTGAAATTCAATAAAAGAGTAAGTTAAGTTTGAGATTCAATAAAAACAGTAAGAATTTTTCTTTCAAACATCAAGTTAAAATAAGCAACCGATGGATAACATTTGAATTATTTTAAAAACTTCCAAATTTCGCCACTAGGTGCCAGTAGTATCCGAAGTTTTCAAGTAAATAAATATACATTCTAAATGTATTTATTAATAAATAATGGTTATATTACTAAGGAATGCATTTTAGGCTCTGTTACTCCAAAGACAGTCCTTTATAAACTTATTTGATGCATACATATGCACAAAAGAAGTTTTGGTTTTGTTGGGAAAAAAAGAAAATTTTTCCTAGGCGGCGCTGCATGTAATGTCAGTGAGAAAGCAAATCAAAGCAGTAGCCAAACGTTTATGTTTTGGGATTGTTTTATTGAAATAAATGCATATTACTAAGGAATACATTTTAGGCTCTGTTACTCCAAAGACAGTCCTTTATAAACTTATTTGATGCATACATATGCACAAAAGAAGTTTTGGTTTTGTTGTTTTTAACATGATGGCGCCCTCGGCGGCATTCCAATGCTTAAGATTTAAATTTTGATTAAAACTGGCAAACTTTTTGAAAATTTTGGAGAATGACTTTCAGTTGGGAAGTAAATTATTAAGGGAGTTTCGTTACTTAAAATATTTTTTTCAATTTTAAGGAATCGAATGAGTGACAAGTCTCGGCCTTGACGACTGCTTCATGCCAATGAAAGCAGCAATTTTGCAGTTTAAGCTGTTTTTGAATAGTAATTTTAATGCGAGTTCACGTATTTTGATTTTTACTTAAAGCTTAAGAGCTGAAATAATAACTATTGCTATAAAGTGAATTTTTTTAAACTGGCGATAGATGGCGCTGCATGTGATATTTGTGAGCCAGATAAATTTCCTTATGAAAAAATTAGCTTCTCTTAAAAGTCAAATGTGTGAATGAGGTTGTTTTAAATAAACTGTATATATGCGCATAAACTTAGCTCATGTTGTTTCAATAATAATAAATAAAGCAATTTTGTTTGAATTTTAACCGGCTAAGAAAATATTACGTGAAATGTAAAAACTTTAGATGAATTCGTAGCCATCTGATCACCGTTGCATCTAACTCAAAGTTGAAATTTTCATTTATTTCTAACTTAATACTGAAGGTGGTAAAATAAATCAAATAACTGAATTAGAACTTCTATCAGAATAACATTTTCATTTTTCGTTATCTGTAATTACTTAGAAGTTAGTTTAGAAAGTGATTTTCGATTCCTTATTTTAATTATTAACATCAACAATTTTAATTGACAGTTTTGAAAAAAAAATGAATAACACTTCTACTGTTATTTATTTCGATACTTTTAAATGTTTGTGATTTAAAGATTATAAGATTGAATAAAACTAATAAAATAAGTGAAACATTTTATGACAACATTATTAAAAATGATTCACTTCTAATTTTCCAGAAGCAGTGTGTCTTTTATTTTTTAAAAAAATTATTTTATGATAATACTTCTCTTGGAAGTGAAAATAAGTAATTGATCATTTTATTTCTCCGTTAAAACAGAAGAATCGTGGGTTAGCTTTCTGTTAAGGCACAAATAAATAAATAAAAATCTAACAAATCAAAAATCTAACAATCTCTCAATCTAACACAATTCGTCTAGGTAATATAATAAGAAATTAAAATTAAGGATTTATATTTTTGGCAATTTATTATTTATAAAATAATAATTGGTACCGTAAGCTGGCATATGCTGATTCTCCTGTGTGATCATTTCGCCATTTAAAATAAAATATATTATTTTAACAAATTGTTTTTCTTTGATGACAATGTTCATAAAAGCGAAATATCATTGCCAATCACTGACTAAGACATCGCGAAAACAATTTTAGCCAAATCTCTCCACACTTGGCGTCTTATCGTTAAAAAAAATCTACAACTTACCACTATAGGTTACAATATATACAAAAGTGATAATTGACTAATGCATTCACTATTATTGAGATTCCATGAACCGTTAGAAACACATTAAAAACTTATCATGTGTTTTATCTTGGGAAGCATTATTTAAATGCTTATAATACTGTCTGAAAAAATCAATTCTTACTTTGCTATCAAATATATATATATTTATCATAAAACTGATTATATGACGATTAGCCATTTTTTTAAACTTGTTGCTGTTCAAATTTTAAATTATGTTTTGTAATATTTTCTTCATAAAAGATATTTTTTAAATAAAATTCTGCATACTTTGTGCAATTAAAATAGGTCATATTGTTTAAATTCATTTTTAATTATATTGTTGCTTGCCAGGAGCGTTTGTTAATTTGGAGGTTCTTAAGTTTGAAGTGTGCAGAGTTACTGAGAGTATACTTTATTAAAAAAAGGACAATTATTATATCTTTTCAAAAGCTGCAGCTTCTTTTATTAACTGTATAGTACTCACTAATTAGCAAAATATACCACCAGAGATATAATAATATAGTGACAATGTTCGGAAATTACAAAAGTCTAATACACAAATATCGAAGTATAATTGTTAAAAAATTGACGATAATTCAATTAATAGTTATATTCAAAAACTTAATAGAATAAGATCTTAATTCCAACTTTTATTAAGAAAAGCTGACAATTTCCCCCTCCATTGTTACTGAAAATGTCAAACAAAAAATTCATATTTTCTCTCATAGTTTCCCCCCCCCCTCCCACGCTAATGAGGTTAGGTTTAATATCTTTTTGGCTGATTATTTCAACCTATTTTATTTCTTCTTTTAATGTTAGATGCATTTGCAATTAAACATTGTTAAACAATCGATTTTCGGATTCATTTTGAATAACTTTCGAATTAAAATAATACAGTATAAAGAAAATTAGAAATTTGTAATCTGTATCGCGTTACCCAAACTGGCGTAGAAAGTTCATGAATTTGCGTTGCCTCTGTTCTGATTTACTTCAACGGATACGAAATTGATTTTGTTTTGGCCAGGTATAATTTTTTGATCAATTATTTATATTAATTATAATTACTTAATAAAAAATAAATAAAATGAATTTTTTCTTTGTTGACTTAAATAGGAAGTGAGTTTAATTTTTTTATGTATACTTCTTCTTTCGAATATGTTTAAATTGCAGCGATAAATATTTATTTCCTGTTAGTTGATACAAATCTTTTATATTCGCTTTTAAACTTCAAAATTTTTAAATAATTTTTAAAATGTAGATTTTTTAACAAACCTATATTTACTTATTATTCTACGTTAATGTTACTTATTTTGAAATAAATACTGAATTGTGGGTTAACAATACAATCATTTTCTGTAATTGCTTCGAAATTTTATATTTCATTGTACTATTTCATGTAGAGCTCCAAAATGAACTTTTTTTGAAATTTATTTAAAAAATACCAGTGAAGTTCTTTAAAAAAATCACCTCAGATTCGTAATTCAAAATTATTTAATCTTTTTTTTTTAATCAGTTGTTTTAAGTTATTATATTGGTTAATTTTGACATTTCGTACTCAAAATTTAATCCCAACATTTGTTTCAAAAGGGTTAGAGTACTTAATAATAAAAATTGGAATTATTTCGAACAAATTTGGTTCTCCTGGAACATTTTTATTAACGTTATTCATGGCTAATATTATATTATATTAACAATCCTAACTCATAAATGAATTTATGTAATGCTTTACAATTTTGTGTGTCATCTCCTATAGTGTTACTTTAATACCTGTAAAATTTCAAATTGTTAAGGTGAAAATTGCAAAAAACCATTTTGAAGGTCCCTAGTCGCCTTAAAAGAAAATCTGGTTCGGAAAATTTACTCTTGAGCTTAGAATCAAACTTTAGAATGGATTTTATTTATTCTATTACTACAATTTAATTTCAAGGTTTGCCTATGCACAATATCTTTAGTGTTTAATTTACTGAAGACACTGTAAATTCAAATATTTTCTTTCCATCTTGGAGTAGGTGGAAAAAGGCTTTAAAATACTAAATATAGATAGGTCTAAATCTTGAATTATTATGAATGATTTTTCATCTAAGAATAGCCGCTTTCGGGGACCTGCTGCTGTTATTTTATTTGGAGTAGCCATTAAATGAAATAACTGAAATTTAACTTTTGGATAAAGATACCTAACTTACAATTTTAAGCTGCAATATCTATTATTTAGGAGAAAAAGAAATTACATTTAATGAGAACAATTATTTAAAAAAAGTTCATCTTTAAATGTATGTCATCTTTTAATTCCGTTTACATTGGATAAATTTATTTAATTTTCCAATGTTGTGAAATTTAGCAGCTCTTAGTTCAGCTTTCTGCCCCTGAAAAACTGTTCCATTTATCACATATGTTCCAAAATACAAACACCATGCCCAATTATAAATATTATCATGTTAAAATATTTCTATTATATTATTCCAGCCTAATTTGTTGCCTGATTTCCTTTCGAATCAATTGTCACCAATTCTTCGTTTATTCCATTCCATATCTATCAAATTTTTAGATCTGAAAAGGAAGGAGAATCATTATAATTGTTTTAAATACTTTAAACCTTTGACTATTGATCCGGCCCAACCGGCCGCTTAATTCTCTCCAGGTAAGCCAGTTTCTGTTTCAAAGGAAGAGAGAAGGATGTAAAACGAGTTATCAACAGGAGTATTCTCGCTTTACATCTTGAACCTTTCTTTTGAAACAGAAAGCGACAATCCAGGTTAAAATTGGTGCTATCGTTTGGGCCGAATCAGTAGTGAAGGGGTTAAAATAATTCAGTAGAAAGACCACTCATTCTATGTAAGAATCAAAAATATAAATTGTAAACAAATTATTATTTGTTGTTTAATTGGATTTATAAAGTAGGTCATTTTCTTCATGTTTGCAGTCTTATTTATGTGCGAAAATACTTGAAACCAATGGATTGTCACCCTGCCAACTGCTGCTGGGGGGGGGGGGCGATTCGAGGACAAAAGTAACGGTGTTTCCCACTAGACGCAAAATTAAGCTTTAATAGTCATATTAAAGCAGCCCACGCAAAAGCAATTATGATGAGTGATAAACTCTACAGCTTTTTCTCTCCTCGGAGCAAGCTATCGATTAGGCTCAAGCTTCTGCTCTACAAAGCCATAATAAGACCAACTGTAATGTACGGTTCCCAAATCTGGGGGGCCACTTCAGCAAAAAACTTTAAGAAGTTGCAAGTTCTACAAAATAGACAACTGAGGAGAATAGTGAACGCTCCCTGGTACGTCAGAAACAAAATTATTTATGACGACCTCCAAATTGATCCTGTTTCGGAATTTATTAAAAGAACATCAATTAAGTTCTTCGAAAAAATACCCCAGATTCGTAACGAGTTACTACAGTTACCTGTTTACGACCAAACAAAGCCTAGCTCTCGTAAGAGGCCTAGAGCCGCTATTGATAATATATATGTCAACTTCCCAGCCGTCAAAAAGCTGAGGACTAATTAACTCGTTACCAATCTGGCGTCTTAAATTTTCAAAATTATACCCGTTTAGGCCATAGATAGCTACGATGTGCTACACGCGATATTTCCTGGAATTATGTATTTTTTCTAATTAAGCAAAATAGCCCACCCCAGAATTAGAAGGCACGTGCAACGTAACTCCATTAAATTTCTCAATAGCCCCATAAATAGTATAAACCTATTATTTTAATTATCTTAATTATTTACCAATAAAAAAAAAGAAAGATTTTTTTTAAAAATTAATTACCATTCTTGACGTTAGAGCTTTATTGCGCTCGTCTAAACTAGTTCTATTAAATTTAATGTACCCTCAACTTACAAATTAAAGAATTATTCAAAATTATGATGTGGAGGTGCTCGTGACCACTTTGTCACACCGCGGAACTCCGAAACATCACAACGTTGCCGTTGCCGTTAACGGTGTTTCCCACATTTCTCAACTCCTCACAGAAGCGTTTTCTGTGATACCAATAGTCACATTTATAAGCTGTCTTGAACATGCTGCAAAAGGTAAATTATTCATTTTAACAATATTTACGTCCTCTTCCAAAATTTCCTGTTGAATTGAAGTATAAAGAAAGAAAAAAAAAATCCTATACATTCAACTTTCTACTTTTTTTTGGGGAAAAAAAAACTTCTCAGAATTCTTGTTTTGTTTCGCCCAGAGAAAGTTTTATATTAGATGGCGCTGTGGTCGTTAGGTTCCTGTCTGGTTTGTAGTAGTTAGGTCTATAAAGGGGAAAGTGGACAAAATTTGACTGTGAAAAATCTATAGCAAGCGTAACTTAATTATTTTAGAAAACAAATGGTATGCATGATAAATTAAAGCAATCTAAAGAAATTATCACAAACATATCATGATTTTAGAATATTGTCACACACATCTAATCCTTCTCATTGGCAAATTATAGCTGCATTTTTTGAATACTTTTTTTAACATTCTAAGCGATGTTTGCATGAATATGTCATATTTTTCACTAATATTTTAAAGTTAAAATCCTATTTATTAAAGTTAATATTATATTCGCCACAATTTCTCGATATCTCTATTTTAGATGGCGCTGTGGTCGTATATAATATGTAGCTTTGTTGAAAAGGTTATTTTTATAAAGGGAAAGGGACGAAATTTGATTGCAAATATCTATATAAAATGCAAGTTCAATGTTTAAGGAAGGAAATTGTATAGATATATTACATTATAGGCACCAAAGGAAATTAACAAAATCACATTCTGATTTCAGAATATACTGTCATGCACATCTGACCCTTCGCGTTAGCTAACAATAACTACATTTTTTGGATTTTTTTGGACGCTCTAGTTGGTGTGAGTATAAATATGTGTTATTTTAACATTAAAAAAAAGGACTAAAATGTTTTTTTTAAATAACCTTGCAAAACTTAATATTATTTTTTAATCTCTTTAGTGACTATAGATGGTAGCACAATGTTTTGTAATCGTATTTTATTGCAAGAAATTAATGTCGGAACTACGTTTTCATAAAACGGAAATTATCTTTAATTTATCACTATCAACTTTATTTTACCATTCAACATACTTTTTTAATGTCTTTCATGTTTAAAAAACCCTCAAAATTTTGCTGAAAATTATAATTTTCCTGTTATATTTTTGAAGGAGAAAGTAACACACTGTTTGAATTGGTTAGGAGGTGATAATTTACTTTCAGCTCCTAATTTTTGAAACAATTACTGATTTCGAAATTTTTCAAAAAAAAAAAAAAAAATGTTTATTAAAATTCGGTGATAATTCATTTGATTTGAATTGTATTTTTCTATCCAATCGCAAGAGAGTTTTGAGGAAATATAAATTCAACTCCTCAATATTTATATCCCCTTTGATGAGGAAAACATATGCAGAAATTTGGCAATGAAACTTGTTTTGACTGCAGCATATTATTTACAAGTTCAAATCGAATAAAACTCCGTTTCTTCTGTTCTTAAGTAACGAAGTAAGCGATCGAAGTGAATTTCGATCCTACATCGAAAAGCTTTTGTTTGTAAAGTTTCTTATGGCTACTGAACTTAAAAATTATAGAATTTGAAATTTCTTGTACTGAAACTTCCAAGATGTTATTATTTATAACATTTTACTTTTCATTCTGTAAATAATGTTTCTTTCAAAGACGAGATTTGAAATTTAAATACATTTTATTCATCAGTCTTGTGATTGATGATGTCACTTCAATTTATATTGTACTACCTTTAGACACTAATAAATTTAATGAAGAAAATTCCTTATTAATAATTATAAAGAATTATTTTGTGTCACAATTTCTAAACGAATTTCTCAGCAAATTTTTTTAAATTTTAAATTTATAAATATGTAACTTTCATATTTTTAAAACTTTGACAATTAAAACGCTCAGTGCATTGTACATTTTCTTTACCCTTTTTCTATATTGTTACGTTTTTAGCGTAGCGGGTTCGGATTGAATGGACTTTGTAT